>CM041214.1:18637099-18983874 GCA_023065735.1 Coffea humblotiana
CTAGTTTATTGTTTCCAACATGAACAAAAAATTAAAATTTTTTTTATTATAGAGGCACAAGAAGATTGCATAACTTTTATAATTTCCTTATAATTATCTAAAATAAATTCTACCATTATTGACCTTGCTATTATTGGTCTCCAAATTTTTCTAAATCTATCAAACCTACTGCATATATTTTTCAAAAAATAAATTTTATCAATACAAAAATTGCAACGAAAATTGTAAGCAATTACAAAAACTTCAAGACTATCATATTTGTTTATGTTATCCTTCCTACTCTTCAAAAAGACAAGAGAATAATTTTCATTTGCCTTGAGATTATTGATTCAAGAAAAATATTTTTTAGATGTCGTTAATATAAATATTGGCGTTTTAGAACTACGTTTGACAAGCAAAAGATAACGAAAGAAAAAAATATGGGAAGGTTAAGAGAGAAAATTGAAAAAAAATATTAGATGGGAAACAGAAATGAAGAATGCCTTTATCTTCATCCTGGCACATATGCAGTCTAAGTGGTAAAAAAAAGATCATAATGGTAATAAATTTTAAAATTAGGTTACTTTGAATATATGTTTTGGAAGAAGAGTTATTTTGGCAATAAACTCCTCCATGTCCATAAGATTATGAAGAAAAAGAAATGTTTTGGAAGCATATTTAGTGAAATGATTGAAGTGCATAGAGTCAATCTCTAAGAACCACCAGATGCTTGACCTCGTCCACATTTAGGGGCAGTATCTAAAATTTATGTGAAAAATACAAGTATTTTTCAAAATATTTTTGAAATATATAAAATACAGAAGTTTTTAAAATTATACATATGAATATACATTGTACGGATATAATACAAGTACTCACTAACTAGGATAATGACTTATAAAATTCACAAGATTTGATATTGTTTTGATAGTCTCTACGATGTTTGATTGACAAACTGGAATCCGAGAAGAAATTGTTGCAAGGTGAATATATGCATATCTAGATGAATCATTTGGGATTCTAGAAAATACATAAGAATCCTGCATTAAACAATGCAGTAAAATGTAAACAATTCATAAGAATAAATTTTATATACACTAACATTGTATATACTATCACCGTCAAATCTATGATATATGTGCAAAAATTAAATTTTAAATTCAAATTTTATATAATTACCATTCATCCAACGCTAGCATTATATACATTATCAATGTAAGAAAAATTAATCTAATTCATAATGTTAGCTTATTAAACAAGGTTTGTTTTAAAAAAATCACATAATACAGCAGAATTGAATTCCTCTTGTCCATTATATGTCCTTGATTTGCAGCATTAGCTTATTTGGCTTCATACTGGTTCAATCACAGAGTTTCCCGTGTCATTTTAGTCAGAAGATAATTGATGAGACTAAATTAGAGAATATAGTTGCTATTTATTAACACTATATTCACAATCATATAACCCTTTAGATATTTTGCTGTTATTGGATCCCCTTCATTTTTAATTGGTATCGATATAATCAATGAATTTGTGTTGAAGTAGTGAGAATGAGATAGGGAAGAGAATATGCTCCTCACATATGCCCACAAGAAGAGCTAACTTGAGTATAAAATTCTTGTAACAGCTGATTAAGGTCTTCGCAGACAGAAAATGACCCATGGATTTTAATATTGTCATTATAGTCACAAAAAATGTTAACAGCACTTGAATATAACTCCCATGATCCTAGACCATATCTATCAAGATCAAGAGAAGCTGGGACGAAATTGGTTAGTCTTTGGTATATAACCATTAGCATCTAACAACGTCCAAGACAAATAGATTGGCTTGATAGGGCTAGGCTGATCAGGGCCTTCAATAATTAAGTCGAAAATAAAATCAAGCAAACCAAAATAAAAAGTTTTTCCTTTTTTTTCCCCAAAATTGCCACGAGTTGAGCTCCTAATTTATAAGTGTATTATTAGTTTTCTATTTTTCTAGTCAGGAATTCACAATATCACAGGGCGAAATCCTGCCTGGTAAAAAATTATCAATGTTTTTGGACAGAATTAAGTTACCTTTAACAATTTAGCTAATTCATAAATGTTATTTTTATTTTTAATTTTTTTTACCCTTCCTACGCCCTTTCTATCCCTAACTATTAAGCACAGAATTCAAATCTTGAATTTAGCAGTGAGGAGAACTCTAAGAATCCTTCTCTTAACACTAAGACCCTAGAAATAAGTCCGTGTATATATGATATACCCCTTTCTTTTCAGATCTTCCATAAGTAAATTTTCATTTGAGAGTAAATACTGTAGTATAAATGATCTAAGGAGCCCATGGTTTTAATCACACCGTTGGAGATTTTGAGCTATGATGAATGGGCTAGGGACAATTTTCAAGGAGCTAAAAATTTGTAATATAGGTTAATGCAATGGGAGAAGAGGCTAAATAGACTTGGTCAAACGGAAAATTTTCGGCTAGAACAAAAAAAAAAAAAAAAAAGCAGCAGGATGACATTGATTTGCAGGAAAATGGGACTAGTATCTTGTGAAAAAGTTTATGGTCTATACTATTTAATTGACAAAATTCAATGTTCATAGAGCCATTTGAGATTATTACAGTTTGATACAGGACTGGTATGTGACAAGTTTATGGTCTATACTCATTGTTAATTGTCATAAATTACGCTACTTCCTGCCTTGTAACTGTCAAATTGCGAGAGCAAAACTATAATATTCCGTTGACAGATAGTAAGATTTTGGGAAGTAAAGGGTTATAAATTTTAGTTTAAGAATTAAAGTTAGAATTAGGGTATGATTGAAGAATACAAAAGAGAATATACCCTTAATAAATTGCCCCAAAGTTGACGGAGTAAGAGGAAGGGAGAGAACAGTTCAAACAGAAATTTATTTAATCATGATTATTTGTTTCCCTTGCAAATAGTAGTTCATTTTATAATGACTAGTAATATTGTGTAAACATGCACGTTTTGTACGTAAAACTATATTTTGGGATTATCTCAAAATTGTAAATATCTTCCTTTTTACATGTTTTCAACGAATTTTTAAAAATCTTGATTTTGATTTATTTATTCTAAAATTGTCTCAAATCTAAAAGTTTCTTTTGATTTACCCTCATTTCAATATCGTTTTAACATCTTGATTTTCATCTATTTCACATCAAGATGTATTATTATACATGATTTTTTAAGAAAAAATTTGAAAAGGATGCATGGTGAAATTTCTAAAGAATTAATCCTTTATTAGGCATTAATCAAGTGTAGCTTTTAGCAACCTTTTACAGTGAGAATAACATGTTCAAGTTATAGATTAAAGGGCAAATTACATTTTACCCCCCTGTGGTTTAGTGCTTTTTTTACATAACTCCCCTATGGTTTCAAAAGTTATACATAACCCCCTCATGATTTGGATTAAAGTGTCAAAATGACGGAAATAGTCATTCGTAACGGAACTTCTAGAAATGTCGAAATTACCCTTATAAATACATGACACACTAATCCCGTATGATTTTTATATTTTACTATATAACCCCCTTATGGTTTAATACTTTACCATATAACCCCCTTATGGTTTAATACTTTACCATATAACCCCCTTATGGTATTCAAAATATACACATAACCCCCCTTGGTTAATAAATAATTTTTAACTTTACATAAGGGTATTTTTGACATTTGAGGTGACTCCGTTACGAATGATCATTCCCGTCACTTTGACATTTTAATCCAAACCATGAGGGGATTATATATAGATTTTGAAACCATATGGGGGTTATGTGAAAAATCGCTAAACCACAAGGGGGTAAAGTGGAATTTGCCCTAGATTAAACAATAGTATAAATAAGTAATAGAATTGGCAAGGTTAATTGAGATGGGGATTTTTCTTTTTTTGAGAAAACATTTATTTGTCAAACAAATATATTTTGAGTCGAGTTTGGGGATTGTTATCTTACACAGAAATGGCGTGTAGGTGATATGCACGACATATTTTTATAGATTTTTTTTCTACGTTTCTTAATTTATATAATTAAAAACATGTTTACGATGTTTTTTGACTCCAATTTTTCCTATGAAATTCATTGATCTTATACCTGACTCTTCACCTCGGCCGAGTCACTGCCCGACCCAAATTTCAAAACACTAGCTTAAAAGGTTATTTCCCTCTCCAACAAGAAGAATTAGAGAATAAGAAGGAAGAAAAAGAAAAAACTCGAGCCCACGCCAGTTTGATGCATGTTCTTAATAAAGCAATGAACGTAATCATTAGAGGGTGACATGCAATTAGACCTTAACTAAAGTGCTTAATTCTTCAATGATCATACAATGGAAAAGAAGATGAATTGTTAGTTAAAAGCATTGAGAATAACAATAATACTTAATTATTCTGCTGTCCTCTTCCAAGAAATTATTCAGTCAGTTGAAAAGTAAATCTGATCGAATCACTCTAGAATTCAACCATCCTTTGAATTTACAGCTGAAAAAGACATTTTTTTTGTCACTTCCCTAACCTCAGAATTCATGACAATGCACCAAGAAAGGCACACTGCATCTAACTCCTAAGCCTTCTTCATTTTCACTTCTCCACCAAATCAAGATTGCAACCAAAAATGCATGAGAATCCATTGATGCATCAAACAATGATCGAGGCACCAAACGTTCACTTTTTATTCATTGAAAGCATGCAACTATTTGTGCAGATCATTGCTTCATGAGTCGAAAAGTCAGCAAAATAAAGCAATGCTTCAACCATAAGCAAATCCACATCTCCCTTTCTCATCACTCAAGATATTTTCACACTATCTAGAAAAACAATCCTCTACCATACTTCAAATATGAAGTGATAGCAAGTAGCTTTGGCAACATTTTCATGAAAGAGCAAAATGCCCCCAGAGGTATCTCCTTACTCTCCTCAAACTCCATTACTTTCTCCCATCTCTACGAAATCGCGGCAGCTCAGAAAATCTCAGCTGCACCACAAATTTTATAAAGGAGAGGGGAAAATGAGTCTTCTTAACAAAAAGAAACTCATCCCTCTTCTTGTTTGTATCTTGTTATGTGCCTCAGTGTTCAGACTTCTCAAGATAACCATAGTTACTTCATCAACAACCCGGCTGCCTCTTTCGTTATCTCCTGTACACCTGAAGAATGTTTCATACAATGCACGAGGTCAAGAACTCTTAAAAAACCATTCCATTTCACATGCCAATTCAAACAATCTAACCGAAAAGGAAATGGGATTTCTCTTAAATCTCATTTCTCACAAATCCCCCTGCAATCTTCTTGTCTTCGGCCTAGAACATCAATATTCTGTCCTTGCATCTACCAATACAGGTGGGATGACAATCTTTCTTGAGGATGATCCAGAGAAGCTGGGCACAATTACCACTGCCAACAACACTTTAGTGTACAAACTCAAGTATCCGACGCTAGCCAAAGATGCCTACAAACTGCTGAAGCATGCAAGAAAAAGCAAAAAATGTTCTCCTTCATCTGGTCTGCTTAAACAAACAAAGTGCAAATTGGCGCTAAAGAACCTTCCCAAAGTAATATATGAATTGAAGTGGGATGTGGTGTTGGTGGATGGACCATGCGGTTATAGACCTCTGTGTCCTGGTAGAATGGCTTCAATCTACACTGCTAGTTTATTAGCAAGAGAAAATCATGGAAATGTGACAAATGTAGTGGTACATGATATAGATCGGATGATTGAGAAGTGGTTTTCATGGGAATTTCTGTGCGAGAACAACTTGGTTTCATCTAAAGGCAAATTCTGGAATTTTGGAATACAAGGAGAATCTAATGCTACTACATTTTGCTCCAAATAAGAGATGCTAGGAGTCCCTAGAGATTTTTTTTTCGGGGGATACTTTTTCGCTTAGTATTAATGAAGTACATGTAAAGGAACAAAATTATATGTATCTAGTGTAGAAAATTTTGTGGTTCTCTTATTTATTTTAGGCATTTTTTAGAACTGTGTTTAGAAAGGAGATAAAGTATTTTGCGCGAATTTTGTGAGCAAAACAATAAATACGAGCATTTGAGGGTTGGTTTTCATAAATTTCATGCTCATTTACATGGCTATTTGTAATCTATAGTATTCAAGGGCATGGGGCAGGTGTGTTAGGTTTGGTTTGATTGTTACAATTGATGTATTATTATAGACTTTGATGTAAAATAACACAATTTATCCTTCTTATATAAGAGTTGGAGAGAAATGCAACTCCATTAGTCATAAATTAACAAAATTTGCTTTAGACTTGTACAAATAATGTGGAAGGGATCCTTTCCTATTTCCGGAAGCAAAAGCAAAGGATGAGTTTTTGAGAAATTTCCAACATTATTATGGATTTTAGAAGCGTTCTGCAAATACGATAGTTTTAGTGTTGATTTCCTTCAAAGTGGTCTTAACATTTATGAAGTGGGAGCTGGTGAGACATTGCATTTGCTAAATGCTATGTCAAATGCGATGTCAACTTCTAATAGGAAAAAAGAAACTAGTCCACCTAGAGGTCCTATACGTAGAGTCCATAGTGCATTCATGTACAATTCTCTATAAAAGCAAAAAATGTGAATGCAGGCTCTTGCCTTTTTTTTTCTATTTTATTTTTGTGAAAACATTACGCTTGATTTTTGTTTTTACTTCTTCATTTTATAGAATTATTGAGAAAAAAGGGCTAAAAATAGAAAAGGAAATCATCATGATTTACTCTTTGACAACAAGAGAAAGGAAAAAGAGTTTTACGAAGGATGAATATTATCGTTAATGAGATAAATATAAACTCTAAGTTGTTGATATGTGTGAACGAATTCTTAAAAAAAAACTCTTAGGCTCACATCTGCAAAATGCGAAATTTGCATAGATGCGGACACCTTCCTTATTGGTACAGGACACCAAATCCCTTTTGTGGAACCTTTTTCTTTACTGCTCCCTCCGTCCCACTTTGATAGTTCTGATTTTTTTTCACACAGTTTAAGAAAAAGTAGTTAACTTTGTTGGAACAATCAATTTAGATAACTATTTTCCTAAAATACCCTCACATTAATTAGAGTACAACTTTATAGAAACTTGAATTGATGATAAAAAAAGAATCAACTCTCATTAAATGGAATAGGTTTATAGTAACAACAACTTACATTGAATAAGGATATTTTAGGAAAATTAAAATACAACTACATTCTTCAATTGGAAAGTGGACTACAATTTGGGACAGACGAAAAAGGAAAACAGGATTATCAAAGTGGGACGGAGGGAGTATTATGTTTCATAATAATCTTAGAATGGTCTCTGAGTTTTTTCTATTATTGGCACAGGTTTAGCACACAAAAACAAAAACAAAACAAACAGATAGGGAGAAAGAGTGTGTGTCCACTTTAGCATATTCATGATCCCTGAATTGCATACATTATAGTGTTTAAGTTTTAAACTATCAAGTTAACCTTGACAAACACAAAATAGACGAAACCTCATTAATTATCTCACAGACACATTTACCAAGAAGCTATTACACTAAAATTTTCCGAAAACACACACCAAAAAGAAAACAAAAAACAACCACCCAATAATGGAAGCAGAACAAAATACTATCACACTTTTGAAAAGAAAACAAAAAATTGAAAACTTTGACTAATAATATACTAATGTTGAAATGGAGCCAACGGGCCCAATAGGCAATAAGAATCTACCGTTTAGTTTGCTAAGCCTAGAGTTGTTATTAGATGTGGGCTTAATAATTTTGTAGCATAGCCCAACAAGGGTTTCAAGCCCACGTTGATGTCCAAATATAAATATACCATCAACCCCACAGATTTTCCTCTTCCGAAACTCCTTCCATCCCTTTCCCTTGAGGACTAGAAAAGATGATCATTCCAGTGCGTTGCTTCACCTGTGGAAAGGTAATTTATTTCTTCAAATACCAAAGATGCTTGATTGTTGTTTATTATCGAAAGCCCTTGAATCTTGAATTTGGATTAATTTTTTTGTGGGTTTTTCTTTTGGGGGCTAATTATAGGTGATAGGGAATAAATGGGACACGTATCTTGACCTTCTTCAGGCTGACTACACCGAAGGGTAAGCAAAAATTTTCTTTCCCTGGCTTTTTTTTTTGTTAAAGATGGTATCTTGGAAGCTTTTCTGGCATCTGGGTTATTATTTTAATTCTGTTTAGCTGGTTGGATTAAACTGTTAACGTTCTTAGTGATTTTGTGATGTATGTTTTTGGAGATGTTGCGTTATTCTGTAAGATATTGCTTAAAAAGAAGCTTTCATCCACCTGAATTTGAAGAAGAATTTTTATTTTTGTTATCTTTGTTATTGTTGTTTAGGTGGCTTTGAATTTGATTCCAAGAATATTTTTTTTTAATTTTTATGGGAGAGCTGTTTCCGTCAAAAAGCTAGTGGAGTTTAAGTATTTATTGGTGTAGTTTATGGATGGGAATTGTTTATTCTCCATTCTTCATTCTGTTGTTGAGCAATCTCTAGCGTTTGTTTGATGGCATTACTGAATTTCAGTCCCAATATATCTGCAAAACAAGAAGAGTGGTGCATTAATTTACCATTGTTTTCCTTGTCTACCTCCTTCTGGAGGAAATCCTGCTGACCGAGTAGCTCTTGACGTCTGCTGGCATTGTTGCAGTATGCCATAGATGCTTAAGATTGAGGATCATATTGTGTCATACTGCAGCCTTTTCATCTCCAATATTAGTTCGTGCAGTTGAGCTTCTATGCCCCATCTGTAAATCTTCTACTTCTTGTCTCAATTTAGGATTTTGTTAGATCAAAAAAGAACAAGTGAATTAGTTTTCTGCTTCTTGATGACTGTAGTTTTAGAGGTAAAAGAAGACTTCTCCAAAGCAAGGAATGTTTGAGTACTATTGGCCTTTCAAGTCCATCTATCTCCTTTTCTATTTCCCATCTCTCTCTATGTTTTACACTCATCTCTCCACTTCCACGCCTTCTCATTACAAGCTGCCATATTCATACACAAGTGGAACACATAATTGTTGGTCAAAGCATAAATTTGTCAGTGACCCAGGATGGAGTTACCTGTTTGTGGCAAATGTGAATAGTCCTCCTAGATGTGGATCAACAGGCCTTTCCTCATCCATTAACATAATGTCTCTCATCTTTCATGTAGAGTTGCCACTTGATGGCCTTTTTGAAGTAATCCTAAGTTTTGAAGTCGCTCAATACACCCAGGGTTATCCAAACTTGTGTGCTTAACATTGTCTTGTACACCATCATTGTCAATTCGAACATTTAAAATGACAACAAACTGATTTATGAATCACCTGGAACTGTTCAATGAATTGTCCCACTTCACCTGCACACTCACCAACTGCTTCACTCAACTCAAAGCTGTCCAAATTGCCACCTTCCAAGTTCAAATTTTTCAAGCCTTCTGCCTCCCTGGGATTAACTTTTCTGTTATCATCTGTTGCAAATGCAGAGTCTTTTGTTGCAGAAGATTTCGTGGGATTACATGTTAGTAGATAGCCTTTCGTATGCTTCATTGCTTGTTAGCATTGTATTTTTGACGTTGCTTTGTCACAAGAAATCACAAGTCCCATGTGCTGGACAACTAAGATTTGTTTCCCTAGGGTCTTCAGTTTCTTAAAATTCAAAAAAGAATATCATCCATTTCATTCCTGAGAAGGGGAAATAAGCTTGAAATGGTATTTCTTAATCCTTGATCACGGACATTGCGAGGATTCTTTCATTTTCCTTCGGAACTTTATTTTGTTTGACCTTTTTAATTATCCAATTTTGGAGGAGTTCTCAATTGTGAATTTCATGGGTGATATTTGCTGCTTGCAGAGATGCTCTTGATGCACTAGGTTTGGTTCGGTACTGCTGTCGGAGGATGTTGATGACTCATGTTGACCTTATTGAGAAGCTTCTTAACTACAACAGTAATCTCTCTCTCTCTCTCTCTCTCTCTACAACTAAGCATACATGCTTGTCTGTCTTTTAATTTTTTATACAAGGTTCTGGTTAAAAGATAGGGAGCACGAAAGATGTAAATTTGTACTCAGCTCGTATGAGTTGATGGGCTACAGTCTCTGTGCAAAACATGCTGTTGAGCTGGCAAAATTGAGCATTTCTGATCACATCTGTTCAAATTAAAACCCATTTGCGTGATGATTTCTTTATGGTGTTATCTGTTCTATGGGGAATTAAAAGGAAAATAATTCGAATTCTTAACCAAAATTACTTTGTTGTTGGCAGCTTTGGAGAAATCTGAGGGCAGTTGATCAGGGTTCTGGAGGATTCTTCTTAGGAGACAGTGCGGCATTTGTATGAAGTAAAAGAATTTACATGTAGCACAATCTATGTAGTGTGTACTTGTCGTCTTTGCAGCTTACCATTTGATTTAGTTGGTAATTTTGACCACTGCTGCCTCTGCCTAGCTTATATGATTCTGATTTTGCTACTTGTGTCCCATCTTGTAATGTTTTCGGGTACAGTTTGGTAAAGGGTTTGGTATCTCGTAATATTCTCTCTCTCTTGCCAGTATAGCGATTTGCATGAACAGAATTCGTGTATGAAATGATGCTTGAGGGCAAACATGTTTAGGGAAGTTTCATTAGCTAGCATTTGATATACATCATAATGAGTGATACAACACCTAATTCTGAAAGGTCCCTCCAGCAAGGTAATATAATTTTGTAAAACTCAATTAAGTAAATTGTAGAAGTGTAACTGCAGTTACCGAAAACAATAGTGCAAGGTAGATATGTTTTTTCACTGAAAAGTGATTGTATCTGCAGTTCATATGGGAAAAAAGATTTAGAAAACTAATCACACAGATGGTGACAGTTTCCAAAGTGGCTTGATGTTCTTAGCACCATCGAAGCACCGAAATGTGGTAATTGTACCATGCAACCTCATCTGTGATGGTTGAACTTGCACTAACACAGCATGCGCTTAGCTTCCTGGCTCCCTGAGGCACATTCTTTGAAGGTAATCCACATTTGCAATCAGGAATATGAGAACAACAGTTGAAAGTAATCACCAAAGCCGTAGACAAAACAGCATTCGTCCCTCCCTTCTCTAACTGTCAAATCCTTCAAAACTTGTTGTGCCAAAAGTTCAAAGTAATTTACCACTTCTAATATGCACTTCTTTGCAAAATTGACATATACTCCTCAAAACGGTTGACCTATGATCCCGCCTGCTTAAGTTCTTTCTAGCATACGCACAGCCCATACTCAAATTTTCCTAACCGTCCTGAAATTAGCCTTCAGTAGCCATATCAAGCTCAACCAAAGCAGAACAAATTCAGGATGCGATCTAGCCAACCAATAAGTTTCAGAAAGCCAACACGACAGCCCCATCAATACCTTTTAGCTTTTCCAGTGAGGTTATTATAGGCAATAGTTTGACTCATCCTTCTGTAAAGCTTTTCCACTGACATTACCATAGGCAATAGTAGAATTCGACCTTCTGTAAAGTTACACACGAGCTCATTCACTGATAGCAACCCGACCATTTTGTCCTGCAAAAATGATAATAAAAAAGTATATAAGCATGTCAAGTATTTACTTGCTAATGTTAAAGGAAAAAGGGACACATTTATCAGACAATAGACAGAATACTTGCAAATACTAACCTCTAAAATAAGAAAGGAAAGAGCGAGCAGAGTAAAAAATTATGAAACAGACCAGAATTGAGAGGAAATATGAAAGAGAAATGGGGGACACAGAAAAAAGACTTACCTAGAGGCCTAAACACATGGAAAGTGACATAGAGTAGAGAAAGAAGAAAATAAAAGAAAGAAAAAGAAGGACCATCCATCCAAAAGATTTTCAGCCAGCAGAATGACCACCATCTTAGACATTTCTGGACAAATGAGTAAATGTTTCTGAATTAACAACCATCGAATACATTTAAACCACAGTGATTCAGATGAATGGGATGGTAAAAACCTGAAGCTATCATTGGTCAAATATTTTGAAAAGAGCAATTTCTAATCTTGAATATTCAACCCACACTTCCCCAAGTTTGATCAGTTAATGCTCAATAGGAAGGAGGTGAAATTTTTGTTTCATCTACCAAGTGGATAACAATCATTAAATAGGAAGAAGGTCATCCAAATGGCAGAAGGTGCAAAGCTAAGTACTGTGACAAAAATTTGTTTGCCATTCAGGAACCACGAAAAAGAAGCTTATATTCTGTGCACTGCTATTATTTTGTTCCCTTTCCAGGATTAAACCCTGGAATTATGTCACTCTGACAAAAGCATGGGATCTTAAAAAGTGCTAAATTACAAAGATCAACACATAAAAAGAGGTGTAGAATAAGTAAGGAAGGTCAGGTATAATGGCACCCACCACTGTCAGATAGATTCTTAGGCAACTGTCACGACATATGGCAAAGGTCAATAACCCTCACATAAAATTATGGAGGAGAAGCCCCACTTGGCAATTGATTAGGTAAAAACTCACATACTAAATCCGACTTGCCTGTCAGTACCTGTCTTTCCAATTCATTTCCTTCTCTTGCTGCCTAATTAGCTCTTTGTTTACTACATCAGTGAAATCATTGGCGTCCGTTCTGATGACTCCAGTCTGCAAAAATCTTCCAAAATTGGAATGAACAAAATCACCATCTTTCGCCTCTCCTTGTCTCTCAATGCAACTTATGTCCTGTTCCTCATCACTGACTTTCCTTGATCTCAGTGCAAGTTACGTCCTGTCCCTGATTACTGACTTCACTTTTCAGTCCTGAGTCGTCGGGTACAACGAGGTCCTAACAGAATAAGATCCAACATCTTCCTCCTCACATCGTATATTGGATTTGGCTCAACCAAGCATCCTTTACTATAAGCTTCCCTAAGGAAAACCATTTGAGTATCTCCTTTAGTAGACATGTAAAATATCCCCGGGTGCTTCAAAACAAGCTCACGTAAATTGACCTCAATCCCAAGATCCTTCCTAAAATGTACCAAATGTTGAACATCCACCATTTTCTCCACTGTCAAACATAATAACTCATGAATAATTGCCACAGCCCGCTTCTCATACCGCTCAACCCCACCACAAGTCCGCACCCGAACCACCTCCTTTTTCTCATATGGCTTCACATAATTAAGCCTTTGCCAGTTCCTTAGCTTATCCTTAAACCCAGCTTCTTTCTTAAACCCTGTAGGAAAATTCATCGGAAATGCATACTTAACCTCAAATTCACTCAACCACTTCTCCCTATACTCTTTCTCCCTCCACTTTTCAACCTCGGCCACACCTATGAACCTCTCACTTTCGTCATTATCATCAGGACCAGAATTGTAACTAATTCCCCTTACCAATTCAACAACCTCTAAATTTACCATCCTAAAAACATGATCATACTTCTGAATTATCGATTCACGAAAATCGTCAGGTAATCCCAATTCTTTCCTAGCCAATCTAAGAGCATGCAAATGAATACTGCCATTAACAGACATCATCAAAATCTTCTTTATTCTCATCACACTCTCAAATTCAAGTCCACGTATAACATCGTTCTCTTCCTTCAACAATTCCACAAATTCCTGCCTAAATTTAAAACATACATTTCTCAGAATCGGGTGAGTAAATACATCGAACACATGGGGGTATTTCCGGAGAAACGCTCCAACAGGGATTGTATCGAGGCCAACGTGCGGAGCCCACCTGGAGAGGAGCTGAAGGGAGACAAAGGGTCCCCGTTTTCGGGCTGAAACGAGACGGTGAAGGTTGAGGATGCGGCTGAGCCTGACAAAATGGGCTGTGATAGGGTCCAATTTGGGGTCCCGAGTACGGGCATGGAGGCGGGTTTGGGCCGTGTTGGCCGGTTTTTTCTTCCACCGGGTCTGGATGATGGTGCGAGCAGATGATGGAGAGTTGAATAGGGTGAAAGAAAGTGGGAAATGGTGATATCGGATTTTGGTTGGGTTGTTGCAGGTCAAGTCTTGAAGGATTCTCATTGGGAGGGAGAGCTGTGGAATTCTGAAAGAGATGGGAAGTTGGCGGGAAGGTGGAGTTAGTTTTATCCGTTTGTCTAGCGTAGCAACTGACTCGGCAAAGAATCTTGTGTTTTATTTTTTTCTTTTTGTATCATTACCTGTCCCAACATTTATTAAATCACTATTTATCCTTCATAAATATCTCATTTTAATTTCTTTTCTTATCGGTTTAAGTTCTAACACTACTAACGAAGTAAAATATAAAAGATTACAACCAACTACTTCTAAAGTAGTTGACCACCAAGAGAGTTTTAAAACTTTACTTGGATGTAGGTTAAGGGATCAAATCTCCTTGCTTACATTCTGAAAAAATCCAAGCTTTTCTGAAAATGTCAGGTGCCCGTTGGGATTAGTAGTGGTTCAGTCCCTTTCGGGTTGTCCTTGAACCTCTTCAGGTCCCGTTTGAGTTGGTGGTAGTTCAGTCCATTTCGAGTTGTTTTTAAACCTCTTCAGGTCCCTCCTCTCCTTAATATAAAGTTGTGTAGATTTATCGTATCCGGCCAAAAAAAGAGCAAAATTTAACCAAAAAATGGGCTTTGAATGAATTTTCTGTTATTTTTTATTTTTCTATTATATATTGTTATTTAGTCTATTATTTTTTGTATTCCACCTTGAGAGTAATTGTCGGAACTTAAAAAGGATGTGAAAAAAATTTAAAATAGAATGTTTTATGAAAAATACATGACAATTTAATAGATATTAGGATAAGAAAAGTGGGACAGAAGATCCTTTGCGCTAAATCAATCAAAGGAATCTTCAAAATAGAATGCTAGCCCATTTGAGAGCCTAGAATCCAAGAGCTGGAGAAACTGTTTTATTCTGTTTCTGGATTTCATTATAGTAACTCCAGACTATGATGTTGAAACCCCAGCAAGAAAAAGAGCAAATTGGCGACCCTATTACTACTGATAAATGTGAAACAAGCAACTCAGAATCTACTACTACTAGAGCTCAAATCTTCAAGATTTTTTTAAATATTGACGAAAACGAAATGACAATTTACACAAAAACTTGACGACAAGTATAAAAAATGTCAAGCCACCAGAACTCAGTTCGTTTACAACTTAGTCAAGAGCAGCAATTTCAACTCATTAATAAACCAAACCAATATTGCAATGCCAAAAGCATCAACCGTAAAACAGGTACAAGAATATCCAAATTCCCAAAGCTGCATCTCAATTCTCAATAAGCAGAACAGCTCTCTCTCTCTCTCCCTCTTTGTTATGGGGACGTATTCCCCTTCTAAAACTACATTAAAGTACATGGCAAACATTTCAGGAATAGTAATTTACAGTTTCTATATCCTACACTTCTTTGCAAAAAAATCGCATCCTTCATAAACTTCTAATCCAGCCTGTTCAAGTTCATCTTCTTTGTAGCATGCGCAGCGCTTGCTCATTTTCCCAGTCAAAGCTATTTCTATTGGTCGCTGAACTAGCCTTGGGTAGCCATCATCACACCAAACCTGACAGGAATGATTGAAGCTAAGAATTAGCCGACAACATTAACCTTAGATGCCTGCATGACAGTTCAATACTCTTGCACTTAGTTTCATATCACACTACGAGTGAAATGAATGTGCAACCTTCATTAGTACATAGTAGACACATTAATCTGTTGAACTACAAAGCAAAGACCAACATTTCACTCTTGCCTTGATTTCTCATTTTATAATATTCCTATTTCCTTCATCAAAGATGGAAAGTTGTATCTCTATATGCTGGGTAAGATCTTATACTTGGTAACAGTACCTGCACTATCCATCACAGAAATGTAATCTATTTGGACATGAGATAAACCGACTTATTCTTCTCTTTACCACTTTTTTCTTTAATTTGTAAACATATTACAAAACAAAAGAATGCAAAGCTCACCTCTGAACCCTCATCCTGACTCCACCGTGAATTGCAACTAGGCACTTTAGCTTCTTCATCCTTTTGTTTTTCCAATAACTGTGCTCCTCTAGCTGCCTTTGCTTCCACCCCTTTTAAGTACTTTGTAGGGTTGCCCTTGGAATCATAGTAGCGACCGTCCAACTTACCAACATATCTGGCAATGGTAAAGCAAAGGCTGATGAAATATGACGTAACAAGCTTCAAAGAAAAACACTGGATATCAAAAAGCTAGTGCATGTCTTTAAGCCAAAAACCCAGAGATGGCAATAAGCTGGAAATGTCTAGCATTGCAGAACTCCACAATTACGAAATGTTATCAAATACAAGGATCTGAACATTTGAACCATATGATCCTATGCTTCTTGAAATTTCATTAACAGGAAGAAACTTGGGAAGATTGGGCAACTGAACATAGCATTACTTACCAATACCTGCTGGAACAAGTCCAGAACTAACAAATGTTGTCTCTTTCTCAAAACCCATAACCAGAAGATGGACCATCAAACCATTCTGATTCAGAAGACAAATTGATTTGAAAAGTTTTACCACATTGAAGACCAGGTAACTACACAGATGCTAAATGCTTCATGTTTGCATATATGGCAGAATTGAGCCCACCCCGTTTGGCAAATGAGTTTTTTGGATGTTTGTCTAAAACTGTACTGTAGCCTACTGTAGAAGTTGTAGGAAAATTTTTTGAAATGTGTAAATTTTTGGATATTTTGAAGTGTATAGTTTAAAAACTTCAAGAATTTTTTGAGGTTACTGTAGCTAAAGTTGCTAAAAAACTTGGCCAAAAACTTGTTTGCCAAACTTGTTTACTGTAGGAGTTGGTTACTGATTTTGTTCTTCCACTTCTGAAGTCCATAATTTTCTTGAATTCACATTTCTATCAAACACTTTTTAACTATTCAATTTTATGTCATTGTCGTTTACCTTTCTCTCAAGCTTTGGCTAGACATCTAATCCTACTCTTTTACTTTTTAACAGTAATCCTTACTCCTTGTAGTAACTAAAGTATTGAACGGTATTCTTTCATCCTATCTAATTGTTTAGTTACTTTTATGTAGTTACCTTAGCACAAAAATGCCATACTTGTTATAGCACACATCCACCTTAACATCCTGATAAACAATCATCTTTAAGTTGTTATTGAGGTAACAGACTACCCTTTACACCATGCACAAATGGTCTTACTGCTATACAATAGAAACTTCAATTTTATGAACACATGAATGATGCCTGAGATACTAAATCCTTTGAAGCACCTACCAGCTGGATTAACATGCTTCCCTGAATCATAGTTTACATAACAGTCGCAATCCAATCCAACCATTATATTTTTACTAAAGGTGCATTGCAGCATTCAGTCCAACTTTGATGAATACCATGCTTTTAGCACTTCTCTCCAAAGGTGTCATCTAAAACCAAGAGTTACCTTAGCTTTATATATAAAGGAAACTAAAAGGATGCATACCATTATCAAAAATATCTTACTCTAAATGCAACATGTCAATTTAAAGATCCTGATGAGGGAATGACTAATTTCACCTTAAACGTCATCACTATGATGGTGCATTCATCAAGCATTTTTTTTAGTATTATATGGAATGTTAGTACTCTCTAAATGCTTTTCTCTGAAAAAGAACCCTCCTTAGTCTACCTTGAAGAAAGAGCAACAATATTCTCTTTCAGATGAATTAACAGAACAAACAGCATAGGTAGGAACACAGACCGCTACATCTTTTTGTGCATGAGATAAGATGTTTAAATGGACTGAATATTTTAAATAACAAATTTTCTGTCCAAGGAAATTGGAAACAATACTTGGAAAGACATCCAAATTTTTTACAAAGGGAGAAGGGAGAGCAAAGTTTCTAATATCAGTCATGGATTCTCAATATTGTTCACTTCCTGTCTATTCTGATTCCTATAGATGGTCCTCATATATGATGCATGGACTATAAACTATATATTCCTGCACTCGGCTTGACTTTTAAGCTCCCAGCCATTGAGTAGGCTCTCATAGTTATTATATCCCAAGCAGACACCAAATTTCGACAATAAGCTGCCATCTTAGAGTTAAGTGGTAATATGTGCTTCCCTTGTCTTATTACACATAATAAAATATCAAAAAGGTATATTTTATTCCACTATCTATTTTAGTAATCTGGCTATCCCTCGCTGCATTCCATGCAAAATAATCAATTCCTCTGGGAGTTTTGGTGGTCCATATAGGTTTCTGACAGAAATTCCTCATATCTAGTAAGAGGACATCTTAGTTACCAACTATCTCTAATGTCCTTAGTCCTATGAACCAAAACTTTTCAAATAGGAGTTATCAACAATCCTAGTGAGACAGCCAATTTTTTTCAAAATCCATATTCACAATCTTCGAGTCCTTAATTCTTACTTTTTTAACTCATAATCATTTTTCACTCCTCAGGATATAGAAAAAGCATGCTGTCAGGGCAAACATGTTGAAATAAGTGTTTTCTATTATTTCAAACCTTTTTCCGAATTTGGTTTTTTTTTTTTGGGTGGGGGGAGGGGGGGGGGGAGATCATGACTGGCAGTACACAGAAAGATTAGGTATGTATGACTGGAAATAGTTGGCTGAACTGATTTTGCAAACAATGCTAGGGACCCTCCAAGAAATTGCAGGTGAACTTTTCTAGTACACTTGGCTCAATCAAGTAACAAGCTTGAAAAGATTTACAGAAAGGCTAATACTTTTAGAATATCTTATCTTATTCGAACACGAAAGGGAAAAAGAATCTTGGTTTGCAGATGGGAGAGATTCATGGTTGACTAGGGGATGAGAAGAATCATACAAAATATCTTGCACGCACGACCACAGTATGAGAAGCAGCGTTAGATGTCTGGTACTAACGTACGAAAAGACAGTAGATTATTGCAGTTGCAATGAACTTTCGCTTAAAGCAGAATTCAGATCTTTTTTACCAGATGTTTTACTATATAACTGTGTCATTTTTATGGAGCCCCAAATCCTATATCTACTGAGAACATCTCTTCCCTGAAGCCCTCGTCAAGTTTAGACAAGGGAAAGCTATACCAAATTATGAAAGGAAAGGCTCATTGAAGCGAGGGAGATGCACCAAGGGGAGAAAGTATTTCCTACCAAAATGTAAATTTAAAAGTGCATTGATATGCATTACTTACATGTAAGTTTTGAAATAGAAATCACGCCAGTCAACAACACTTTTAACCTACAAAAATGAAAATGCAAGATAACCATCAAGCTCATCTACAGTGATTAGTAGAGGAAACTCCACTATATTCATAGATGTCATCAGATCAAGTTGTGCAGACAACTGCAACTAGTACAAGTATAGCGACTTCATTGTTATGCAAAATAGTTGTTAAAAGGTCAGCAGATAGACTGCATAGGAGATAAGTTCGTAAAGATTAACACAACCAAAAGAAAACCAACTCACAAGACCAATTGCCAACTTCATTGAAATTATAACCAATTAAGAAAGATATAACTTAATCAATGACTCTTGGTTTTGAAAAAGATATAGTTCTGTAAAGCTATTGACACACAAATAGATAATATGTAGAGATAGCAATCACAATAACAGCACAAAAAGAGAAAAGTGAAAAAAAAGTACACTGGATTACCTCAGGACTGGATAGACCCTGCAGTGAATCAGTAAGTCCATCCCCTGAGCATAAATGATAGGTAATTCACAAAAAGGAAAAGAAGCGCACAAGTAACTCGAGCAATAATCAACAAGAAATAAAAACTGGAATTGAGCATAGGAAAGATTAGAATTTCACACCCAAAATTCACAGTGGAAGTGATGCAATGGAAAATGTATGCCATTGCAGACCACCCAAATTCCTGCAATTTTGGTGGCAACAGGTGTGCACTAATTTTGCCTAAAGAAAGATCACATCAATTTTTTTGGCCTAAATAAGTTGGAAAGTTATAGCATATGCATGCAACCATGCTGGATATATACAAAATGAACTTTGGAATACAGTGTTCTACAGGTGTCACACACATTAGTAACTTCAATAAATACCCATCCTGGTTACTCCTCCAGTACTATTCAAGAATCTATATTCAAATATTTGATGAGAAAAAGATGATGTATAGGAAAGAAATAGGACTAATTTGCCATAATGACAGCCTTGGACTAATGTACCAATTCTGTTAATGTGGTCAGATCATTGTAATCAACAAATTCCTTTTCATAATTATTAAACACACTTACATATAGACAGAATGAACTAAAACTTTTTCAAGACTATCGAGGATGATTGAAACAAAATGTGTAACTATCCTCTAGAGTATAAACAACGAACATAACAACAAAAGCATTTTGCTTTTGAAGTTTTATGGACAGGAAAGAACAACATCACTACTCTAAACTGATCTCTGCAACGAGAATTTAATCATAAGAATTTGACTTATGTCTGCAAAAAGTAAAATAATACGAGAAAAGTCAAGCTCAATTGAAAACAATGCCCTTTGTAAATGCCTTATGTGCAACTCCAACCTCCATTCCCTAAGTCATTTACATTTCTGGGTTAAGTTCTAACTCATACAGATTGTAAATTTAGACTCAGAATTCATTGCAGAACTCCAGTATCTTACCAATTAGCAGATCAAATGAATGCCAAAATTTGTTTCGCCTAACTCACCACATCAATAACCTAGCGGCTAAATTTCCACGACCACTGTTCAAATCAAAGGCCTTCTCAACTTACAAACATGTACAACTCAGAGCAACAAAGTTATTAAATTGTTACTTAACAAACTATATACCTGTAAAATTTCCCGAAACAAATGCCCTAGAAGCATCCCTACATAAAAGAATTTTCAGAGCGAAAGGTCTTAGTACACAGACCAAGAACAGTAGCAAAGCGAATTCAAACATATTAAAAATGTCATATGCATCAATCTCATACAGCTTCTACACTTGAACATTTTGAACAGATTGACTACTCGAGCCAAAATATGCAATTTGATAATACAGTAACAAGTTGAAAAACTACTAATTCAACATAGCAAATTATAAAATCAAGAATATGAAACACAAAATGTAAAATAAATATACCTTCCAGCAAAATGATTGTAACCCCCTCCAGCACCGTAATGACTCTTTCCTTTTGTTACATCGAACACTGACCTGATTTTGATTAATTCCCAACAGAACCAACCATAAAAAACTCAACAAAACACAAGAACTAATAGAAATTTGATCAACCGGAAAAAAAGGAGATTAATTAATTACCCAACAATGGCAAGGTATATGGGCCGCTGAGGATCAGAGCCATTGTAAAAAGACAGCTCTTCTGCACTGAATAGTCTCTGCACAAGAAATCAACATCAAGACAGCATTTTTATGCATCTTTTTGAACAAAAAACTGATCAAACCCAAAAAAAAAGTAACAAAAACCCAGAAATTCTTTACAGGTTGTGATGGTGGTGGGCTGCCAATCAACGAGCTAAGCGGAAAAATCTTGAAGAAGAGAAAAGATATGAGAGCAATGACAAGTGGGATCCCCAGAAAAGGGGACCAACGCATTTTGCTATATATATAATCTTTTGGGTTCAAGGGAAATCGAAGATTCTGGCGGAGCAAAATCAGTAGGAATAGGTGGTACTCAATCTGGTGGTCTCCGCCGATAGCCGGCAGCAGCTGAGGTTCCCCAACTAAGATAAGGGAAACTTTTGTACAAGGAAAAATTTGTCAATACAGCAACTAAACTTTTTAATTTAATCCCACTTGATTTTCACGTCACAGAAGTGGTATAATAGTCATTTTGTTAAAATCTGCCCAGGGTTACTGTGCCAATTCATGGAAACTTCATTGCATAACTTTAGATATAATGGTATAAAATTAGGAAAGGTACTGTAGTAGTAGGAAAAAGAAAAAGAAAAGAGAAATGCAAAATAGGAACAAGAGAAATGTTATTGACACTCCCTTATTTATTTGTTTGTGACTTTTTACAATATTATTTTTATCCATAAAATACATCTTATCACTTGAAAGATACAAACAATAGTTTTGAAATTTAATAGTACGTGATGGTCTAAATCTTTCGTTGTTTCGACCTTTTAGACATACATATTCCTTCAAGAGATGATTGGGACGTGGAGTAGAGGGTCTTTGTGATACAATTAATAATTCACTTCATTTTTAATTAAGTTTTGCTCTAACTTCTTTTGGTATTATTACTTCATTGATAACTCAATACATGTACTCTTTACCTGTAGATTCATTCATTCATAGCACGAAAAAATTTTACTATTCAAACTGCATTATATACTCATCACAAATATATTGCAAGATGCATATATTTTTCATTAGTGATTACAATCCAGAACAAAATGAAAAGAATGTATTGGCAAGAATGTTAGACCATAAAGAAACTATTATATCTCATTAATGATGTTATGCTTGCCTTTGGCACCTTGGAGAAGCAAATCCTAATCGAACTCATGGTAAAATCTCATATGGGTTCAATGCATTTTTATCTTCAATGAGCTGACTGGCATTCAATGCAGGGTCGAAATCTTTGGTTGCCAGGTTGGTTAAATGCTGTTCATGAAATAGTAATTCATTATTCTTGACAATAGGTCTTACAAACGTTTTGATTCATCTAGCTATTGTTTTGGGTTTACATACAACTATATTGATCCTAATAAAACTTACCTTATGGGATGAAGGAAGTACAAGATTAGATACCTCTTGAGTCATAAATAAAGTAAATTGAAATTTGATTTAGAGGATGTAAACTTCTTAAAGAGAGAGAAATAATTACTTTAGAAAGAAAGAGATTATGATTCTAACATGAGATCAATTAGTTAGACCACAAGATTGGTAAGGCCAAGTACCCAATCTACCCATTAAGAGAAAGTAGAATGAGAAACTTACTTGAACTTTGATATTGAAAATTATTGATAATTCCTAAATATCAATTCTTTCTAACCTTTTTAAAAAAAAAAAAAAAATTTCCCGTGTCCCTTTGTTTTAGACACGCATACCTCATATGTTTTGGATACATAGTTAGTTTGTTAAACCTTTAAGGGATAAAGAGTATAAAGTTAGATATTTATTGCATTTATAACTCTCAAAATTACAAATTTCTCTCAGATGCTACCAGAATTCTATAATCAAATAATTAATTGCATGGCTAACTTATTAAAAGAATTTTACTACTAATGGAACTGTGGACATGAATTCATCATCACTTTGTTATGAAACAACTAAAAGTGTGGATGTCTCTTTGTATTCTCAAAAGGATTAATTCATGATTTATAGCTACATTATGTATAGAAATTACAATCCATAATTCTATTCATGTAGTGGAGAAACCGTTTCATAAGTTTTTTCATATTCTTATAATAGTGGATATTTAATAGAATTGATGTATCTTTAATCTTGTAGTACCTATATATAGAGGTACATTGACATCCTTTAAAAGACCTTTGGGTATTGGTTGGAATATAAGAATATCATTCTCCTTTTCTCTCTTCTTTCTCTAATATCTCCATTCATACTATAGTAGTTTATTAGTTTTACAATATACTTATAATTGTATTAACTTTTCATATCAACCATCCTCTGACATAGATCTGACTTGTCTCTGCTACTTAATTGGAACCTATTTTTTTTTCTAATTTATCAAGTGAATTCATACGGATCGGGAATATCCTACTCGCAGCCAATGCAATTTTTAAAAGTAAACCAAAAGTACTTACTCGCTTACGTATACAAATCTTTTAGACTATTAATGTAATCAATTAAATTTAACGTCTATTCTTCATGCCAACATGAAAAATCACAGGACCTTTCTTCCGACTTCCACTACCTGATTGCGCCGATTTATTCTCTGTAACCACTTACTTTTCCATCGCCTTACTCCTAGTGTTATAACATGATTACCCCGGAATATCCTGTGCAACTTTACAAATCTACCTGATATTTGAGTTGGGTTAAATGCGGCCCAAGTGAGTTTTACTGATTTTACAAATCCAAATTTGCCTCTTCACTAAGAAGATAATTTTTTTATCGTAACTGAAGGTCTACTACGTTACGTAATGTTCACCTTTAACATTATTTATTTCATCGGTTACGAAAGACTGGTACGTTTCGTAACGTTCCCTTCCAATATTACCATCTGTTAACATAAATTAACCGTTGCATTCAGTTGCACACGTTTTATGTTATCAGATATTGTTTTCTACTGTTACCTTTAGTTACACAAAAAATTAGCCACTTTTTTTAAATTATCAGGTATTATTTTTCACCAACGTACACTTTCTATTGCCTATAAATAGCAGCTTTTACAGACTACCAACCGCTGACAGTAGATACCTTCCTGACAGCTTTTTTCCTCTCCTCTGCTTCTCTTTGTCTCATTCTTTTCCTCTCTACTGAATTTAGTCAATACTTGCTAGAGTTCTGATCCTTCTTGTTATAAACAAGAAGAAGGTTTGTTTAATTCTAGGGAAATATTTCAACTTCATGAAATAGTTTCTTAGGACAGTGTTTTTAAACACGACTCAAGCTACATTTTGTTAGTTTTAGTTAACGTTGCTTTTTGGCTATTTCTGACTACACATAGAAGGAGAAGAAATGATATTTACAATTATGGACAAATAACACATATCACCAACGCAAAGTCCTTAAAAGAATAATGAATCCAATCATAAATAACTCAAAACAAAAAATTTTGGAGAAATTAAAATCAAAACTATAGAATTGCGTACCTTATCGAGAAAACTTGTATTAAAACTCTCTCCGTAAGAAGAGCTCAATCTATTTGACAGATATACTGACTCAAGTGACAATTTTTTTATTTATAAATTCAAATCTCTATTTTACCTTGGCCAAAATCCTTCAATTTGCCGTAGAAATCTAGCAAGAAGTGCAGCATAATCAAATTTCTAAACATTTTAATGCAAGAAACTTTAGTAACCAAAAAAAAAAAAAGACTTAGAAAACCCATCTGAGGTAGAACCAACCCAATAGGTTCGAAGAAACATACTGAACTTCTGACTAGCTCAATTAAAATACCACAACACAGAGGCAGGAAATGAAGAGAAACCAAAGAACGAAGGAAGAAAGTTAATGATAGAGGAAAATGAAGAGAATCCAAAGGACGAAGGAAGATAGTTAATGATTCGGATAGGATTAGAAATGTTAGGGAGAAAAATCTTGAGAGAACCCATCAAAGAGACCCGATGTGTAAGTTAGGTATCCAACGTTGATCCAAAAGTTTAAATTGTTAGGTTTCGCCTCTTACTTACAGTTTAACTGCTCTTTCTCCATCTCTTACTCATGGACCTAATAATCTTCTTCTTCATAAGTAACTCCTTACATTAAACCTAAGTTTACAAGCTATTCTTTGAATCCATTTTAATACTCAATGCAAATTCAACTTAGCACCTAAGGTCACAATCATGGACCCAATTTTTTACTTGATTTTGGACCCCTGTCAATCCTTAGCTCCTTTGTCTAACACCAATCGAGTCCCCTGCCAGACTCATGGTGCTCTTGATCAAATACCAACCACTCTCCATAGCACTTCAGTCCACCACCAAGAAGAAAATTTTCATCGATCAAACTCTGAGAAGAATCCACATGCCAATGGCCCACAACCAAGAGGAGAATTTTCACTAGTTCAACTCCAAGAAAAATCCACGTGCCAATGTGTAGGCCAGACTTGTAATCAGAAGCTCAATCCACCACCAAAAAAAGAATTTTCATCGGTCTAACTCTGAGAAGAATCCATGTGCCAATGGTCCACCACCAAGAAGAGAAGAATCCATGTGCCCATGGTCCACCACCTAGAAGAGAATTTCATCGATTCAACTTCGAGAAAAATCCACATGCCAACGAGTAGTCCAGACTCATAATCAAAAGCAGCTCTGATACTACCTGTTAAGGAGAAAAATCTTGAGAGAGTCCATCAAAGAAACCCAATACGTAAGTCGGGAATCCAACATTGACCGAAAAGTTTAAGCTGTTAGGTCTCGAGTCCTTATTTATATCTTAACCGTTGTTTCTCCATTTCTCAAACCAATGTAGGACATAATCCTTTATTCATGAATTTAATAATTTCTTTTAGGAAGTTTTTTTTTGTGGAAGTAACTAGTTTCCTAATTGTTTAGTTACTTGAAATAGTAACCAATGAATTTTTTATTTGTATGAGTTTAGAAATTATGAGTTATTTCCTATTCTATAGCTTAGAACTCAGCAATTTTTTCCTGTTATTATTTGGGTGTTGACCAAGTAATTTAGCTTATAAATAGGTATGAATTGGCATACTATAAAGTGAAGCAAAAGGGGTGACACTAGCCTTGTACATGGAGTGAGAGAAATTATAAAAAGAATTGGATTTAGATTTAAGTTGTATTCTTGTATTTCTCTCATAATAAAGAATGGACGTAGAGTGAGAGAAATTCTTGTATTCTTGTATGTTATCTATATTTTGTGCTAGTGACTTGTTTGTCATTAAATTATTGTGTATTTCACGTCTCAATAGTCATTTGTTTTTCGTCTAGACCAAACAAGAAATAGCAGTAAATGTTTAAGTAGGAGATGATAGTAGTAGTTTTTAGCAACGTGCTTAAGTAAGAAAAGTGGCTAGGGTTCTGTACATTCTGCAATAAAATTGGTTATGTGGAAACCAACTTTTTTTCCGTAAGAATCCAAATTTAAAGCTAATTAAGGATAAAAAGGATTCATTGATAAATCATAAATTGAAGCAGGTTTACATTCCTAACCTTTCATCCTGATCTTACCGAGAAAGGATCTTGCAGCTACGAGCGTTTTCTTTTTCTTCCATGAGGATCAATAGTGATGACTCGAACCGTAATCTATTGGTTACAGGTAAAGTGTTTTATCAACTAGGTTACACTTTGTTGTCACTGTAGATTAGGATTTGAGTCAGTGTGATTGTTTGAATTCTTTGATTCATCATGTTTCTCCTAATTCTACATTGTTGCGGTAACAACAGGATGAGAGTACTACATTTGATCCAAAGTTGGTTGATTTTACTTTCATGTTTGATTCTTTTATACCTGGATCTTCCACTATTCATTCTGATTTGGTTCAGCATCGTCTTGATCCTTTTTTGGTGGCTGATGTTAGGCCAGGTCTGATGATGATGGAAAGCATTCATTGTAGCAAAATCCAGTTTTTCTGGGTTTTGGTGTGGGTAATATTTTATCTATGGGCAGCAGTTTTGTTGTTCATTTAGGTAAGGATTGTGAAGATCTTTTTTGTTGACAAATGTGGTTGAAGCTCCTTTTACTGTCCATGATTGGTGATGTCCATTGGTGCAAGTCCACAGTACAGGGTGCCTCAAATGGCTCATCAGAATATTATTTATCTAGTTTCATCTTCTCATCAAACTTGAACTTTGTCTCTCGTAGATGATGGCTTATCCCAAGAAGGTGTTTCGGCTAGATCAAGTTTGTACTTGGGATTGGAAAGTCGAGAGATGCTGAATGCATGATTTCTAAAACTTCTCAAGGAACTCTACGATGCACATACTCAGGTGATCATATATAGGTCACTTAATGTCCAGGTTGATCTGGCAAATTTGGTGAATCGGGAGGATTTGAATGAGTTCCATCAACAAATTCTCGTCGATTAGCAGCTTCAAACACTCCTGTTAAACGAGTCTTAGATTATATAATTTTGGGTTCTCTGGCTTTGCAAATTGTAAATCCTCTTGTAGATGAATTTCCCATGGTGCAAGATTCTACGAAGAAAAAGAAGATTGGTCATCATAAGATTAAGGGCCTGTTTGATAAGTGTGAAGTTTGAAGTGTGAATTCTGAAATTTGAAAAGTAAGTACTGGAAAGTATTAAATTATATCCGTTTGATAATTAACTGAATCATAATGCTGAATTGAAATATCACAAAAATATATGTATTTTGTCTTTAAAAAAATTGCCTTGATTTATGTATTTATAAAGAAAGAAAAGTTTATATGTGAGAGAGAGCCAGAAAATAATGAAACAATTTAAAAATGGTGTTTAAGTGTATGTATTTGTGCATAGAGGTGTATATTTGCATGCGTGTGTGTGTGACCAAAAAGAGAACACATGTGTACTTTGTGCGAAAGTATATATAATAAATAGTGTGCTATATGTATGAAAGTTATAGTACATGTCATCAATTCGGAAAATATAGTGAAAATTTGTTATTTAAAAGTTTGTAAACAAATTAAGCTATGCTTAATATATTAACTAATAAGGTACTTCTGTTATCAAACATGCTGAATTCAAATTTTTCTTAATGAATTAATTTTCAGCATTAAGCAAAGTTGTTAAACAAACCTTAAGACTCTTAGCTCTATTTACGGTACCTAATTTTTATTTGTGAGGAGTTTCTTGTCATTTTCCGTGGTCGTGTACTGGAGGTTAAATTCAGTTCTCCTCCTAATTTTTATTTTATTTTTTTCGTATTAATAAAATGAAATAAATTATTTGCTTAGAAAATAGAGATAATTGGAACTAAGAATGAAATGAAAAATTTGCTTGAAAAGTAACTCTAGAGCAACGAGGCAATAGATGGGGGAAGCTAGGGATGAAAGGGATGGGGGATGGGAAATAAAAGGGATTTGAATTTGAATCAATCAACGAGTGTTTATATCTCCCGTTTTCTAATGAAGAATGATAGGAGAGACGAGTGATGGAGTTAGTGGGGTATTGACGCTGTGGTTATCGGGGAACAGGGCGGGGTACCAGATAAGAGAGGCCACAGATGTGAAATTTGGATTTATTGAATGACTCTCCAAAAGTTGGCAGATGTCAGCATCGTAGCAACTGGAAAGTGACCGTATGTTGCCAGAGTGGTCTGCAAGTCTGGAACTAGCAGCATCTGTGATGCTACAGTTTTCCGTGTTCACAAATCTACATGTTAAAAACTACTGATAATTTCCCACCGTCCCCATAAAGATAGGTTTATTTTTTTTTCACACAAAGTAAGAAATTTAGTTAATATAATTACAACAATTATTCTTTATTCATACTTTACTCAAATATCTCTTGTTAATATTAGATCATTCATTCAAAGTAAGAGATACATATTACTATATTGCTCTTGAAACTTAGAGTACTTTAGTTTCTCAATGCAAGAGTCAATTTAGTTAATGTTACATATTTGACTAAGATAAACAACAAAATTAAATTTGCCTAAACAAATCAAACTTTTCAATTTGGAGTCAATAGAGGCAACTAACATATTCAAAAATTTCTAATAATTATGTAGATTAAATATGGGCATGTTAGTAAAATAGCAAACTAACGACTCTTTAAAAAGGAAATAAACCTATAATTTGGGACAGACACAAAAAGAAAATAAGCCTATCTTCATGGAATAGAGGGAGTATGTAAATTGAAACAAAAGTCCCTTAGCTTGGTGGGCTGGTTCAACTACTAGTTTTCTAGTGCCGCTTCACATTACCCTGTGCCACCACCTCCGATGAGGTTATTTGTCCACAAAATATCTGTGATGCTCGTATGAATTAGATGTTGTTGGAGACATTTTTTAAAAATTTTAACGTATAATAGTGTATGTGAGAAACTTTACATTGTAAATGTATTTGGGAATGTTTTTAAAATTTAAAATTTATTAAAGAACCACCCATCACCCTCTGCCACTGCCACCACCTCTCTCTCCTCCACCGCTGCGGCTACCCCTCCACCTCTTTCTCCTCTCCTTCCTCTAGCTTCCTCCTCCCTCCTCTCCCCTCCCCTCCCCTCCTCCCTCCTTCTCCCTTCTCACCTCCCTTCCCCCTCCCCCGCATCTTCCTCCTCTCCCCTCCCCCCGGTAATTGGTTGCAACCGACGATCTAGTTGCAGGTTGGGCCGCGGGGGGGAGGGGAGGGTAAGAGGGAGGAGGGAAATGGGAGAGGAGAAAGAACAGGGAGGAGGGGGGAGGGTGGTGGCGACAGTGAAGAATGGAGGTGTGGTGGCGGTGGCAGAGGGTGATGAGTAGTGGTGGTAGATAGTGTGTGGAAGAATAAAGATGGGAGTTTTTTAAATTTAATTTTTTGTGTTATTTTAGGTGTATTTTTATAGTTATTTTTAGAGTTTTATTTTAATGTAGACTCCACGAATAAAAATAGTTTTTGAGAAAAAGAGAAAATCCCCAAAAAAAAAAAAAAAAGACAAAGAGATGATGGTCTAAGATCGGACCTATCTGAAAGTAGGAGATTAAAGAGTACGTGTGAATGAGATGGAATAATGCATAGCTCAGCCAAGTCTGTGAGCAGTGAAGGAGAAAAGCAAAGGAAGCTGATAGATCTCAACCAACTTTCCGGCAAATGAAATCAAACAATTGATAAAATGAGAAGGACAAAAGAGTGGATCGACTAACCAAAGGCAGTTGACAAGAAGATGTTTTTCTCAACATAAAATGGGTATCAAAGAGGAGCCAGTTAGGGATAACGTACATCAACTCTACAAAAAACCAAAAAAAAAAACACTTTTCCCTTAGATTGGTAGCTTTGCTTTCTTAGAATAGTTTACTTGCAAGTTTAGTTGCACTCTTAAATTCAAATCAATCTCATCAAGTTTGCTTCGGATTCTTTTAGTTCTAGTCAATCAAACTTCAACCCAATTTCCATTAGTCAATTTTATTTAGATCATATTTACATATATACCAGGTATTTCTAGATTATGAAACCCTTTATTGTTATTTTGTCTTGTTTCTTAGGAATTTGTATTGATCTCCATTCTTTTTCTTCGCCAATGAAACTCACTTCATCTTTAACAACAGGAAGACCACATCATTGAAAGAATAGATCGTACTGGCCCAGTGGTAATCGGGGAACAGGGTGGGTCTGAGAGATGCCACAGATGTGGTGGAGGAGGAGTTTGACAGCTTTTTTTCTTTTTTTCTTCTGTTTTTTTTTTTTTTGGATAAATTTGGACCAATTCAATGACTGTCGAAAAGTTAACAGATATTAGTGTCGCAGCAACCGGAAAAGTAACCATGTTGCCAAAGAACAAGTGGTCTGCAAGTCTAGAACTTGCAGCATCTGTGATGCTACATTTTTCCACGTTCACAAATCTACATGTTATAGACTAACTAGGTATTCTGCCCTGACGCTATGCGTCAGGTAGGTAGGACCTAGTAATAGGAAAACAAGGAAGGAAAAAACACTGGCCAGAGAAAAGCTAAGAAGAAGAATGAGGAACGGGGAAAACACAGCCGGTAAAGAAGGCGAAGAAAACAAAAAGTAGCAGCTCCCCAAAACTCTGAAGCGGTGCGCACTGAATTCAGCACAGAACCAAGACAGAATGAGAGGAAATTGCTGACCGCCAAAATGTTCCCATCCAAGAGGAAAGAGCTTGGCGGGAGAGGAAGGAGAGGCCCACGCGGACAGAAGCGAATTTCCAGCAAAACCACTGCCACCCGTCAACAAAAGACCAAAATGCCCCTCAAAGTCACAAGAATCACGGCATAACCGTCCCATTTTCACTGTTCATAAGGCTATTGATGCTTTATATATGTACTAGTTTTTAAGCCCTGCTAGCGTCAGGTAGCTGAAAACTCATTATTTTGCTATTATATTTGTATTTTTTTTTCTTTGTTAAATATAATAGTCATGTGTGTGAGTGTGTGTTCTTTCCTAATTGCACAAATAAACATGACTTTAAAAGCAGGTTATCTTACATTCTTAATATAGCATTAATCAGTAAGTAATGCCTAAAATTAGGTAGAACTAAAAGGCATATGGCTATACATGTCTTCTAATCAGGATTTCATATTGGATCCTATTCTTTTTGTTGCAATTCAGATGATTGTTTGATTGATAGATTAAAAGTGTTCAAGAATGGAGGGAGCAACAATGGTTTCTTTGGACAGGACATTATTTATTGAAAATGAGTCTGGACTCTCAATATTGAACAATTTTAACTTGCAAGGGTGAATATGCATATTTTCTTATTTTTCTTTCTTTCTTCCCTTTTTTAGGCTGTCTATCTTCTTTTTTTTTTTTGGAGATTTTGATGATTTTGGTTTTGATAATTTGTATGGGAGGCAACACTTTATGTGGTGAGTACGAGGAGCATGGAAGAACCTCTTTGAATTTTCACTAAGATAATGGCTTAGATATATACAATATCTAATAATTTCTTAAGCTGAAAATTTTTCTTTTCTACTTTCTAGGTTCTTTGGATTTATAATTCTTACTTATTTGATGTTTCTTTCTCTTACTTGGTTGATGATTTTTTTTTTGGTAATCTGTATCATAAGTTGCAAAATTATAGGTTATTTTGTGTTCTTAAATCATGTGCTAAAATAGGTGAGTTTCTCTTTTCTTTTTCTTTTTTAATAAAAGTGGTATTCAAAATCAAGAGATAGTTGAAAACTTTAAATGGTGAATTCCAAATCAACTTGCGTTTAAGGATAGGTTAGAATAAAATGCTAAGAAATAACTGGTGGAACTATTCTACCAAATGGGGTAATAAACTCGTGTTTAAGGTTAGAAAATATGTATTTATTGAATCATTTTTTCATGCTCGAAAGAAAAAAGTTGGGCCTACTGTAAAAGTTCAAAAACTATAATCCACTTCTTAAATAACACTTTTTTATGAAGAAAGTTTATCCTTTTACAAAAAAAAAAAAAATGTTTACATGGGGACCCTTATATATATTTTTTCAAAACAGGAAGACCCTCTAACTATTTTAACTGAAGAAACAACCGGGCAGCAGCTTGCAGCAAGTGCAAGCCTGCAAGGTTACATCGCCCACTCACCACTGACCGAAGGAATTGCTAAGAAGGATGAAAGCTAAGAACGAAAGCTAAAAATAATGACCGCCCACTGACCGCTAGGAATCGGCGAGTGCCAAAATTGTGAGCAGAAATTTGTCTGGCAAAATCGTCCCCACCGAATGACCAAAAGGCCCCTCAAAGTCACAAGAATCACGGCATAACCGTCCCATTTCCACTGTTCATAAGGCGTTTGACGCTTTATATATGTAAGATGTATATAAGATAAGATATATGTAATTTGCAACAAAAGTCCCTTAACTTGGTGGCCTGGTTCAGCTACTAGTTTTCTAGTGCCCGCTTCACATTACCATCCGCCACCGCCTCCGGTGAGGTTATTTGTCCGCAAAATATCTCTGATGCTCGATATGAATTAGATGTTTTTGAAGATATTTTTTTTAAAAAAAAATTACTATAACAGTGTATGTGAAAAACTTGACAATGCAAATGTATTTGGGGATGTTTTTAAAGTTTAAAATTTTATTGGAATTTTTTTTAAAAATTTGTTGACAAAACTTACCGCAACCACCCATCACCCTCCGCCACCGCCACCACCCATCACCCTCCGCCACCGCCACCACCTTTCCTTCCTCCAACGCGGCCACTACCCTTCCCCTCCTCCCTCCACCGCTGCCACCCTTTACTATAATATTTTGGGAGTAACTTAAACTTTATTCTAAAGCAACGAATTGGTGTTACAATCACTGCAATAAAACTGATACACAAAGTGGTATTAGTCAAATAAACAAAGCAATGTGGATAAATAAAGAATAAATTTTATATACACTGACGGTATATATACTATCACGGTTGAATACATGACACATATGCAAAATTTGAATTTCAAATTCAAATTCCGATTATGTGCCATGCATCTAATGATGGAAATGTATACTATCAGTGCACAGAAGATTAATCTATAAATAAAAGTTAGGCAACAATGTTACAACTATACCATAGCAAGAGCAACCTTGGAAGGACATTCTGAACAATGGTTGTTGGAGGTTGTTCTAAAGATTTTCTTTAAGGTCCATGTTTCACGTTTAGGATCTGGTTGTTGGGAGTAGGACCAAAGAATCAAATGTTTTAGAAGCCACTATACTAGGATTCTGGTGCATGTGGCTTATAAAATATAACACTAGGGTAAACATAATGGCAGTTGCATCCAGGACAGACTAGATAAGTAAATCTGCTCAATATCTTGATAAACAAACTATAAACTTTGCCTTATATTAAACATAATGTGCAGTTCAATATCGATTTGTGTCAACAATTTCCTGTCATAATGTTTGCTATGAGCGGTGTAAGGGGAATTATGACAGTTTAAACAAATACAAACTATTACAATTGTTATGTCAATGAAAAACTAAATAGTAGTAGCTGTATATTCTCTGGTTTCTTCTCTACCGCGCTGCAACATGCAATCCAGCATTCAAGAAAAAAGGTTTCAATTAAGGGGCAAGTTTTGTCATGGAAGTGGTAATTTTTTCTGATAAACTCTTAAGTTCTACTAGTGAAGTGCTATCTTTGCTGAAAGAGAAGTAAAATCTTTGATTCACGTGTACAATCAAGTGGTAAATTAAGTACGTTTTTTCCTTAACATCAAAATCACCAAAATGTTTTTGTATAGCAGTGAAAGGAGTAAGTATTGCAAAAAAAGAGTGATTTCAACTAGATCAACGTTTCCTACCCTTGGATATTGATTATATACGGTTTAGTTTTGACAATATGTGAATAAACAAAAAAATTCTTACTAGGCTCAGGTCAGTTGATTATCAAGAATTTAATTCCTTTGCTAGAATACCAGTAAAGAAAATATCTGAAAGATATTTTAATATATTACATATGGTGGAAAAATAATAATTTTAACTAAGAGAGAAGGTTCTATAAGTGAAATGGTAAGTTCGAGTAGTGAAAAGTTAAAACTTACCACTATGCTTGCTAATCAAGAACTTTACACTAATTATCATCATGGTTGTTAGTTGTCAGAATAATCCTATGGTGCAATTCATGGTTCAGACATGTACTGATCAATTCGAATATGGATGGATAGGTTTGATTGCGAGACAAAACTATCAAAGAATGATAAAATTTGTTGTCTCTTTGAACGTTGTTGACTCGGCGTATACATTTGTTTTGTTGGAGTGTACATCTATTATGCTAGTGCATATATTTATACCCTACAATTGAAACTGGCAATTACCGGCACAAAAGCTCCTTGTCCAAATTTGATGCTCCCATTTTCCTTCTATATATATCTGAAGCCACCAACAACATTAATTAAGAAGTGTTAGGCATCAGAAACACAATAAGCATCATGAGCCTCAAGGATTCTTCTCTGCTAGAGATACTTTCTGAAAGATTGATTAAACCATTTTCTCCCACCCCTCCTTCGTTAAGATCCTACAAGCTGTCTCGCAAAGACCAGGTGATGCATGCTAGATATGTTCCCCGGGCTTTCTTTTATCCTGCTGGCAATAATCCTGAGGGAAAGGACAGATCTTCATTAACTGAAACTGAAACATTTGAGCTGCTTCAAACTTCGCTATCTAAAACTCTGGCATACTATTATCCCTTTGCTGGAAGGCTAAAAAATAATAGTTTTGTTGATTGCAATGACATGGGAGTTCAGCTTACTGAAGCTCGAATCAAGTGTTCAATGTCTGAAATTCTCAAACAAGAGAACTCTCATTTGAAAGATCTTGTTTTTCCTAGACTTTTCTTCACTGATGTCATTCCTACTGAATGTAGTCTATTGATCGTTCAGGTTAGCTTTTTCAACTGTGGAGGCGTGGCAGTAGCCCTGTGCGCGTCCCACAAGGTCATGGATGCATCAACCACATGCAATTTCATGAATGATTGGTCTTCCATGGCTCGTACACTGAATGATCATGTTCCAACTCCTTTGTTCAATGGTGCTTCTCTATTCCCACCTATTGAGGATAGTAAGTGCTCATCCAACAATCAGCTGAAAGCTCCAAAACCACCAGAAAGCTGCATCACAAGGAGATTCTTGTTCCAGTCAGCCAAAATAGATGAACTCAAGAATATCGCAGCCAATTCATCAGGGGTTTGTAATCCTACTCGATATGAAGTTGTGACTGCACTACTTTTCAGGTGTGCTGTGGCTGCAGCAAAAGCAAATTCGGGTTCTTTCCAGCCATCCATGCTGTCTAACACTGTCAACTTGCGACGCTTAACTGTTCCTCCATTACCAAAAGATTCAGTTGGCAACTTTTTAACATCTTTTCCAGTCTCAGCCACAATAGAAAGCCACATGAAATTCTCAAACTTGGTTCATCAGATAAGAAACAAAAAACTGAAGCTCCACGAGGAGTACAACAAAGGAAATGATGGGGCAAAGGATGATATCCCCTCTGCTCAATGTGCTAAGACGGATCACGAAGTTGCGAGTGAGAAATTTGATCAATTTTACTCCTGCAGCAGCTCGTGTGGATTTCCATTCTACGATGTTGATTTTGGATTTGGGAAGCCTGTAACTCTTTGTGATGCCAATCAAACTGGTGTCAAGAATCGTTTCTTTTTGAGGGATGTCAGAGATGGGGATGCAGTTGAAGCCGTTGTTACTCTAGATCCAACAGACATGTACTTCTTCCAAGGCAATGAAGAGCTGCTTGCATTTGCTTCTTTAAATTCATAACATGCTATTGCTGGTACGGGGCCTGAATTCTGTGTCCTACAGTTATTCCGATTCCAGAATACTTGTTATTCCTGTTTTATGGGCTTTTGTAATTTCTTTATCTTTTTCCTGTGTACTTTGCTTTGTTCTCGCATCCCATTCCCAGTAATGTAATGCAACAAGGGTTGATGCAAGCCTACACCCTGCAAGTAATAGGTGTCTTAATCTTCTATTGGTAACAATTTAGTACCTAGTCTTCGATATTCTCACTTTGATCCGATTAACATTTGACTTGCACCATTAGCTATGATCTAAATTTGCACCATTAAACTTCATTTCTTGATCATCATTGAGACAGAGATGTACGCTCTCGCACCGGTGCCCGCCCCATTATCACCTTGCAAAACAGATTAGGGATGCTGGTACGGCAGCAAACCAGTCAGATTTCTAAGCACTTCTTTTGGCTTTCACTGTTTCAAGGTTGAAATTATACAAATGGGGAATAGAAAACCATATTCGGGGTCATAGGGGGTGAGACCTAAAGGCATGCATGCCATTTTCTGGGTCTTAACCTGGCTCAAATTTTATGAGGTCAAAATTTTGAGAAGGTCAAATTTTAATTTCTATGTCTTGGCTGTTGTCTTTTTGTTTGGTTTATAGATGTCAATTGCGGTAAACATTCCTCCAGAAATTTGCTTAGTATGCCAGCAGGTTTCTGACTCCAAATTTGTTGGCAAAATAACAAAACACTTAGCTCATACCATATTCGATACTTAGTAAATACAACACTATATTTAAAAATTAGTAATTTAGTATACCACCGATCAGGTTTTGGTCCAGTAGTTAGCATTGAAATCACAAGATGAAGTTTTGGTCTAATGGTTAATATTGAAACCTTAAGCTTTAAAGATTTTGAATTCAAATCTCCTTCTCTCTCTCTGTTTCTTATATCTCACCTCTTTCCTACTAGAAAAAAAATAAAAAGGAAATAAGTATAGTATAGAATGTTGTAAATTCGCATGTTATGTTCAAATTATCCTCAAAAGTATGATTATGAATTCGGCCAAAAAATATAACTTTGGTAAAATTACAAACAAAGAATCGTTTGATGTTATAGAACATTAGGTATGGGGTTGTATACTAGAGTTTGGAGATTTTAAGTTATATTAAGATTAGTTTTAACTCCTATCTTGTGTTTAAGATATTAGATTAATTATAATTTCATCAGAATATTGACATTTTATGTGTAAGATGAAAAGTAAGATGCGAGTCTTTGTAATTTTCTACATAACTAAGATCCATGTTTAATTTGAGAGAAATTTTAAAATTTTGTCACCAAAATTGAAATAATTCTCGAGAAAATGTTAATGGTACTCCTTATTCACACTCTATGGCATCTATCTTAAGAAGAGATTATAAACCCTTACCCTATTTTCTTTTCATGCCCATAGATTGAATTTATAATACAAGCAAAAGGCCAAAATAGTCCCCAAATTGTTTATCAAAGCTAAAATACTCCCTAAACTTTAATTGTGACCAATTTAGTTTCTCGACTATATATGCCTAGTCAATCTAGTCAGGCTGAGTCACCAATGACATAAAATTCAACCGGTGGACAAAGGGACAAAAAACAAAGCCCACATTAGCAATAATTTCTTAAATCTTGGTCAGCCATTGGATCAAAAATTAATGGAGTTATATGCTATAATATTTACATGCTGCTCTAATTTTTTGGTGGAAGAGAAATAGTTACTGCAAAAGGAAAAATTTATTTGGTTGGTGGTTTATTAGCAAAAATTTATTTGTTTGTATTATCAACATATTTTTTAATTATCTTTTTATTTTATATAGATCACATTAAAAGAGTGTTATATTATTTTTTACAAAATATTATTCCAAATAATTTACTGTCCAAATACAAGCAAGCAATGGTTGCTGTTTGCCGGTCAACTGATCATGGCTCACCTACTCTTGAATCTTGTTGGAGCATGCATGCCCTAACATGTCAACAATCTGTAAGGCAAGCTCTTCAAATCCAGGTTAAAATAATATCATCCATCTTTCTGTCGGCACCTGTGGCACAGAGCTTGTTTGCAATTTGCATTACCTGCGCACCAGTAGAGTCGAGACCATAAAATTACCTGTCATAACTCATGATGGGGTTTGGTATTTTCATCTGTATCCTACATGCAAAGGGACCTCCAATTTGCCAAGCTGTTCAAGTTTAATTTGACAGATGATAAAGACTTTTCCTTCAGGACTCTATTTTTCTGTCGTTCATTTCTATCTACCAGAAAAGTGCACGTGTTTGATCGTACCAAAATTCATCTTACTTTTATTTGTGTACCAGAAGGAACCAAGCTGTGCAAGCACAGTTTAGGTCCATCCATAAAATTCTAGCTAAAATTTATCACATTATAATTTGCTTTCAAACAAAGAGCAATTATAATTGTCAAAAAATGAGCCTAAAAATTAAAGTTTATCTTTAGTGGAATGCTTCAAAAGTTTGCTCCAACTTGCTTATTGTGATGCAATAGAGATATATCTTACTGTATTGTATGGACAAACGACAGTAAAGAATTCAAAAATCAAGCAGATGAGAAATGCAAAAGTAGTTCAATATTAGCATAAATGATAAATGCCTCATAAAGCTCAAATATCATGCTATGATAATTACAAATGCATAAATTTTCAATACTATTTCTTTTTTAAACAAGACACCATCATGTAAAAACTTCCATCCTATAAATTCACAATAAAGCTTGCAAGAAATTTGAATGGAAGGCTTTTCAATGCAGAAAAAGGGTTCAAAAATTCACTACCAAAGGATTATTAAAAGAAGTGCAAGATTCAATTATGCATTGAAAAGGAACTAAAACATCATAATTGCAAAATACAAATTTTGCATTTAGATTTAAAACAAACCTCACAAAAAGAGAATCGACTTGCAAAACCAAAATATTGAAAGGCTTAATGAATATCAAGGAGATCAAGCCAAAATAAATAAATACACCCTGATAACAGGATAAAGAGGCAAAAAAAGAAAAATGATAAAGGCTAAATAAAACATAGTTAATGAAAAAAAACTTAAGTCCATATTTGGCAGCATGAAACAAGGGGAAAATAGGAATAAAAAGAAAATGAAACATACCAAACAATAGGAGTAGCAGAGGTAAAAGGTTTATCAAAGCTAAATACTCCTAAAAAAAGAGATGATCATGAATCATGATTTTTGAACAAAGGAAGAAAAGAAATATTCATTCTCATGCAAGAAAAACATACATTCGGTTAATTGTACAGGAAAAAGGAAAAGATGCATCGACTGAGCGGAAGGAGAAAAGGCAGAGAAAAATTAGGATGAAGGAAAAGAAGAAGGAAAAAGGCAAAATACTGGATTAAAGAGTTAAAATTAATGGAGAAGAAAATGACAATATAAATCAGTTGATTGTTGTGATACCTTTCTATGGTCAATAATAATCACCTGAAAAATAGTAAGAAAATAATCGTAGTATGATTAATTATAAAGAAAAAATTTGAAGAGGAAAAAAGAAAGAAGAAGAAAAAAGAAAAAACTATACATATAACCTCTCTGTCTTTTTATATACATGGTAGATAGATGTAGGCACAAGATATGGTAACAGCAACACAGACAGCTGGAATGCTTAACTATAACAAGGCGAGGGGCTTTATCCTCAAGAGACGCTCTAATGTTTATTTAAGAATTTACGTACAGAGATAAAATCTCGAGGGAGAGAACACTCTAAATATAGAATTCTAATGAAAAAATAGAACTCACTAAAAAGACAGCTCTTCTGCACTGAATAGTCTCTGCACAAGAAATCAACATCAAGACAGCATTTTTATGCATCTTTTTGAACAAGAAACTGATCAAACCCAAAAAAAAGTAACAAAACCCAGATATTCTTTAAAGTAACATAAGTCGAGGAGACTTTAGTTTAATAATTAAAGTTGAGGTGCTTAAAACTTAGAAGTCCTGGGTCGCATCCTTCCTTTCCTTTCTTGCTTCTTAAATTTCATCATTTTTTTATTAAAAATTTTTTTAGAAAAAAACGTTACTAAAATGAAAATTTACCTCCTTTTTTATGGAGATTCTCTTAATGGGCCTAAGTGGGTCGTGGTAACATTCTGGATGAGTTGCGCTTCTTTGGAGCTAGTGATTTATTTCCTTAATTGGAAGATGATTATTCCTGGACTTGAATATTATACGCAGACCCAATTTCCTTATGTGATAAATCTGGTGAAGTAAATTTTGGGTCTGTTTTTTATTCCATGGACATCACAAGGATGAACTGAAGTTTGAGAACATTTTCCTTCAAAAAAAAGTTTTGAGAACATTTCGGCACCTGTGAAGATTAACATTATACATTAACAAAGAATGAATAGGACAATTATTGGGATAGGTTCAGTGACCATAGTTCAGAATTATTGGGACACTTAAAGTTCTTTCCGAGGTTCAGAATTCAAATCTTAAATTTGGCAATTGGGGCGAAAAGAGTTCAGTGCGGGGAGGGATGGAAGAAGAAAAAGAGCTTTTTTTTTTTTAATGCTACATAATGTCGACAATTCAATTAACTTGTTACCGAGTTCTGCTTGGGTGGTAAAAAGGTAATACAGAAAAGTAAAATCCAAAGTACTAATGGACATTCCGCGTGCAGTTTTAGTCAAATTCTGGTATATAGAGAGACAAATTTGTAATCCATATGGATTACGGTAAACTTGCCAAAAGATGCCATTACGGGTGCGAAGGGCATGGGGAACAAATTGTGGATACGATCATGTTTTCTTTGAACTCAAAATTTCCAGAACCTACTTTCTTTTGATACAATTATACAATGACCATGAAACTTTTTAAGATTTTTAAGTTTGCACCATATTTTTACCTTGGAATTTTAAAATTCTCTCCTTTAGCTGTATTGCTCCACTTAGATTTAAGAAAACTCCTTCCTATACATAGATTATCCTCTTAACATTTATATATTCCCTTCTCATTCTACATTGACCCTAAAAAAGTAAGATTTTTTATTGATTACATGCTTTAACAAAAATTTTGGACCTATTCCAAATAAAACATTGATGACACATTAAGGGAAAATAGAATTTGGCCTTTCAAATCAAAGTACATAGTATATTTCTTATATAAATTTAAAAGCATGATTTATATTGAAATTGACCGTTGCACTCCTTCACCATGAGGTCCTGATTCCGCCACTAACTACTATCGATGGGTTTTGGCCCCCTTTACAATGGAATTAAACTTAGTAACTTTTCAAACTTCTAATTCTATGTAATAAAAATGGTGTTTAACTTTAGTTAGGTGAGATTATGTGTGAGGTCATGATTTACAAGAAAACATGCCCGATAAGTACATCCTACTATTGTTAGTCAATTAAATCCTTGAAGACCTTCTGGTCAAAATAACCAAAAACAAAAGAATAGGATAAAAAACCCTTGTTGAATGATGGTATGTGGTGAGTACTCTTTGAAAATAACAAGAACAAGAACAACAACTACTACTACTACAACAAAATAATAATAATAATAATAACTGAAATTCTGTATGCAAAATTGCAAATTTTTTTGCTCTACTTTCAAAGAAATTTTCTCTTCTTTGTAAGCCCTCTAGTTGAATAACTTTTGAATCAATTTCAGAGTTCTCGTTTGTTTCTTGAAACTTGTAATGATCAACTTTTGTTTCTCCTAGAAACCAAAAAGAAAAAGAAAAGAAAAGAAATATCATATTATCCATTGCAATTGTTGGACATAAGTACATCTCCTCTAGTTAGGGGTGGGCACGGGTTAGGTACGTGCTCCAAACATGATTTGGCTGATTCGACCCTAATATAGCAGATCAGCCATTTTGTGATCCTAACCCGCTCTTAATGTCTTCAGGTACCCACTATTTGGGTACCTGAAAGAAAGGGGCGGATCATAGGGTACCCACCCCTAAAAAAATTATTTTTCAATAAAAATTGCTTTCTAATTAATATTAGTATGTTTTCCAATAAAAAAAAACCTGTTTTTCCAATTAATATTAGTGAGATATTGTAATCAAAGTTTATACATCACCATTCTCATACATTTCATCCAACAATCAAACCGATCTCATAAATTTAGTACATATTAGAATTATAATATCTAATAAATAAAACGAAGTTTCATGATAATTTTGAATACATCACCATTCTCACACATTTCATCCTTCTATAACACAACAAACATAAGGATAATAAGTATTGACAACTTTCTCAACTTCCTTAAGGATGTTATGGTACAAGACTGTATCCCAAATGAATCGACTGTGGAATCAAGTTCGAAAAAGAATTGAATAGAGTTAATTATTTTTGGAGAAAGTATAACCAAAATAAGTTTGAAAAATCTTTCCGAACTTCCTTACATCTTTGGAATAGACCTTATGGCATTAAAGGTGATGAAAAAGAAAAATAAATTTCTTGCGCTAAAATAAAAGAGACAAATTTAAAGAGACATAATTGCAATAAAATAAATCAAATAAATAAATAAATGAAAGACACAAATATTTTAATTATCTAGCTAATAGAAAATTGGAAACACAAATTTTTGATTGAATTGATGAAAAATTTATAAGAAAGATCGATGGAGGTAGAATAAAAATGAAAAGGATGAAAGGGATGAACAATTTTTATGATAGAGTTTCACAAATTTTTTTTCGTTTTGTTTATTTAGTTCAAGCTTCAACGAAAATATCGCTTTCTTCAAAAAAAAAAAAAAAAAGAAAAGGCGGATCATATGGAATTAGAATATGAGATTGCGAGCCACTTCACTTACACTTAGGATTAAAAATTATTAAATTATAAACTTACCCCTAATTTTTTTAATATTTATACAATATACCCCTGGGGTCATATACCTGCGGGTTTTTATTTTTCTGATCCATATCTGTTTCCCTTTTTTGCGGGTACCCAAATTGGATCAGATATCCTATTTTTCGGATCAAATCAAATCAGGTTCATTGGGTTTTTAGATCAGCAGATTTTTTTTGCCCGTCAATGCCTCTGGTAACGAAATTTCAGAATATGCTAGATAGTCCAAAACTCCATTTCACAAATGAGAAATTTGCTTTGGCTTCATACCGGAAAAAGAAATTAAAAAAATACCTTTTACTAATATGCGATTTTGAGTATATTTTGTTGTGTGGATATTTATTAAATTTTTCCTATTAGGCTAAAAACCAAGTTTGGTATGTAAGAATTTCCTAAATTATATTCCTTTATGACATACGTTACTCGGGCAAAAAGGGGAAGAATCTTTCACCATCTCATTGGTTTATTTCAAATCATGCACATAGATTGAATTTATAATACAAGCAAAAGGCCAAAATAGTCCCTAAATTGTTTGTTCAAAGCCGAAATACTCCCTAAACTTTAATTGTGGCCAATTTAGTTCCTCAACTATATATGCCTAGCCAATCTAGTCCTTTTCGGCCTGAGTCATCAATGACATAAAATTCAGCCGGTGAACAAAGGGATAAAAATGAAGCCCATGTTCTAGCCCTCATTAAAAGCATAAAGAAAAAAGGTCTGGCGGACAGTATAATATTAGCTGGAATCAAAGACAAAGACAGCCTTATGGAACCCTACCCCAATTCATTATACAATTTCATCTTATAACGCATCTAAAAAGACATTAATTAATCTAATCCAAGAACTTCATCTTTGGTGTAAAGAGGAGATCGGACAAACAGAATACATGTAGGAGGCAGCGTTGGTGAGCTTTTGAACAATAAGTTTTCCATCTCTTATACTAATAAGTGTGTATTTTGAGAGATTTAAGTGTGTTTTCATTTTTATAGCTAATTAACTATGTTTCAAGCAAAGATTGACATTTTGTGGCTCAAAGTGTAAAAATTGGATTTCTATGGATTAAAGTGGTGAAAACTTCATATTTTTATAGGTTTGAATGATTCAATCGTCAATGGAGTGAATTGAGAAGCTAATTGGATGATTGTTGATGATTTGAACTAATTTAAAGAGGATATGAAGTGCAAAGATGAAATGCAATCAAGAATAAAAGAAGGGGAGTTTTGACAACTTTGACACATGTTGGTATTTCGGTTATATCTTGAGTTACAAGTATCGGATTGAGGTGATTATTGAGTCATTTTGAAGCTAACACATAGCTTTATATTTCTTATGAGAAATCAAAATCCATTTCATGAGTTTTCCTAGTCAAAATATTGAAATACAGTTGTCATTTCTATTGTTGAAAGCTAAAATAGAGTTTTGACCAATTAAGGGTGTTTGGTTATTTATCAGTCTACAGAACTCCAAATTGGATGATTCTTGAGGTATTGGAAAGTTAACTCAAAGGATTACAACTTTTATGTTTTGAATAAGAGCTAATTCAGCCTCCATCATCAAGAAAATATCAGTGGAATATAGTGCAAAAATAGAGAGTAAATTTGAAGATTGACCAGAAATGAGAAAATCTGCAAAAGAGGAAAACGTGAGGTAAATACATGACATGAGCCCGCATTTTCAGAGGTCACATTTTCTTCAATTGCCGTTGCAAACTTGCACATCAACTTGTTCTGCATTCACACAACTTTCTAGCTATTCCCCAACTTAGAATTTTGGCTGTAGCTATAAAAAAATTTGTAGAAACTTGGAGAAGCAACTTTTGGGAGTTTCAAGAGCCAAATTTGCCAACTAGAAACTACTTATTTGTGCCTTGAATTCTCTATAAATAGAGACTTTTGTTGAGCTTGTTTTATAACTTTGGAAGGCTAAAAAAACTACCAAAAATGTTGTCTTCACTAGTTTCCTTAGTTCATTAGTTTAGGTGAGTTAGTATAGTTTTATTCTATCTTATATCATGCTAAGCAAGAATGATGATTGAGCTTTGAAGATGGAGAAGATGTTGCTCACATGTGACAAGGGGATCCATCTCTTCAACTCTTTAACTCTTGTATTTGAATCTTATGTTTAGTTATAATACAAGTATGATCTTTTCTTTCTTGGGTTTTGGTTGAACTTTTTATGATTGTATTGTGTTGATTTCTTGACTAATTGATGCTATTATTTTGAGCAAGTTATTTAGCACATTTGCTCTTTAAATCATAATTAACTTGGTATCATTAATTGCGATTATCTAAAGGTATTGTTTCTTCAATGAAAATTGAGAGTTAACACTAGTTCAACAAGTGCTATACTTAGAGAGTTCATTCACGAGAGTAGAAGAGCACATTTATGGTATTAGTAACTTATTTCATATAATTTCATAGAAAAAATGAGTTTGCAGTTAATTTCATAACCACGAAAGTAGGTATAGTTTTAGTTACAAGTATAGTTGATTCACTACAAGAGTAAATTTCACATACATTAGGAAATTATACCATAACTAACCAAGATAATAATATTCAATTAATCGTTAATTTCACTTGTAAGAATAGTAAGAAATTCCATAGTTCTAAGAGCTTTCTATTGTTATTTATATTACTTTTATTTCATATTTATAGTGTAGATTTAATTTCTTACACTTATGATAATCTAAATAATAAAGGACTTTGAAAATCACTGGTAATTGACAATCTTCCTTGTGGGATCGACACTTAATATCCCTATACTCGATAAATGATTTGTATATTTATAGAAAATGGGGTGTTTAGATTTTATTAAAATTTGATGCATGGCAGAATCTCGTCATATACCTCTAAAATCTAAATAGCCTTCTAATAATAAATATTTGTTAGGCTGATACGAACGCACCTAACAAGGTTTGAACTAGTATCCCACAATACCTCGGATCTAGACAAAGAAATCAATTTGATGTGCGGAAGAACTCTTAACCCTTCTAAACGCTGAATTTATGAATTGAGATGAATTCTCAACTCACAAACTAACGATTTAGCAAACCAAGGTTTTTGGTAGATTACGTCACAACCAAGTGTAGTTTATTGGTTGATAAGCTGTGAACACTCAAGAAGAATTCTCAAGTATTCAAGTGAAGATCTTTTGGACAAGAGAGTTGCAAAAATACAAGAGTTTTTGGCTAGAAAATTTGTTATTGTTAAGCTCCAAATAACGTGACTAAAGGCTATATTTATAACCTTTTACAAAATTTACGAAACCTACTCAAATTTGAAAATGACTTAGTACTTTCCTAAAACCCTAATCAGCTTTTTCATTGGTCAACATGACCTAGGCCGTATATTCCTTCAACTCATGACTCAACTCAAACTACCAACTAACACTAATTAACAATTAACAATGTTGGAAATTAAATAAATCAAATGACATGAAGAATTAAATATAAACAAGCTCAGATCACTCCTCTTTCTTGTACCCGATTATATGTTCACCACTTGTACTTGCATTAATGAGTTGAATGAGCATATAAAGTGTTGATTCATCATACTCAAGACCTTGAATGCTATTTGTATCGCCCACTTGAACTTCATGAACTAAATCTTGAAAATACTCTTTAAATTTTTTACCACACGCTCTTGTTATTGGACATTTTGGGACAAGTTGAGAGTCACTACTTGAATTTGGAACGTCCAACCCTTGGGGAGTACGATCAGCCATGGATCCATCATCATTCCCCTCCTCTTGAAAGTGATTTGTCCCCAAATCAAGCTCATCATTTATAAGATAAGGACTCAAGTCAGCGACGTTAAATGTAACGTACATACTATACTCACCTGGCAGGTCAAGTTTGTATGCATTATCATTGATTCGCTCTACAACTTGAAACGGTCTATCTCTCTTTGGTAAAAGTTTATTATGCCTCTGAACTAGAAATCTTTCTTTCCTCATGTGAATCACACCCAATCACTAGGTTTAAAGATCATCGTATGACGTCCTTTATTAGCATGTTGCACAAATTAGAGTGTGCATTTTTCAATGTGTTCTCAAACCTTAGTATGAAGGTCTCGCACAAACTCTGCTCTTTTCTTTCCATCTAGATTAGCTCTTTCAGACACAGATAAAGGTGATAAATCTAGTGGAGTAAGAGGATTAAAATCATACACAATTTCGAAAGGTGAATATTGTGTAGTGCTGTGAATCGTGCGGTTATATGCAAACTTAATATGTAGGAGACAATCCTCCCATGTTTTTCAAAATTTTCTTGATGATTGCATGCAATACAGTAGAAAGAGTTCTATTAACTATCTCAGTTTGCCCATTAGTTTATGGATAACTAGAAGTAGAACACAAAAGTTTAGTTTCAAATTTACTCCATAGAGTTTTCTAGAAGTAATTTAAGAACTTAACATCTCTATCAGACACTATAGTGCATGGCATACTATGTAAGCGAATAATTTCTTCAAAGAATAACTCAGTCACATGTTTTTCATTATCAATTTTATGAAATAGAATGAAATGTATCATTTTAGAAAATCTATCAACTACAACATACACAGAATCATGACCATGTCTAGTCCTAGACAAATCAACCACAAAATCCATAGAAAGATCAATTCATGGTAAGTTAGGAATTGGCAATGGAGTGTATAGACCATAAGAATTTACCTTTGATTTTGTATGATGATAAATAATACACTTTTGAACTATCTTCTCAACATTGCGTTTCATTCAAAACCGATAGAAATGCTCTTGTAGAATGCCAAAATTTTAGCAACTCCAAAATGATCCATTAATCCTCTGCCATGAGCCTTATAGGTTAGAAGATTTCGAATTGAATAATTGGGCATGCACAAGTTGTCTTTGAAAAACAAGTAACTCTACAAAATATGGTAGTACTCACGGGACTACCTTGGCAGAGATTTGAGAATTTCGCCAAAATTTGGATCATTAGCATAACATTCCTTAAAGAGTTCGAAACCAAGAAACTTACAATCAAGGCATAGTGATAAAAGTGTACCTTCTAGACAATGCATCAGCAACAATTTTACTCTTACCAACCTTGTACTTGATCATGAATGGAAAGCTATCTATGAAAAACAATTCATCTCACATGTCGCTTGCTCAACTTAGTTTGAAACTTAATGTGTTTGAGCGACTCGTGATCAGTGTGCAAGACAAACTCCTTTGGTGGCAAATAATGTTGCCACGTTTGAAGAGTTCGAACCAATGCCAACAACTCTTTATCATAAGTTGAATAGTTCAATGAAACTCCATTCAATTTTTTGCTGAAGTACGCCAATGAGGCCATCATCTTAGAGTAGAACAACTCCAATATCTATACCAGAAGCATTACACTCAATTTCAAAAGTTCTATCAAAATTAAATAAACTAAATACGGGTGCATGTGTGAATTTGTGTTTAAACAATTGGAAGGATTTAATTTGATCTTCTCCCCAATGGAACGACACATTCTTTTTGATGATAGAAGTAAGCGGTGTAGCAGTTGTACTAAAATCCTTAACAAAGCATCGATAGAAACTAACCAAACCATGGAAGCTTCTAATTCACTAATGTTTGTAGGTGTCGGCCAAATCTCTACTGCTTTCACCTTGTCTTGATCAACATGTATACCCTACGAACTCACAACATATCCTAGGAAGACAATTTGATTAGTGCAAAAAGTACACTTTTTAAGATTAGTATAAAACCTTTCCTTCTTAAGTACGTCTGGAACAGTTTGTAAATGTTGAACATGTTCATCAAGACTCTCGTTATAGACCAAAATATCGTCAAAATATACTACAAATTTACCAAGAAATGGGTGTAAAACATGGTTCATTAATCTCATGAATGTACCCGGTGCATTAGTTAAATCAAAGGGCATCACTAGCCACTTATACAACCCATACTTGGTTTTGAAAGCGATTTTCCACTCATCTCCCTCTCTCATGCAAATTTGATGATACCTGCTCTTTAAATTAATTTTAGTAAAAATGACAGCACCATAACGTTCATGACTATTGGTCTAGGTGTAAACAATTTTATGATGTTTTAGTACATGTTTATTAATATGGGTCAAAGTTGAATTAAATATGTGTCAATCAATTACTTTTTGTCATCCACGGCATTTGATTGTTTGTTTGGCCTTGTTGCTTTCACGTCCCTATTTTGTAAGACAAAGTGGCCCTCAGTTCTAATAAAGCATATCTCTAATGTTTGTAACGGGTGAAAATGGCAATGATTTTTAACTTACTGGTAATAGGTCACATGTTTTGCTCGTGATTATAATATTATAAAATATTATATTTTTTATGCATTAAAATTTATTTGTGAAATTTTTTTTTAAAAAATTTAACATTTTCATATTTCCAATTTTATATTTTTATTTAATTTTTCATTTTCTTTCATTAATTGTTCTTAAAATCATTATTTTAAAAGCAAGAAAAAAGGTTCATAAAATGTTGTATCTATAAATTCATATAAAACCACCAGAAAATTTTTAACAAATGTGGATACATTTAGGCTCTTTCAATTTAAAATAATGGTTTTAAGGGCAATTAATTAAAAAAGATGAAAATTAACATTAAAAAAATAAAGATTTGACCAAATATGGAAAATTAACATTAACGAGAAAGTTTTTTTCCCGGTATTAGGGCGTGTGAAATTCTACTGAATTGCAACCATATATATATATATATATATCCATTTTATTCCTCAACAGTTAAAACATAAATTTTTTTATGGCAATTGTTCATGGGGTTGGGATGCCAACCCGAATTTTATTAATATAAGTAACGCCCGTAAGGGAAACATAGAGTTTTACCATGCCCTTATAAGAGGAAAGTAGTATAGAAAGATCATTTAATTCTAATTCTTCAAAAACGAAGGATAAGCTAATTTATCTAACTGATATTTGCCCCTAACTAACTTCGGAAGAACTGCCACCCCATTCATGGAAACAAACCAAGTAATCAGGATTATCATAGCCTTCATTAGCCAAAGCATCGGCAACCTTATTTGCCTTCCCGGAAACAATGCTGAAATACGATAACCACATAAGAAAGCTCAAAAATTTGCTCCACCGCACTACTGATAGACACTGACAATGACAATGAGATACTAAAATATGCACCAATGCCTTTGAATCGGATTCAACCAGAGTCTGTCGCACACCCTTTCTGCGAACACAATTTCAACCCAAATAACAAAGCTTTTGCTTCAGCTTGCACACTAGAACCAATACCGAGAAAAGCAGAGAAAGCAAAAACTAAATTCCCTGAGGAATCTCGAAGAATTCCCCTTCCACCACTCATTCTTGGATTTCCTTTCGAACAGCCATCAACATTAAGTTTGAACCTCCCACCGGAGGAGTTTTCCAATGCACATGCAGTACATTAAACACATCAGATCGGTTTTGGATCAATGCAAAAAATAGCTTGCCACGATGGCACTTGTTGGAACACCCTAAACTTAATCCAATACGCATCTTTCAAATCATTGAAAATGGTCCCCCTTAATTCTTTGAAAAAAGCAATATTCCTCGCCTTCCATAAATTCCAACATAAAACATAATTTAATTAAGCTGAAATCGAAGATAATTGGTGTTCAGGTAAAATTCTCCAAGAGCTAATTTGGTATGCCAAAACACCCACTAACTATGTATACTTTGGCTTGTTTTATCAATTAAATTAATTGAAAAGGACTAGGTTAATATAAGAGTCGAACCATCCAGAATTTTGATATCCAATAGAATATGTTTTCCTTCTATGTTTGATTTGTTAATGTTCATCTTAGAAGTTCAAGTTTAACATTGTATTTCATATCCCTATTCTATGGTTGGCTGGACAACAAAGTTGATTATAAGAATTGCATTAACGAAGCTCCATGATACATCATATTGGCAACTTTGATGATAAGATTTTTGAAACTATGTTAAGACACCTCTTGCCGAAATAGTTTGCAAGATCAATGAAATACTATTGCTTATCTCAACAAATTCTAAATTGGTTGCAGCTCATATATATGTCTTGGCAATTTAAGAACGTTTGTAACAGATGAATCATTTTCCAATATTTTGGAAAACACGATTTAAAAGTTGAATGCCAAATTCATATTCAAATTGTTTCCAAGTACAAACGATTAACTTAGAATCTATCACACATTTTGTTTAACAATTTAACATAGTTTTCAATATCTATAATAAGCTTCTTGTCAGTCTTAAATGCTTCTATTCTACTGGAGCTTAGGGATTCCAGCATATCTATTTATTATCTATTGCTCTTTAAAAGTACCATTAGTCTTGCTGGTTTTTAAGTCTTATTATATTGTGTTGTGCCCATCAAGCTTTTATGGACACCAAATAAAATTATGATAAACTGGTCCTAGCGCTCATCTTACTCTTTTTGGTATCTAAAAGAGGTAATTAAATTCAAGCAAGATTTTGGGATTGTGTATCTTTCTATATTTTAAAGACAAAAAAAGTAACCTCGTGAATTGGAATTGGAAAATAAGGCGATGTACTTAAGATACTTACTAGTCATGCAGATGAAATTTGCGAGCTACCCTTTCTAGTGAAAAAAATAGACGTCTTCCTATACAGTATAATAAAAAGATAGTGCAAGTATTATAATAGCCTATCTATGTGACAAGTGATGCAACCCCTTTTTGCAAAAGTTGTGTGCTTTTTATTATTTTTTTTCACCTCCACTGTTGTACTCTATTGGTTCTAGCTTAATAATTTTCCACCTTTTTCCACCAAAATCCACTCTACATAAATTGTATGGATATAGCCCTGCTTTTAAACCCAAAATATTAAATCCATCTGGGTTATTTGGTTTGGTAATGTGATATTTTGGATGAATTATCTCATCAAATAAGCAATAGTTCTTGAATCCAAAATACTAAATAAAATAAAGAGAACCTATTAAGAAGGCATCATAATACACATTAAGTCTTAATGTTAATGCATAATCATATTTGCAAGACCTATACAATCAATAAAAAGATAGTGCAAGGACTATAGCAACCTAGCTTTGTGACAAGTGGGGCAGCCCCATTTGAGAAAGTTCTAGATTTTAATTTTTTCCATCTCCACTACTGTACTGTTTTGGTTTAGCTTAATGATTTTCCACCTTTTTCCACCAAAACCCACCCTACATAAATTGTATGGATCTGCCCCCACTTTTAAGCCCAAAATATTAAATCCATTTAGGTTATTTGATTTGGTAATGTGATATTTCATGGGAATTATCCCACCAAATAAGCAATAGTTCTTGAATTCAAAGTATCAAATAGAATTAAGAGAACATGTTAGGAAGGCATCATAATACACATTAAATCTTAATGTTTATGCACAATTATGTTTGCGAAAAATACATGAAATAATATATTTACTTTCTCTCCTATTTAGTTGTCATCATTATTTACACACAAGAAGGGTTCAAAAATATCTCATTATTCAAATCATAATAATTAGGGGCTCATTTCATAGATGGAATATTTCATCATAGTAAAATTCAATTAATTTTTAGCTCATTTTTTGCCACTATATGTCTATTCATTATGTACCAAAAGAATTACAATGAATTTTAGCTATACTTCTTGGAGGGCCTAACACAGCCATGTTCCTTTAGTAGTATGAACTAGAATACTTTGCTCAATCTATGACAACAAAATGTGCAATTATGAGTTGGAAACCTAGCTGACAAGCGTATGGCCAGCAAAAGAAATGGCATCATTGAACTTTGCCGGTATAGGAATTACCGTTACATATATACTGTATAGGACGATTGAGCACTTCTTGCCATTTTATCAACCCTTCATTGGCTATTGTGCATTTCACTATACCCTTGACTTCCATTTGACTTCACCTTCTAACTCTGTAATAAGGAGAAAATGTGCAACAAATAATATCATGAGCACTAGTAACAGGTCACGTGATTTACACGTAATTATAATATCATATAATATTTTTATACATTAAAATTTATTTATGAAAAATTTTAACAAATTTAATATTTGCATTTTCATTTAATTTTTCATCGTCTTTAATTAATTTGTTCTTAAAATCATTATTTTGAAAGAAAAAAGGTTCGTAAAATGTTATTATCTATAAATTCATATAAATTTTTCAAAGAATTTTTAAGATTTTCATATAGATAAATCGAAGAAAATGTTCGATTAAGTTATTCTTGCTATGAGGGTTCTCACATTCTTTCATTCATAATTTGCCTTCCATACGGAATATATTTGTTAAAAAAATGGTAAACAACATAGAGTAGGGAAATTTGCAAAGTAGAATTGTATGAGAAGAAAAATCTACATAGTTGATAAGAGTAGTGGTAATACACTGAGTATTTGTTTACATTTTGTTAATATATAACAAAATTGTATTTCCAACTATTGGATGAGAATTCAATTATCCACCGAATAACTGTCAGGCCCACCTATGCAAGCAATGGAACAAAAACAATTTGCTTTCAAGACAAAAATTATTAGGACAAAAAGAATGAACCAAATGGTGCTTAAGGAGTTACCAAACATCATTCTTTTATATAGTAGATTTGAAGAAATCTAAATCTACCCTAGAGAATTGCCAACAAAGAAGAAAAGTATCACCAAATTGTAACTTTCTCTATGATTACCTGTAAAAAGAAATGAAATTTACTTCAAATAATATAAAAAACCATATTAACATTAAATTGCAGATAATACATAAAAATATTATAGCAACAATTCTTTGTGTTGTACTAAGATCAACCAGGATTTAGTATAAATGATTATTGACATCAAAACACCGGTACTTGATGAAATTATGGATTATTAAGCTCGCAAGGATATTTGGATGTTTACGTAAAAAGGATGGTTCGCCAACTAGAGCTCATAGGCATTAAGATATAAGCTAAATCATTTGCAAAGTCAACTTGACCAAAAGGTTTCAAATTTTGAAACGGGATATTTTAAAACATGTGAAAGTAAATAATAAGCACATGATAAAATTAGAGAGAATTAGAGTCAACAAAACTTGTATCATAAGCATATGGAATTATTGTCATATAGTTTATGCCACTCTTCATAAGCTAACGTTCACCAAAGTTTCTAGTTATAACTTTGTCCTACTATTTCTAAATGCATTTTAATCTAACAATTGTTCATCTAAATGATTTTTTAAAAGATTTTTTAGTTTACCAAGAATAATATTGTGGATATTAATTTCTTAGATGCTAAATTAAAGTACGAATTGAGCACAATCAAATTTTACACTCAAGACAATTTAGATGGTTAAAGGTTAGAGTTATTTTTTTTATTCTAACCTTTCTTTCCTTCTGGTTTTCCTTCTCCATTGGAGATGGCTCTTATTGCTTGTTGGATGGACTAGGTTTATCCCTTAAATAAAAAATAAGCATAAGCAACTTAGTCTCCTTTACATTAAAGGTACTTGAACGTTCTCTTTGGTGTTGTTTGAGTTGCCTTTTTAGTTTTTTGATTAATTTTTTTGTTTACTTTAAGTCATTAATTATTGGTTTTCAATTTTGAGGCTTTTTGTTTTTCATTTTGTTTACTTGCTCTTAATGATGTGTTTTAATTATTTTATTGTGCAATTTTAGTTACAAATAACTTTTATAATAGTTAACATGATTGATATTCATTCATTCATCATTATTGAAATGCATTACCATTATTCAATGAAGGGTAGTTTAGGTATTAGAAAAAGTAAAACAAAATTCTACTTGCACTATTTACACTCCTAAACTCGTAGTACTTTTATAAGAAGTATAGATAGATAGATAGATAGAAATAGATTAATAGGCTACAAATACTTCCAACTTTATTACACTGCCATTAAACTAACTTCTGATCGGGTGCAACTTCATTTTCGATTGAATTATAGTTAACAGGGTTCACCTTAGTATTGTCTATGCTTACTTATTCAAAGGTACACAATCTCAAATACATTACAAAAAAAATAAAATAAAATAAACTCTAAACTTCTTTCTCCTTTCACATAACACCACCCCCCCACCACTGTTGGCTGCAACCTACATTTCCCATTTTCCCCCCTCTCTCTCTTCCTCCCTCCTACCCTCTTCTTCTCACTCTTTCCCTTTCTCCTCTACTCTCCTCTCTCTCTCCTCCCCCTCCCCTTTTTTCCACCATCCCCTCTCCTCTCTCTCCTCCTTCTCCTTCCCTAACAGCCTTCGGTCAAGCAACTAGAGGCTGCTAGTAAAGGGGGAAGAGGAAGGGGGTTGGATAGGGGTAAATGATTTTTACATTGACGATGTAGGTAGAAAGACTAGTGTATGTGTATCTATACACACACATATGTATATTTATCTCTTCTAGAAGAGGACATCAAAGACTTCTGGAGGACATTAAAGACTTGACCAATTTGAAAATCTATGAGTAGGGTTTTATTTCAAAACAACTTACATATGGTGGTTTACAATCTGTTTGGGTTTTTCTCTAAAACTATTATAGATTTATCCAAAATTTACCAGAAGTGGTCAAATAGGCAGTGAGCAATAATGAATAGGAAAAGGGTTGAGAGATTTGTGTGGTTTAGGAGGGAAGTTGAGCAGGAAGAAGGGTTTAGTAGAGAGAGAAAGGTGACAGGGATGGAGTTGCCACATGGATAAAAAGGCGAATGGTAACAAAAATAGATGGTGATTTGGTCATAAAAGAGGGAGAGGACGGTTAAAAAAAGAAATTAATTACAGTTGGAGAAGATCTAGTCGAGAAGAGAAAAGAGAAAGAGGAGAGAAAGAGAGAAGAAAAATAGAGGGATTTGGGAGAGGGCGAAATTGGTGAGGAACGGAAAGGGAGGTAGGGTATCTAGCCATGAGGAAGGGAAGTGGAGATAGAGAAAGAGTACTAGAAAGAGAAGGATTAGGTTAGGAGATAGAAAGAAGTGGAGAAAGGGGATAAAAGAGCTGGATGTATTGTGAGGTGGCAACGTACAATAAGGTTATCGTTGGTGACAGGGAATGGAGAAAGCTAAAAGGGACGAAGAAAGAGATGCAAGAAGAGAAATGATGATGGGAAGAGACTAAAGAGATGTGTAAATAATGGTGGAGCGGGTGTCGATATTGCCATAATACTATGTCATTTTAAGTGTTTTTATGACTTTTTATTTTATTTTCATTTTTTTGTGTTCTTTGGGTATTTTTGGTGTTTTTATATTGCTATTGCTACATATGTATGCTTTGGAACAAGTTTTTTAAGAATACTCAAAATTCCAACAAAGCCCTATTCCTTGGAAAGGTGCATTTATAGACGTGATAAAATTTAAATGTTAGATTTGCTTGCTACCCTCTAATCTATACTACAATAGAAGACAAGAGGATTAATACTATCAAATAATGTGACTCTCTAATATTGAAAAGATGCAAAGACAAGAGGGTTAATAATATCAAACAATGTAACTCTCTAATATGGAAAAGATGCAATTTATCTTTAGATCATTGCCATCATTAACTTTTTGTTTCATTAAATTAATCTCTTTTGATGACCAGAGTTGAATTACAATATGATTATGTGACTTAATATACCATAAAGCTATTCGAAAATAAATTACTACAATGTTATCTATTAGAGTCATTTTTATCAATAATTTAAAGTCACATAAACTTCACAAGCAATTCATAGTAATATATGACTCTATAAATTTGGATAAAGATTCTTTAATTATTCAAACAACGAAATCAAGATAGATAAGAGAAAACTATTCTTTAGTCATATATATTTAAGTAAAAAATTTAATTTGATTTCTAATTTCTTAATTTCTTTGAATCAATAAAAGATTTTAGAGGAATTTACCAATTTTGCCCCTATATTTTTCACTAAAACTAACTTAGTTCTTAATGGTTTTTTTTTTGCCAATTTAGTCCTCCAGATATATTTTTCGTTCCTTTGTAAGTCTTCTCACTCACATGACACCACTTAGTTTATCTTTGTCCCATGACCTATCGGGGGTATCTTTGAAATGTCAAGTTAGATCATGCAATATAAAGGATTAAAATGAACAAAATAAGTAAAAACTAGAAAAAAAAATCCACAAAAGCAAAACATAAAAGGCAAAGCAAGCCACGTCCATATTACCATTCCGCTATTCCTCCCCTCCTTTCAATTTCTAGACATTCTATGGAAAATCTCAGTCATAAAATTGCAAGATTCAATTCCAAATCCAACCAAAAAACAAAAAATAAGCAGGGTTTATTTTAGTGAACTAAGCCCCTTCCACCAATTCACTCAAGTTGCTCTATATAGTAGTAATAGTACCAGCAACAGCAATTCATATTCCAATGAAAAATCTTGGTGATTTTTGGGTAATTATTCTGATATAGTTCAGAAGTCCAGTTTCACCGTTGCTGGAGCAGTTTTATCATCCTTAACTTAAGAGGTTTATGTTAAAGAACCATTGCAGTCCAGGACGAAGCTTGCCCCTTTGCTACTTCGCTACTTTTAATTATTTTATTCTATTGTGATTATCATATTGTTGTTGTTGTTAAAGGTTAAATGCATGCATGAAGAACGTGCTATAACATCTTGTAATGGCTTGTTTACAACCATGCTTGCATCAAGTTTCTGCCCCTCTTGCATCAAAATTTTATTGCTTTCTTTTGTACTATTTTTTTGGGTAATTTAAAGTTAGTGTTTTGCGTGTTGTATTCAATCCACTCATTAGACAATGATCTCTATTTGAATTCCATGCCCTTTGAAGCAGCTTTTTTTTTTTTAACCACATCAACTGTATGCTGATCTTTGATCTGCAATTGGATTCGATAGTTGTAGCAAATAAAATGCATGCTCACAAGATGTTGAACACTCTTGATCATCGTCATTCATGGAGATGAAATTAAGCTTTCTTTTGCTGCACGGATTCAATAAACAGTAAGGCTAAGTTCGGGAGTTTAGGATAAAAAAGAAAAGAAGGGAAAACTTAAGTTATGAGAGAAGAGAAGGGATTGTTAAGTTGTTGGGAGTTTTGAAAATTAGTGGAATGATTTTAGATATGAAAGTCATTAAATATTTGTTCAAAACATTTTTAAGGATAAAATAGGTATTTTAAAAAAGGGAAAATCGTTCAAAATATCCCTCACATTTTGTAAAATGACTTTTTTCGTCCCTTACTTTTAAAAGTGTACTTTTACGTCCCTTACAAATTTATATTGGTCAAATTTGGTCCCTATCTAGATTTCCAACTAGTTTTAGCCGGAATTCATTACATGCCTTGCATGTGATTATTTATTAGGGGCAAAATTGTCAAATCAAAATTTACATAATCCATCTATAGTCCCTTACATTTTATAAAATGAATTATTTCGTCCCTTACATTTCACAAAATAAAATTTTTCATCCCTCACATTTAACAAAATAAATTTTTTTTATCTCTCATTGACCACGTGTACGAATAGTTTTTTTTAATTCATAAATATATATATATCTATTTGATTTCATCTAAACAATACAATAATATGTAATATATCTCTATTTGATTTCACCTAAATAGATTGATATATACATGGGTTTAAATATAATAATTTTGTTTTAAACCTATATATATATGTGTGTGTGTGTGTGTGTGTGATTTCACCATGTGAATCTATTCAATATTTGTAACCTTTTCTATTTTAGTAATAATTCATTTATTGAATTGTTTAATAAGAGTATCTAATTAATAGGTGTTAATTCAAATTCTATAGTCATGCTACAAATTGCAGTTTAAATTTGAAATTTTTATTCGCTACTTTTAAGACTAACAATTGAATTTCTTGTCTTATGATTATTTTAAAATTTGAAAGTGTCAATTATTTACTTCTTTTTGTCATACTTTTCCTTCGTTTATTTTTTTCTGTCTAAATTTAATTCGATATAAATACTTGATAATGTTTAGAATTAAATGTCTTCTTTGTTTTCAATTTTCAAGTAAAAGAAATGAACATGAGCGAAAAACTAACAATATTTTTTTAAACCCCTGTATATATCTATTTTAATCTCACATGAACAGTGCGTTCAGGAGAAATCAAATAGAGATATATTACATGCTATTCGTATTATTTATGTGAGATCAAACGGATATGTAGATTAGTTTTTAAAAAAAATTACTCGTACATATGAATAATGAGGGGTGAAAAAATTTATTTTGTAAAATATGAGGGATGAAAAAATTCATTTTGTGAATTGTGAGGGATGAAACAATTTATTTTATGATACAATTCATTTTGTGAAATGTGAGGGACAAAAAAATTCATTTTGTGAAATGTGAGGAATAAAAAAATTCATTTTGTGAAATGTAAGAGATTATGAATTGGATGATGTAAATTTTGATGTGACAATTTTGTCCTTAAAAAATGATCACGTGCAAGGTATGTGGTGGATTCTGACAAAAAAATAGTCAGAAACCTAGATAAGGACAAAATTTGATCAATGTGAATTTGTAAGAGACGTAAAAGTACATTTTTAAAAGTGAGGGACGAAAAAAGTCATTTTACAAAATGTGAGCGACGTTTTGAACGATTTTTCCTTCAAAAAATTTTCACAAGCTTCCTCCAACTTTCTCTCCAATTTGGGAGGAAAAATTTTGCCTACTATTCATCCTCCCATTTCCTTTCTTTTCTCTCTTACTAAAAACTCACAAACAAAGGAAAATTAGACTTTCTTTTCTTTCCCATTCTTTTCTATCCAAATCCTAAACTCCTAAAGGTACCCTAAAATGGAGCAATTGCGGGAGCAGCTTGTCTTTGATTTTTATAGTTGTGTGAGGTTAAAAGTTGTATGTTATGTATTTTAAGTTTCACGCAGATATCTTTGCCAGTGTGGGAAAATGAGTTGCATGCCCTGTTTGTAGATTTCTAGCAGGTCTACCAAGTGCCCTCCTCCCCCCAGGGCAAGGTAGAAGTCATCAGGACAAATATCTTGATTGTGCTCCTTGAAAATGCTGTATATACACCATCGCAGCAGTAGCAGTGGACTCAAATCCTCGGCTGCCTAAAAATTGAATACCAAAATATATTTTAAAAGGATATCATTTTCTAGTATGTTGATCTTGAGATAACAAAAAAAGTAACAACATAATCTAATAATTTTTTTTAAATTGTCTCTATCTCTATAATAATAAAGTGGGAGCAGGTGGTTTGATATAAACTATCTGTTGTCACTTTTTAGAATTTCTTTTTCATTCTTCAGATCGCTAATCGATTTCAATTCAACCACTAACATCACACAATGAATGAAATAGGTGTTTATCATTTAAACATAGCCACTTACAGATAATTGCTTGATTTAATTTTCTGTTTGATTGCTTTTTTCTTTGTATTAACTTTTTTAATTTACTACTAGTATATTTTGTTGCCAAATAATGAATCTACATTTATTAGTTCAATTGAAGATTTTTTTTTTTAAAATCACTTGCACACACATCGATTGTTGTGCATCGATCGCTAGTAATAATAATTTAGATGTAAAGAGATGGATAACAAATTAGAGGTCCTGAGTTCTAATCCTATGTTTTTTCTCCTTTCTAAAATCCTACCTCTCTCTTGCTAGAAAAAAATTAAAAAAAAAATCAATGGAGAGAAATCCATGGGAGGGAATCCCAACTCAATATATGGGCCTATGACATGGATTGGTTGCTTGTCTTTGATTTATGTGTGAGCCCAATATTCTCCTCACAACTCACAAGCAAGCCCGGTTTAATAGAAGCAGAAAAAAGGGGAAAAAAAAACGGAGGCTTTTCTATTTCGTCTGAATAAAAGAAAACAATAACAGAAAAAAGAAGAAGAAGAAGAAGAAATCGGAGACCGGCAGACCCACCAACTACCACATTGTCGCTGTCCGATCACCGGCGCAAAGGTAAACCTGCCGGCCTTTTCTTTCTCTTTCACACACAAACATCCCACCTTCCTCAGTAATACAAATGAATTCGGTAGTTTTACCTTCAAAAACCTCAACTTCTTTTCTCCTTATTGTCCCGTCAATTCTTTCTGTTTTTCCGATTAAGCTGAAATTCTGCCGCCAAAGTGATGATAATCTGGAGACTTGCTTCTATTTGTTTATATGAATGGCCATGGTTAAAGGGTTTTTTTGGGTCGATTTTGTTTTTGTTCCTTTTTTTTTTTTGAATTTTCTGTATAATAACAGGATTGGAGCTGAAGATGGGTGTGAAGCAAGCTATAAAGAACTTAGATGCTTTTCCACGAGCCGAAGAGCATTTGTTGCAGAAAACACAATCCGGCGCCCTTGGTATGTCTTTCTTTTTCTTGATTTTGTTCACCTCTTTATGCTGTAAGAATACAATTTGGAGCTGAGTTGTCTTTGTGTGGTGATTAATTTTGGGTTTGAAAAAAGTTCTGATTTTGAGCTGTTTCAGTAATTTACTTGCCTCTTCCTTCTATGATCATGGAATTCTGTTATTTTGCCGATGGTTTTAATGTGGCTATCTCGAATTGTGTAAACCTGCAATTACCACTCCCTCATGAAGAGGCCCTTTTTTTTTTTGCCTTAATAATTTTCAGGAGCTTCTTGGGACTCAATCTTACAACATTGTAGATTTTGGCTGAATGAGATTCTGTTATTTTGAATTCACAGAAATATCCTGTTATACTAAATTCTTGTGTGGATTGAATATCTTTAAGGAAAGTATGTATCAAGGACTTTGTGGCTTAGAAAGGAATGTGTTAGAGAAGTACCATAGTCAGCATAAATAATTTGTCATATAAGATAATTGCTTTATGGTATTTCAGCATTCATATTATTGTGAAAGACTGGCAGAAAGCATGAAAAATGATCTATCTGTAACTAAGTTCTACTGACATGGATTGATCTGTATTAACCATGGCCGTCTTCTCTATCATGGGAAGCACATGTGTCCAAAATGAGAAGCTTAGAGTTTGGTTGTAATTCATTAAAAAAGGATATATCTTGCTGCTGAGTGATAGTGGCTGGAAGATTATTGGACTGTCTCATGAACTTTGCTTGCTGAATGAATTCAGGGACAAGAAATGGAGTTATGAGAATCTCTTTTGATAGCTATTGTGATGTCGAAGGATAGGTTTTTAATAGGGACTTTGTGATGGAAAGATGTCCTTGTTTGACTTGGCACATAATGTCACGTCGGAAAGAATTTGGTATAGTTAGGGAAGTCTTACCAGCCGTTTGGTTGGGAGGTTTTGTACCCCTCAATGGGAATAAGAGGGTAATGACTGCCATTGATAGTGTTTGGTTGACCACTATGACTTTTTTTATTACCCAATTTTAGGTCTTGCAACACCCAAAACCCATTACCTACCAATTTGGACACTTTCACTTCTCATTAACCAACTTCTAGAAGAAGATCTAAAATAAACCAAAATTGAAGCGGAAAAGAATAGGAGAGAGAAAAAGGATGCATATCTTTCTTCCTCCTCCCTCCTATGTATCACCGCCTTTTCTTCTCCCATCCTCGCCCTTGCCCCTCTTACTTCATCCTTCACCTCTCCCACCCTCCATACAACTGCTGCTCCATCTCCCGCTTGCTCTTCTACTTCATCTTTTGCAGTTCTCCCTTCCATCCCTCTCATGGCGCTAATTAGTTTTTTTAATAGAGTTTTGCATAACAAATTTGAAATTGGAATCAATGAGTTGGTTTGTCTATGAATCATGCTGCAATTCAATGGTATGCATACCAGCAGGTAGCAGTGGTGAAGGATATGGGAGGTGATGGTAGCAGTGAGGAAGAGATTAAGTGGAAGAAAAAAAGTGAAAAAAAGTGAAAAAGAAAAAGTGGCAGAGGGAGATGGATTTGCAGTGGCCAAGAAATCAAGTATAAGGGAGAAAAACAAGGAAAAAGCCACGTTGTGGTAGGAGGCGGTGGTGGAGCAGGCAAGAGACAAAGGGGGAAGGGAGTTACAGAAAGTTTAGGCTTTTTTTTTTTCATAAAAATTTTAAAAAGTTCATCACATTCCATAATAACTACCAAACACCAGAGTTCACAAAAAGGAATCTACACAAATCCATTATCATTGAGGGGGTCTTTCATAATGATTGTCATTGCCATTCCTTAGCAGCATCCAAACGGGTGCTTAGTTTGTTTGATAGTGCTAATGGATTGTAGGTAGAATACAGTATCTCTGGATACATGTATCGATGGAAGGTTGTAACATACATTTGAAGTTTTGCTAGTAAATGTATCTTACATCAAGAGATTTCAGGTGGGATTTTAGGATTTTATGTGATAGTGATGAGCTTCATTTGACACTTTTTTGGAATAATTTGCTCCTGTTTTGCGTTGGTGGAGAATCTGACTGCTAAGAGCTTGACTTGGAGTTATTGCACCTCAAACATTTAATTTAATTTAATTTAGAGAGATGATGGTTTGTTGTCAATCTGGACAAATTTAATGGATTGTGGTTTGTTATAACCCAAGCCCATTCTTGAAATGAAGGCCTTCACTGGCTTGTATACTGCAACACCAGCATCAAGTTCTCAGTGTCATTAATCATAACGTCCTGTTCCTTTTGCAAAGTTAGTCCATTCAGTTGGTTTTGGTACTGACATTTAGGCTACTGAGCTTGAAGCAAAGCTTACCAGTTGTTAATTAGTTTAGAAGCTCAGATGGCAACTTATTGTCAATCTGGCTAAAACTGACCGTCTTCATATTTAACTGTCCTATTTCTTTCCCTTATTAGTTGTCCTGAGAAGTCCAGCTTTCTTGGTGTGCGTTTTCCTTTTATTTAGCACCTAGATTTCATTAAGCAGGCGACCAAAAAGAAACACAAAGTGAATGTGGCCCCAAGAATATCCTTAAATTAAATGCCATCAGTGGCTTGTGTCTTATACAACCAGGTCCGAGTTCTCAATGTTAACTTCCACTTGAATCATGCTTGTTACGTGAAAAAATTTATAAGAGTTGTGCTCTCCATTGATACTTCTATTTTAGTGCGCAACTAACTTGGGGCAGTGGGCAGTTGTTGTTGTTGATTTTTTTTTCCTTCCACCTTTATGAACAGTTTCAATCGTTGGACTGGTCATCATGGCAACACTATTTATTCACGAGCTGAGATACCATCTCACTACGAATATTGTTCATCAGGTACAAGTTAATTATACTGTAGTTGTGGGTTTTTCTTTCTTTACTTTTTAATTAGAAATACTGACATTTATTGTTAATTATGTTATGTTGTTCCTATAGTTTAGGTGTTGTTTCATTACTTATTGACATTCTTGGACTTTAGAAAAATCTGATGGGTTAATCTTAACTGTGAAACACCATATACTTTACAGATGGCTGTTGACTTGAAAAGAGGAGAAACTCTACCAATCCATATCAATATGAGTTTTCCATCTTTACCATGCGATGGTTAGCATTTTTTATTCTTTTCTACTACCTATTCTGGTTTATTTTTAACTTTCCATACTTCTTGTCCATGGTTTTCATTTAGTCGCAGCCCTTGTGCCGGTTTTCTAGTTCACATTTCTGGTGACTTGTTTAATTTGATTTGTGTCTTTATTTCAGTTCTGAGTGTCGATGCTATTGATCTGTCGGGAAAGCATGAAGTGGATCTTGACACAAATATATGGAAGGTAAAGTTTTTCTCTCTATTTCTGTTATTCAGGGACATCCCTGTTTCTGGGTGCACATGAAGTCTTTACTGATATATAGAGATGGCACTCTTAAGACTTTGTTGATTACAGCTTTAACTAGCTAGGCGCATGAAGTACCTATACATCTTTAACCTTTTTTAGCGAAAGGACTTTCATGAAATTAAGTTTTACTTTCATAAACACGTACTTAGGGAAAAAGAAAAAAAAAACTTGAGGGATGGTTAATAGGCTTCTGCTTTATTAGTATCTGTTAGCAAAATTCTTATTTTCACTTTTTATATTTTCATCCCTACAGCTTGAAGGAGCTCAATAATCTGTTTGTTACTTGGTTAGATAATGTGGTGGGTGTGCCAATGTTTATTTTTTCTTATTTCTTATCTCTATTGTCAACCAAGGGAAACAAAAAAGTGAATAGCCAGCTGTAGCTTTTTGATGGAAGTGAAAGGTCCCACAATTGGTAGGGAAGCAAATTTTTTTTTTCAGAAACTAGAAGCTTTACAGTTCTAAGTTGTCAAAGCTATTCCACAAAGAACACTAGAATATAGCACAATGTTAGAAGAACTTTTCCTTTGATGACTTCACGTTTTATTCCATTTAAGAGCAGGTCAAGAGCTTGATTTTAGCATCTTAATTAGCAATAGTATGTGATTGAGTGGTTAGTATCACCAATCTCTAGCTTCTAAAATTTGATATAAGCATACAGACTTTTCCTGTTGAAGCATTTCTATGGCATTAATTGTCATAAATCTTGCTTGAGCTAAAAGTGATCATTAATCCTTTCTCTCTTTTGGAGGCATGTACTGTAAGAAAAAAATAGTATTCTGCTGACAAATTGAGTATTTCTGCAGCTTCGTTTGAATAGAGATGGATATATAATCGGTACAGAGTATTTGTCGGACCTTGTGGAGAGGGAGCATACTGCAGATAAACATGGTGAAGTCCTTTCTCCATTGATTTCAATTGACTATTAGGGACATCTGTGTATACATGGCCTAAATTTGCATCAAGCAACCAAAATAGCACTAGCTTTCCCTGCAAATTGTGTGGCAAGATGTGCATGAAATAAATTCTTTGAATTGTTAAAATCTTTAGTTTTAGAGTAAATCTTATATACACTGACAGTGTATATACTATTGCGGTTGGATGCACGACATATATGCAAAATTTAGGTTTCAAATTCAAATTTAGATTATATGTCATGCATCTAATGGTGAAGGTGTATACACTATTAGTGTATAGATATTAATCCTTAGTATTAATCCTTAGTTTTATTGGACATAATTGTTTGTACTATTATGGTCTTCTTCCTTTTTTTTTTGGTTGGGTTTGTGGGGTAATTGTTGGTAGTAAAATTTTTATACACTGTAGCTAAACTTTTACAAATAATGCAAGTTACAAGAGCCATGTACTGCCTTACGGACAGAGAATGGCTGATGAAGAAAAATGTGAGTTCCTACAATTTCAAGGTGTATGATAGGAGTTGTTACAATATCTAGATCCTACTGTCTCTTGTGTCTAATTTTGCTTTCAAAGTCTTTTGTAAAGATTAATGCTCAACCTACCCTTCGATATACATGCTTTTACATTATATGAAAAACAGAGTTGATAAAGAGTTCCAAAATTCAAATCTGAACTTACTCTAGTACATCCAAAATTATGTTCAGGACATTCTCAGGAGGTCTGACTTGTGTTTTTATCTAGCCACACATTCATTAGAAAGACTGATCAAATTTATTAAGTTATGACTTATTAGGATCTTTACGATTTTCTGAATCAGTATTGCTACATCCACAGATGGATAAAAGAAAAAGTAGTGTGTCAGGATGAAATAGGGATAAATCAAATTTGCTGATAAGTGGTTTCCCCATGGGGTAGAGGATCAGCCATGGTAGAATATGGGAGGTTGTGGCAGAGAGAAGTTACCAATTGGTAATCTCTGGGTAGAATGATGAAGAATAATTGCCAAAGATCATCAGTAACCTTTTTGCAGGGAGCAGCTGGATCAGTAGCCTTCTAGACTTTTTATGTCATGACCGGTTGAAGTTCATGACTTTTCTTATGTTCTAATTCTAAAGTGTGCGAGTGCAAAAGACATTTTACGGCATGGGAAATTATGCAGGACAAACTTTAATTGGCAAATGGAATTAAGAACTAGGCTCCCACATTGCTGAAGCATTGTTGTTGTTGCTAGAGTGCCTCATCATGTAGTATAAAATTAGTTTTGGTGCTCCTTGTAATTGATCTGTATTCCATTTCACTTCCTAATTTGGTTGGGTTTCTGTGTACTTCATATCCATTTTGATTCAGTGGATTTGGTAAACCATGTGCTCAGGACGTAGGTTAGGACATCTTTCTAGATACGGTCATATGAGACATTCAGCCTTTAGAGTGATGACATTCACTTCTGCTTGGAATTCTTCTTAGGAATGATGGTTTACTGAATTGCCAAAGTTCATTTTATTCTACTTATTTCTTAGACGTTTTTTTGTTCTTGACTTTGTTCAAAGTTGTGATTCCCGCAATTAGTTGATCCTTCCTTGCCTGAATTGCCATTGTGTTCTTGTTCTTGTGTTAATACTGTTGGTTATTTTATGGTCTGTTTTGCATCTTATTGGATGTCTATTGTAATCAAGAAATTAGAACTTTCATTTTTTGGCCTGGTTGTGCTGTCATGTTTGCTTAACACAAAGTTAAGGCACTTTTTAAATTTGTGACAATTTGTGACTAGGGCATGATCATAAAGATCATCATGATGATCAAGACCAGAAAGTCCATCTCCAAGGTTTTGATAAAGAAGCTGAAGATATGATTAAAAGGGTGAAGCAAGCTTTGGCTAATGGAGAAGGCTGTCGGGTAGGTTGTTGCCACGCTCTCTTCAGCTCTCTTTTACTATATAAAAGTTAACAGTTTCTAATTTCTTGCAGGTCTATGGTGTTTTAGATGTCCAACGGGTTGCTGGGAACTTCCATATTTCGGTTCATGGGCTGAATATTTTTGTTGCTCAAATGGTCAGTTCTCTTTACAGCTACCCTGTACTTTGATTTTGGTATTATGCAAGCAACAACAGCATATTTATATAAGATTCTTTAAAAATTTTTTTGAAGGATATCTTGATATGATGACTTGCAAACTGAAGATTTGGCTGATATACTAGTTCTCTTGTATATTTCAGAAAGGCACCAGATAATAAAGAAATTTCTGAAAATGGTGTAGTCTAGACTTAGCTTTTGCATGGAAAATTTTTCCGGTATTTGGACAAGATCTTTTTCATGTTACCATTTGATTCAATTTGAATATTCATACTATTTTGACGTTTCTTCTCTCTCAGATTTTCGAAGGATCTAGTCATGTCAATGTCAGTCACATCATTCATGATTTATCCTTTGGGCCAAAATATCCAGGCATTCATAATCCACTTGATGGGACGACTCGGATCTTGCGTGGGACAAGCGGAACCTTCAAGTATTATATAAAGGTTTGAGCTTTGGCCTGCATTAACAAGCTAAATTAGTGGTCCCCTTTATTTTGGTAGAAGGTCTAGTGTTAGATCTAACTAGTCACTAGGAGGTTTTATACTTAGGCATGACCAAGGTGGTGTCTGACAGGACAAAGATGAACCAAGGAGAGAGGTAAGTTTGTACCAGCTGTAGCACCGCATATATTCAAGTTATATCCTTCAACTACATTATATTATATATCTCAGACCTAAATGATCGCCATAAACACCTTATGCACCTTGCTGGGTCACCTAATTTAAAGTGCACACTTTGCCCTATCTGGAAGCTTCTCTGACCCACTTTATGTGTTTTTTCGTCTGTAGATTTTTTCAATCTATAGATATCAGTAGAAAGCATAAAGCTTTTCATTTGCTCTCCCTTTTTTTTCATTTAATTATTTGCAAGAATCTTTCTCTCTCTCTCTCTCTCTCTCTCTGACATACCACCTTGGTCGCGTCTTGGCTTTGAGTTACAGCTTCTGATGACTGATTAATTACTGGCGGACCTAATATTCTGCATTTTAACCGGCTTTGTACCAAACGTGACAAGTAAATCAAAATTGGTGACTGAGTACTGATCAAGATTAGTGCTATATAATTTAATTATCTTGAAGGATATTGGATCAGAGACTAGTTGAACAAGGTTTCTGCACAATAACACCAGTAATAATGGTTTTGGTTGATAAGAGGATATCAAGAAGATAAATAATCTTCATAGTATGCAAGCATCATTTTTTATTTTTATATTTTGTGGCTTGTCAGATTGTGAATGCTCATCAATAGAGCAGAATGATCAACCAAGGCGGTTTGAGAAATTAAGATGGAGCAAAAGAGTCCATATTTGTCATTGACCAAGCATTTAATGTGATTCTTTTTGTCATCAAAAGCTCTCGTAGCATGAACTCTTCGTCAACCATGTTCATTCATATTTCATAATGTTCTTTCTCTGTAGCTATAATGTCAATTTTTTCTCAACTTTATGGTGCTAAAAAGGCATAACTTTTCTTTTAGATATGTAAATTACTTGCTAGCAATGCAGAAAGGTTTCCCAACACAAAATGCGTAGAAGGATGGGCCAGTTTAAATGAAACTGAATCTTGAAAGGCAGGGCCTTTCCATTTTACTGGACCTTAGTGAGGAGTTAACATTAATCTCCTCCTAGCATATTCATTTGGCTAATCTGTGAAAATGGATAAAGTCTTGAAGCTTATAAAGTAAACTACTGGCTGACAAACATGCCAATTTCCTGTTTGGCTGTGGGGTGGCAAAGAGGTGCACTATTCCTGAATCTCTTTGCAAACTTTTTAGTTCTTTTTCTTTTCCTAATTTTCTTTTCTTTTCTAATAGAGATTATATGTACTTATTATACTAAACCATGGAGGTACTTCCTCGGACTTCGGTTTAATTTACCTTAGTTGTTTGAGAATTATCTTCTTTTTGAGAGTACAATGCAGTAGATAATTTAGAAAAAGCCTTGACAAGAGAGATGAAAAAGTCTCATTAACTTGTATATGTAGAAAATGGCCCCAGCAATTGTCATGGACTCTGTTGTACTGGTAACAACACTTAAAGAAAATATCATTTACAAGTTACATCAAATTTTATCTTTGGCAATGCATATAACATAATTCAACTTTATTGTACCAGTGTGGGTAGTCTAATTTTACTTATTGTTTACTATGGATGTTGGTATCAGAATGTCCATGTGGTTATAGAGTTACTCTTCTATTGTTTACTTATAATTTGTTTATGGAGGATATGATTGATTATTATGATTTATAGGATGTACATAATTTTACAGTGTGAAATGTCAGTGATAGTATACTTGTCATGTTAGTGAACTTTTTTCTCTTTCTAAAATTGATAAAGCAATTTTTATTAAGTTGAAAGCTCTGTTCTATTAATCATGCTAAGTTGAAAACCATTTAATATAATTATTGTACCCCTACATGTTGACATGTATATGAATTTATTTGAAATTCGAAGGAATTAAGTTTGACCTATGGTAGGGTGCAAATGAAGTACCACTTGAATATAAAATTCATATCATTACTGGAGTACAATTAGAAATGCTTTATGAGAAACTTTGCCTGTTGTCTCATTTAATGCATTAGGCTTTTGACGTGTTGATAGAGATGATGTAAGAGCATTTCTTTATCCAATAATAAGATTCTTTATGCAGTTCAAATTTTAATTTTCTTATTTACTCTGATGTAGATTGTTCCAACAGAATATAATTATTTATCAAAAGAAGTTTTACCAACTAATCAATTCTCTGTCACGGAGTATTTCTCACCGATGAACGAGTTTGATAGGACATGGCCAGGTTTGTCCTGATTTTAGTTATTTGCAACATAGTTATCATTATGTATTTATTTATTTATTTTGTTTGATGTTTCTTTGAATGTGTTCAGTACCATTTATTATTCTGATCACTGCTGTACTAGTGTAACTAACTTTCTTATTGAACACAGCTGTGTACTTTTTGTATGATTTGTCACCAATTACTGTTACCATCAAAGAAGAACGTCGCAATTTCCTCCACTTTATTACTCGTCTTTGTGCTGTACTGGGTGGGACATTTGCCTTAACAGGTTCATGCTTGTTCCCTTTTTTCTTTTTACTCAGTATTGTTGCTTTATATGGAACGCATTCACTGGATTGGCTTGTAATTGGTACTATTTCATTTCTTATTAGGATAGGATCTGGTGATAGATTTTCAGTGTTAGTGCAACTGTGTGGTGAAACATGGTGCAGATTTTTATGCTTGATCTGAATAAAATTTTAGAATCAAGAAAACTCTGCAGCCAGACTGAAATTTGTTTTGGCAGCAAATTCTTGCTCTCTCATTCAATGGGTGGGGTGGGTGGGGAAGTGCGGAGAGAGATCCAAACTTGCTTTTTTACTTTATTTTGTTCAACGCTAATTGCCTCTGACCCCGTCTAGATGTATCCATATATAGATCTATGCATGGATGGATAGATTTACTCTGCCGCTCAAGGTTTGAACACTCATTAATCTGCAATTGTAAACAAGATCAAATGGTATCAAATGACTGCAAGAACCTGTAAATAATTGATACATAGCTCAACAGAAAAATATAGATGAAAAAGAAGATGCAAAAAAAGAAACTCAAGGAAAAAGAACAACAGCAAGCCCCTTAGTTCCAATGATGGACGTTTATGTTCCAATGATCAGCAGTATCATTAGATTGTCAAGTCATAAGATTTAAAGAGTTGCAATATATGTTTTTCTTTGATTACTTAATCATAAAAGAAAACGTGTTAATAAAAGTTTGCTTGGAGACATTTGATTCACGAACTTTTGTAACATTGTTTTCCATTTGTCCACTTTTTACTTCCTTCAGTTGTCAAATATGACCATTTTTTTTCTTTTTGGGTTTAGTGTAGATTCTTATGTGGGGCATGCATGTCAATTTTGTTGAAAATTTTCCTAATGTATGTGTTTATAATTTGCAATGTGATAGGAATGCTGGACAGATGGATGTACAGGCTGCTTGAAGCATTTATAAAGCCCAAAAGAAGCCTTTTGCGGTGAATTGCAGTTCAAGAGGACCTAAAACTTGCCATGCTGTCAAGCAAATTGTATCCTATTGTGACACTAGCAAAAGTGCATTCATTGCCTAGTTTATACCATAGATCATGTGCATTATCAGCTCTTGTTATTTTTCTTTCGAATTAAGCCATTCTGTAGTCAAATAGTTTATCCGCAACAATTTTGCTTTGATCTAACAGCTTTTAGCTTTTGATTTAGCAATGTCAACAAGTTAATCAAAATTTTACACTTTTGTTGACATACCAGCTTTTGATCCTGACAGTGAATTATCTCCCTGAATGTTTTGTTAACACGTTTCAGTCTCACCTCGCTGCTACTTTGGCTACTCTTAAAACCTGAATTGTTCTTGAGATGACGCTTGGCCAAGGGTTTTGAGCAGTAGCAGGGCTGAAGAATGTCATGTCCATATTGCAATGCTCGGCCTGTATCTTTAGTTTTGTTATCTTATATCCAGTGACTTCATGTTAAATGTTACATTTGGCACACTACTGGAGTAAAATGATGGGAGTGAAGTTTGTCCACAAGCAAAATGTGCTTTACGCCTATTCACAATAGCTGAGGCATCTGGGATCAAGCCTTGCTCAATCTTGCTTGATTATGACGGCAATTTCTCTTAAGTCGCTGATTATCTAGGTTGCCTAACCAAAAAGGAATGCGAAATGGTTGAAATGTAGAATCTTCCACTCAGTTGCACGTTTTTGTTAGTTGGGCTGGGACTTGAAGGGCAGGACTAGGGCTACAAACGAACTGAGTTGATTTGAGTTTTGTTCTAAATGAGCTAAGTTGATTTGAGTTTTGTTCTAAATGAGCTGATTTTGGCTCGATCTTGGCTCGATTTTGATTAGACTGGAACATTGTTTGAGTTCAATGAGTTTTCATTTTAAAATTTGAGCCGGAACTCTAATTCGAACTTAGTCAAACTCGATTTTAAGCTTACTTGAACTCAAATAAAATTAAAAAAATTATATTGTTTAAAATGGATAAAATTGATATTGGATTCTAATAAATGATAAAAATATAAGGGACATATATGTAAGTTCATTATTAAAAATATATAAATTCGAGTTGGCTTGACAAGCTAATGAACCAAATATTTATGTACTCACTCTACTTGACCAGTTTGTCAAGTTAACACGATTTTAATGTAGACTCTGAACTTGAGTCGACTTTTAATTGAGTCGGCTCGTGAGCACCAATGGGCTGAGTTGATTCATTTGCAGCCTGCAAGAGTCCTATTTTATTGAAAAAAAAGGCAAAAATAAATGTGGGTTACAAATATACCATTGGGAGCCTCCTGGATTGGAGTCCCAATATAATGCACCTTTCTTTGTGACACCACTACATGTTAACCACAACGCTACTACCTAGGCTTCGGGAATTTTGATAACATTGCATGGCAAAGGTAGTAGTTAAAAATTGAATGGATACTGCGTAGTTAGCTGAGGAAGGAATATGATCGGGGTTATTGCCAAATTTGAGCTTCAGAATTTCCTACAAAAACAGAGTACAGGTAATTTGTTTGCTAGCCGAAAACTGCAGTGTTATTTGCAATCTTCCACGAATTTGGAGATCTTACACATCCAAACCAGAATTTACCCAGGATACAAGCCATAATACCACCTGCCATGAAAAGAGAAGCCAATTTTTTCCTTGCTGTAATAAATGATTCATCAAGAATAACTGTAAAATAAGCTTCAACAACTATCAACTTCAGCTATACTCAACTCATCCAAGGAAAATTTTTCTAGTATATAAGCTATTCTGGTTCACCAAAATCTGGAGATTTCAAGCCCAGGCTTTGAAGTCCCTAACTGGTACTAACTTACTATCGGCTTCAATATCAACGAACTTACAGAACAATGGTGCTGAGGTACCTAGAAAGAAAAGGAAGATCATTTAAGAATGTGTTTATGTTCCCAGAGTAGCGGTTTCATGCTGCCTACCATTTTCAGCTGGCCTAATAGATAGATTATCTGTCAGTGGATGTTGCGACTGGTGGTTATCATGCTGAGATTGAAGATGGTGCTGCTGGTGTCTTAGGTCGTGTTCATGGTGCTGCTGGTGCTGCCGGACACATTTGGATGCTGATGAGATGAATGACGTCTGCTTGTTCTCCATCTCAAGTACTCCACCAGCAGCGAATTGGTGCTAATTGCAATTCCAAACCCAGTGAAGGAAGAAAGCAGCACCGATAGAATTGCATTTACATTAAGCTGCAGAAGTAGATTGATTGAACTATATAATAAAATTCATCTTCTTCTACTTGTAAGATAGAAAGTACGGGAGCAGCCAACCCCCCTTCTCACCCACCCATATGACAAACAAAAGGCGAGTGATGTTAGTGTGTGACTGTGATGGTTGGGGGACCAGGGTGCCAGCGGCACAGAAGCAAGAGAAAGTAATGAGAGAAAGAGTAATTTACCAGAGTATAAAATATATGAGCAAAAAGGATGACGATTGCAAACTGGAATGAGGCATATGCCCACATGTAACTTTTACTAACTGCCAAAAAAAAAAAAACTTATCATAAGAAGAATAATCAATTAGGAGCAAGAATAATTGAATAAAAAATCAACCCTAGTAAAAGTATCAGATGAACATATCCAACTTCATGGACAATTTATATGCATAAAATGCTTTGTAACATGCACATCAACATTTCCAAGTTTAGTATATAAACAATGTCATTCTATTATAAGGCAGGCAAGCAAATAGGAAATTATAAGGTATTCCCTTTACCAGAGTTAAAATATCAAATACTTTTGTGAAAGTTTTACACTTGAAAAGGAACTATTCATCTATAGTTAGGCCAATCAGGTAAAGCTTTCTTTTATGTGGTAGTTTCAACATATTTGTCTAATCTTATGAAGTACCTGTCCAACTAGCTGCCATAGCAAATCCTGTTATTTCAGCTCTTTCTTATAAGATGTACCACTTTACAGAAAAAATCATAAACAATTTTCCTCCTAGAATTGTAGCAAATTGAAAATTCAAAGAGAATTGTTTTGCTCTTAGAAAAAATGTCAATATTTGGTTTTCCACATTTTCTTCTTCAATTCATTTCTCTGTTCACTACAAATTAGGATACATTTTCTTTTTGTTTCTTTTTTGTTTTCTTTCTTTTTGTTTTGTTTTTTTGGGTCTGTTATGGTTGATATCTTACCTCTCTTATGCTGGAAATTAACTTCTCTGTGTTGTGGACTATCCTTTTGGCAACCATATTCTGAGCTTCTTCACAAAAAACTTAGATGATCGACATTGACTTACAATCTGATTATGCTACCAACCACTGGGACAGTCTCAAAGCTTTTACATCCTCACTCTAGGCACCAAATTAAAGTATCCAACTAACTGGGGGAGAGGGTTGGGTTGGGTGGTAAGGTTGGAGGGGTTGTAAGTGAGAGGTCTTGGGTTCAAGTCATCTCACTTACCAAAAAAAAAAAAAGTATCCAACTAACTTAAGCTAGTAACCAAGCATAAAATCATTTAACTAGCGTACAAGCACAAGTCTCAACACTCGTCGATTGAGTTAGATGTAAAGCATGTAAGGCAACATTTAGGCCTTCCTAATGTGCTTGGATGAGCTATTAACTAGTTTACCTTTTGCAACTACAATTTTGCAAAAGAGATAGGTGCAACAAAAGTAGAAATGGTTTCTTAACATTTTTGAAAATTTTTCCAGAATCTTTCCTTCATTTTATCCTTTTTTCTGGCTCTGGCTTGATGGTCGCAGTACTGTAAATACCTATAGACCCAACATACCCATACAGTTATCTATATGTCCAAAGATGCTTAAATGATAGGAACTGGTGCTATTAACCTATATTACTGCAAAGAAAATTCCACTTTGTGGATACAGCTTAGTATAGAACATGCATCCATTTCCTTTGCCTATATTGACAGTGAATAAATGTGCTGCAAATAACCACTAAAGGCCCTATTTTGGTCCAAAAGATAGAGAAAATAGTACCAAACAAGGAAAGTAAATATAGAAATCACCAGCAGAAGAAACAGTTAAAAAATCTTACCCATGGTAGAAGCTATCATGGTTGAAATGAAGCCTAGTGCACAAGAAAAAGGTAAAGAGATCGCGAGTGCACGAGGTCCCATGTCAGATACCTGCTTAGAAAAGTGAATTATGATGACAATGTGATGCTTTTGAAGAAAGAATATTGGAAAGATATATTGCAGAAAGAGGCATATGGAAATGCTAAATTTCTCATTCCACTCATTTTTAATGTATAAAATCATAAAAGACCAGCACATTTTCTGATGTTTCAAAAAGTCAAACCAGAATATATGCCTTGTTCCCTACCACAGGCACCCTATATCTGGATAAAAAAATCTCATCATTGGATTCTTTTGGATCTTAGGCCCATTACAGGCCTTTTTTTTTTGTTTATGAAACCTTTTTTTCATTAAACTCAAAAAGGCACATGATTTATAAAGAGTCTCACTACCCAAAGACAGCTGATACATCAATGAATGCTAATAGAATGGTACTGCCAGCACTCAGGTAAGGGAAATTTACATGAATAATAGTTCAAATATATAGAAATGTGCTGCACAACCTTATACGTGTAAACTAGACTGGTTAAAGCAAGGCAATGTTAAGCAGAGAGCATAGTCATACCAGAAGCTGCTCCAGAAAGCAGAAATATGCTAGCATGCTGATCATGACAAGGATTGGTATGTCTTGCCAGAGCCTATTTGAGGGTGGACAAATAAAATACCAAAGTAAGCTCCAGAAAGTCGGCATTTAAAGGCAATGAGAATGTATCTATATGTATCAGCAAGTTTTACATGCTGCATGTAGGAACAGACTAGAGCCTGAGTCAATTTGGACTAAAATTTTATCACTGTTGTAAGACCACCAGAAGATTATTTACTGTCATCTATCTCAGCTTGGAAATTACTAACTGGAAGTTGAACAGAGGTCACAAGGCAATCATTCTCATGAAAACTGTAATTTAGAATTGTATAGTACTGTTTCACCATTCTCTGGTATGCTAGGGTTCATAATAGCTGATTGTATTATAAAGGTTGTCTAAGAGACTTTTTTCCTGGAGTAGGATGAATTCTCCAGTGAATGTTATATGCAACACAGATCTTTTCAATAGAACTGCAGTCAAATGATATTGAGTCATATTACACAAAGAAACTTGGCAGGGGTCCAATAGAATTCTTCCAATTCAATCAAATATGGTATAACAACACAAGTATATCATTCCATTACGAAGTTTCCATAAACAACATTGAAGACGTCATCATTCCCGACACCATTTTGCTAGATTCTAGGCCAGCAAGATCTGCGTAAGCAGCGAGCAAGTTGAGAGAAGGAATAGACATGCTTTTCTTAAAATTTCACTTAATTGTGATCTTGTTCACTTAATTGTAGCTAAAGGTTCTTCTCTTTCATAATACCAATATTCTGAGCATCTATGGTTGCTCTTTTGGGTTTCTTTCAATCTTGCAGCTCTTTGATGTAACTCTTTCTCAATGAAACTGAAGCACTGGGAAATTCCACCTCCCGTTCTTTTCTTCTCCTTATGAGTCAAAGGTTCTCCCAATTCACTAATTTCACTTTCTGTTTTCCTCGTTTTACTTCCCATTCTATCTTTTCCTTTTTCATATTTCTGTAAATATCATCCTCTTTGGGTATTTGGTCACCTTTTTGCTCAGAACCTGTTTTGTTCTGTAGCCTTATGCTTGAGTGTGCATAAACTATTTTCTTCTTTTCTTAGTTGTTTAAAACATGTTCAAGTTAAATTGACGTTAATAAAACAGAAAATGATGACAAAGTTAAGTGCATATTTAGAAAAAGGAAGAAAGGTAAGTGCATATTTTAGTGCAAAACTTGCCTGTAACGAGTCACTTCCCTCTGCTGTGCACCTACTGGCGGCCTTCTTACGACATTAGCTGGATTCTGTATTTTCAATAATGTTACTGGAAGATTCTGAACATCATTCTTGCAGACATCACAAGTTTTGTTGCCTTTAATACTAAACCACTTAATTGCACATTCCTTGTGGGCAAGTGCAAGCTCTCCTTTGCAACTGCACTCCATTTTAAATGTTTCACCACCTTCTCCAAGTTCGACCAAACATATCCTACACACTGCCTCTTCTTCTGGTATATCTTCTGCAGCATCATCACATGCCTGTACAGAAGAAAATAATTGTAATTAGAACCAAACTTTTTGAGAAATTTTAGGGAAACCAAAAAGACAAAAAGAAAAGGAAAAGATAGATGGAAGTAGATTAAAATTTTTTGTCTTCCTTAGTTTTGGAAAGACAGATTGCTGTCCATTTCATTGTACAGTGTCATTTGAAAAATCAACTCAGTCATATGAATATCCAAAATTCACTATATCAGCTTTTTAAGGCAACAACATTTGTTGAGTTCACTTGGCTGAACAGAGGTACAAGCGGCTTCATACGTTAAAAAAAAATATGTGAAGGTTATTATTGGATGCAGTCAAACAAATTAATCAAAGAGCATAGTCTTGAAACTTCGTGAGACAACAGTCACGATACTAATGGAATTCATGAAGAATACCAAACAATTAGAAATATCTTGTTTTTTGAATTCTTAACAAAAACGTCATCCTATACATAGGGGTCTGAATAATATTTACCTGTTTGTATCTCTGTAGCATTGTCTACTACATTATTCTCATCTGTTCTAGGCCGAGGGGTTGCTGATATTACACGAACCAAACATCCTGCAGAATCTGTCCGTCTTAGGCTTTTAACTTTAACATTTACGGGAACTGAGAATGAGCGTTGCATTTGCTGCTCAACCTCATGCTTCTGTCAGAGGTAGACTGACTTAAGGATAGAGTAGCAAGCACAGAAAAAGAGTCTAGAACATGAAGTAAATAAGTAAAGAGACTTACAGGTAAATGAGTGTGGCCATTTAAGTTACTTTCCTCTACTTCATAGGTACTTGCATCTGTCATTGGAGTAACTGGCAAAGAATGTGTTGACGTTGTCGATGAAGAGAACAAAATTTTGTTGAGAGAAAATGACCTGGAGGTAGAAGGCCTGTTTGAAGGCTTATCAGAAGGTGGAGTGTCGGGAACTATGAGAACTGTTTTCTCACCATTATGGGAAAGGTTCTTTCCCTTGAAGCTTTTCTGTGGAAGAAGATTTTTTCATGGATGACATAAATTTTGCTGAGCTTGGTCTAGGAGGTAACCCATTCCTCGTAGAACTTGGACTAGGAATGTCAATTCGTGCAAAACTAGACAATGTGTTTTCCAAGGACCTCACAGGTACTTGCAAAGAAGAAAGGTTTGGACGTTTTGGATGTTGCATTAAGGTGGCCTCTTGTCCTTCTTCTTTCTGAATTACAAGAACAATCATATTTTGGAATCCTTGATAGTTAAATGACACTTAAATGAAAAATATTATTAATGCAATCAGTAAAAAATATGACCACACCCTTCCTTGGAGTCAAAATATAAATGTTTGGTTAACAATTTAACTGAGAAAATTATGAACTGGTCTTAGCTTCTTTTTTTTTTTTTTTAAGTTTTTATGTACATGTCGCACTGACAATAACAAGCCTGATAAAATCGTCAGGTCAGACAAGTGCTCAGGGCCACTGAAATTTTCCTTCAAACTGTTGTGCATCTCTACAAGATTCTGGACTTGTAGGATTTCTCATCACCCGGCCATAAAATAAACCTCGACTAACCACACACTGGCATCAAAGTTCCATCCAAATGGCACCCTTGAAGTTATATCCACAAAGCAGAAATTTCTCCAACAAGAGCTATCAATTAATTTAAATGCCAATGTGATGTCTGAAATACATACCACGAAGAGAAACAGTATCATACATTTATTTTGGTGACACTAATGAATCACACTGTATTTTTTCAACTATAAGCCCGACAACCTATATGAATGCTGTCTTATCAGCATATAACCTAGAAACTCAAACAGATGTTTCTTCTCATGATCAAGTTAGTTTCTTTTCACTTTTTTACTTTCACATGAAACTTTCTCTGTTTCTCTTCTTCTCAGACGCCTTCTTGAGATCCCCTCTCTTCAGCAGCATTCACCCACTATTTTCATTTCCATTATACTACATGACAATTAGTTTATTCTTCTGAATTGTTGAAGGAAATTGAACCCACATATAAGATTGAGATTGTACATTGGCCTACTCCCAGATATCCAAACAAACAAGCATTCACCTTTGCCATCAAGAACTCCTTTTTTTTTGGGTGTTTTCTGAGCTTCACATTTCAAACATAGCTCATCAAACAGTCCTAAGATTAACTAGAACATCATATAACCAAGACATAATTAAACACAAAAACCAATTCTTCTGGCAAAAATAAGGAGTATAATTACAGACTTGCCACATTGAAAACAGAGAAACTGCCTTTTTTTTTTCATCCACCAATAAAGAGCAATATATCCATACACAGGTACACTCACAGATTCAGACAAGAAGAATTTCAAAGAAAAAAAAGTTGAAATTTCCTTTTACCATTTTAAAATGATGAGGCTGAGACATATCTTCATCCTTGCATTGATTGAGGTTGATGAGTTGATTGATTCACCAATTCAGAAACAATCACCCCACTTCCAGATTTCTCATCCATACTGATCAATATCTGAAATTCCCAGTTTTTTCTTTTCTCTTTTTCTTTATAAACTCAATTCACGCTTTTAAGCTGTAATCCTGAAACCCAGAAAAACCCATTTCAGTATAAACGGAAACCGGTAATTCCAAAACCAAATTCTCTCATCAAGCTCAAAACTTGAGCTTGGGAAAGAATACAGAGTGATAGAAGCAGCGGGCAGTAGTAGTAGCATCAGGAAAGAGGAGAAATATGAACAGCTTGCTTTTCTTTTCCAGGAGAAAACAAGATGGGATGTCGGAATCTGCTAAGAAAGATGACAAACAAACAAAAAAAATTCAAAAAAAACCAGAGCAAATTTTGTTAGAACGAATTTGAAGAAGCTGAGAAGAAGTTTCAGCTTTGGATAAAGCAAACTACATGATAACAAGAAGAAGTTTTATCTTCTTGTTTTCATTATATTTTCTTTAACGTATCATTAGATTCATTCATTAGCACTCTGCAATACTAATTACAGGTAGGATTATTAGTATTTAATTAGTAATTTTAGTTAGTTTATGTCTTTCTCAATTAAACTAGTCATTGTTGGTGGTTTTTATTAAAGATAAACTTTTCATTAGTTTTTGCACAATTAACAAACATTTGTAATTGTTAGCCTAAAAAATAGTGTATAAAAATTTACCATTTGTTAATCCCAATTTAAATTTGAGATTAATTTAATAATATGAATACTAATAATCAATTAAATATAACAGTACCCGCCAACTAAGTCCGAAGTGTACAGCAGGAGTCTCCTGAGTTCTGACCTTTGAGAATAGATTAGATTCTTTGTGCCTTCTACTAATATATAATATTTTTTTGGTAGGGACGTCCACTTGATTTGATTGCTACTTTTATTTTAAATTTTTTTTTCTTGTCAAGAGATCGTACAATCTACGGACCCGGACCGAATCGGTGAAATGATTGTGGATACAGGTAGGGATTTAATTCTGTTACTCGGATCCGAATTCAGATCCGTTTTGTCAAACAAAAAACGGATCGAATACGGAATATAGTATTTCGATCCGTATTAGACTCGGATCCGGATATAAATGGATTAATAATTTAAAATATATATTTATCAATATAATTTGATTAGGGTGATGTATTTGAGTAAAGTCAATTTGATTTCTTTTCTTATTTATTTTTTTTGTATTAGTTAGAAATTAGTTTACAAATACATTTTTTTCTCATTTTTATTAGAAATTGTAAGTTTTGATAAATTTTTTCGGGTAGACCCGATTCGGATCCGAGACCCGTCAGATCCGAATCCGGAACATTTAATAGAAGATCCGTCGGATAAACGGGTTGAATTCGGATCAGGTATACCCGGATCCGGTCCGTTGACAGGCCTAGTATAATCCTTGTCAATGACTGTCTTTATAGCTGTTGCCCACAAAAGAAAACAAAGAATCATTGTAGTGTAGGTTGTAGGAGTTTTTAATTTTCATGAAATGTTCAATATTATCCAATTATATCTTCATACAAATTTATGTAAGTTTATTGATCAAAGAAGAGGTCCATTTCACCAAAAAACCAACAAATGAGACAAGAGAATGGAGAGAATAATACATTCAGCTTGTTCTCATCTCTTATTACAAATCCAAGTTTACAGTCTTTGATTGTAAGTTTTGTAAATTTCTTTATGGGAATAATTCTTATGCACCAATTAAAAAAAATTCTTATGCACCATTTGTTTTTTATGCATCTTATGAAGCTAAACTCAATTTAAATGGATAAGAGGTAAGAGCTATTTAGGTATGACATATACTGCCTAATTGTACATTTAGTATTGTTTCAAAAAAGTAAAACAAGTGAAAATTGTTATTGTAGTTTACAAATTGTATATACGCTAAGTGGGGAGAGGGATGAGTTTGGCAGTTCAGAAGAAGGCGTATAAGTAAGAGATTTCAGATTCGAACGCTTTGGTTCTTGGAGCATGTGCTTATATCCTATTATAGAATACATGAAAGACCATAAACTCCATGAGACTCCATTTTGTTGTGGTGTGTAGCCAATGGTCAGCTGCCTCTCCGAACCTTTATCTTCACAAAATTCTTGGAATGCATTTGAGGTGTACTTCTTATCACGATCACTCCTCAACTTCTTGATGTAATAGCTATTTTGTTTTTCAACAAGACTTTTCAACTTCTTAAAAATTGAAAACACCTTGGATTTTTCTTTCATAAAATAGACCTAACTCATTCTTGAAAAATCATCAATGAAAAGGTTGAAATACTTATTACCTCCATGAGAAGTTGTCTTCATGGGCCCATAAATATCTGTATAAATTAGTTCCAAATTCTTCTTGGCTCGCCATGCAACTCCTTTAGGAAATGGTTGCCGGTGTTGTTTGCCAAGTGCACAACCTTCACGAAATTCATGTTTCTCCTCAATTTTTGGTAAGCCATATGTCATCCCTCTTTGTTGAAGCACTTTGAGCCTATGAAAATTCAAATGACCAAACCTTTTGTCCCACAACCATGAATCTTCATTGACATTTACTTTCAAGACTTGATTTCCACTATAATTGAATTTGATTGGAAAACTTCAGTTGGCTTGCATTTGGATTTTCATCACAAGTTGTTTACCATCCTTTTTGTCATAGATGCAACACTCATAATCATCAAAGTTAAGTGCATATTTATGCTCAAGAAGCTGTCCAAGACTGAATAAATTTTGGTCTAAATCAGGAACAAATAAAATATCACGAATGAACTTCATACCTTACTTGGTTTGGACACCAATTGTTCCCAATCCTTGTGCTTGAATTATGATTCCATTTCCCATCTTCACTTCAGTCTTTATAGATTCATCCAAGTCAACAAAAATGGATCTATCTCTTGTCATATGATTGCTACAACCATTGTCATAGTACCACATATTGTTCTTGACTTCGGTGGCCATGTGACAAGCATAGAATAAGTTTCCTTCTCCTTACTTGTCTTCTGAAAATTGTGATTGATGATTGGTCTTGAATCTGCAATCCTTCTCAACATGGCCAAATCTCTTGTAATAGTAGGTTTGTCTTTGTGGCAACAGTCTTTTTCAAGGTGATTGGTCTTGCTACAATAGTTGCAAGGTTGTAAATTTTGAGCATTAAGGCCTCTTTGAAGGTTGTTTCTTTTTCTTTCTCTTGAATTTTTGCCTCTGCCTCTTCTACGGCCATATCTACCACCTCTTTGTGAGTCTCCACCTCTTTGGTAGTTACAAGATGGTTCTCGTTCATTGGTTTTGGGTGTGAAATTCAGTTTCGATAGGAAAACACTTTCAACAGATTTTTCAGCATGTCTAGCCAAGCTTCTCTCATGAGCTTTCAAGGATCTCATCAACTCTTGAACACTCATTGAAGAAATATCTTTTGTCTCCTCAATTATGGACACCAGTGAATCAAATTTTGGAGGTAAACTAACAAGAATCTTTTCAACAATTTTGCTATCACTAATTTCTTCACCAAAGGTTTTCATTTCATTTACAATTGTGGTGATTTTTGTGTAGTAATTTTGAATATTTTCATCAACACTCATCAAATTTTCAAGATCTATTCTAAGAGTTTGAAGAGTAACATTCTTTACCTTAAGATTCCCTTGAAACTCCTTTTGTAGAATCTCCCATGCTTCCTTGGCATGATCAGCTCCCATAATTTTTGAAAAAAAATATCTGGACTCATACCTTACTGGATATGTGAAAGAGCCTTTGCATCCTTCTTCATATGCTCCTTAAGTGCCTTTAATTCTTGATTGGTGAGACCTTCTTCACTTTCTGGTTCTCTATAGCCATTCTCTACATATTCGCACAAATCTTGTAATCTGAAAATTGTTCTAATTTTCACGAACCAATGATTATAGTGCTCACCGGAAATTATGAGAATTGGAAGACCATCACTAGTATGATTAGCCATATTGTATTGTTGAAAATTTCTCAAATTTTTCTGGTTTTAGGGTATGAACTAAGGCTGTGAAACCTTAGCTTTGATACCAATTTGTTGGATATTAAGCCAAGAATTGAGAATATTTGGAGACAAGGGTAGCTTCAATTTTTTTTTTCTTTTATGTCTTTCACTCTTTTGTATTGGTTTGAAGCTTAGAAGGTCTATTTATAGTTGTAAATAATCATTCTAGATACAGAGGAAAGAGTTCCAGCCACACTTACCAACAACCTTCTTAATTTCCAACCTTCTAAATACATAGAAAACATTTAAATTATCTAGAGAGCATTCCAACATTCTAGATACATAGAGAACATTCCAACTATCTCAATTACTAAGTAATTAATCAAGCTAATTGATTTAACACATTATTCAACGCACATGATCAAAACATTTTATCAGCCACCTCGGGAACTAAAGAAGGATTCACAATTTTGGGCACTAATATTTGTTAGAACTGGCCCGAGAATAAACAAACTAAAGTTAGAATAAAATAGGTGGTATAACCGACCATATAAAGATTAGGCGGTAGACACCGGCCATATAATAATTAGGCGGTAAAACCGACCATATAAAAGGGTTGCGGCAACCCAATAAAAATAAATAACAAAGCAAAATAAAAGACACAAAGATTTACGTGGTTCGGTCAAATTGACCTACGTCCACGGGTGGAGGAGGAGCAATATTTCTACTATGAAGAAGAAATACAAAAGCCGTAGGAAAGTGGTTCTTAGGCTAATAAGGCACTATAAAAGAGTTAGGAAATATTCCTAAACTCAAAACAAGAGAGCCTAAAATATTTTGACTATAAATGGGCTATATGACTCAAGAAGCTAATAGCCCATATAACTCTCTTGAGTGGTGCGATTTGAACCTTCATAAGAGCCCTCTATTTATAGGAAGCTGAGGAAGGCTTTCCTCAAGCCTTTGTCGATGTGGGATGCAGCAAAAGAAGAAATTTTGCCACCCCGATGTCAAGAATTACGGCTGCGACGGCTTTGACATTTCAACAAATCTCCACCTTGGCATAATTTCTAATCCCACCATCGACAGTAACAAAACTGCTCCACCTTCTCCACATAAGCCCCAACGAGCCGAAATCACCAACAAAGAATACCAACCAAGTCCAAGCACTGCTTGAACTTATAAATTGGAAGAGATTTCGTAAACATATCGGCTGGATTGTCCTTAGTATTGATTTTCTGAATAAGGACCTTTCCTTCAGCAATGATATCCCGAATGAAGTGATATTTCACATCAATGTGTTTCGTTCTCTCATGATACATCTGATCTTTAGTCAAGTGTATAGCACTTTGACTATCACAGTGAACAACAGTAACACCTTGATGTAGACTGAGTTCGCTAAATAAACTCTTCAACCACAAGGCTTCTTTAATTGCCTCGGTCACAGCCATATATTCTGCTTCTGTAGTAGACAAAGTTACAACAGGTTGTAGAGTAGCTTTCCAACTAACAGCACAACCGCCAATACAAAATATATAACCTGAGAGTGATCTTCTTCTGTCAAGATCCCCGGCGTAATCTGAGTCTACAAAACCAACCAAAGTGTTATTATTTCTTCCAAACTCCAAACATGCATTTGAAGTATCTCGCAAGTATCTGAGAATCCACTTCACAGCCTGCCAATGTTCTTTACCAGGGCAAGACATATATCTGCTAACAACACTGACTGCATGTGAGATATCTGGACGAGTACAAACCATTGCATACATAATACTGCCGACTGCACTGGAATAAGGAACCCGTGCCATATAATCTTCCTCTTCATCTGATTGTGGTGATTGAGCAGCAGATAGCCGAAAGTGACTAGTAAGAGGAGTACTTACAGGTCTTGCATCTTTCATGTCAAAACGCTCCAAGACTTTTCTTCAGGTAATTTTCTTGGGTCAATAACAACTTCCCTGCTCCTCTATCTCGTTTAATATCCATGCCAAGAATTTTCTTAGCTGTTCCCAAATCCTTCATTTCGAATTCACTATTTAACTGCAGTTTCAAAGTGTGAATTTCTGACAAATTCTTGGCAGCAATGAGCATGTCATCAACATACAGCAATAAGTAAATGAAAGAACCATCATTTAACTTCCGGAAGTAAACACAACTATCATACATGCTCCTTGAATAACCATGACCCAACATAAAGGAATCAAACCTTTTATACCATTGTCTTGGAGACTGTTTCAATCCATATAAGGATTTCTTCAACAAGCAAACATGGTCTTCCTTACCTTCAATCTCAAAACCCTGGGGTTGTTTCATATAAATTTATTCTTCAAGTTCGCCATGTAAGAAAGCTGTCTTAACATCCAACTGCTCCAACTCCAAATCATACATGGCAACTAAAGCAAGCAAAACACGAATAGAGCTATGTTTAACAACAGGTGAGAATACATCATTAAAATCAACACCTTGTACCTGACTATATCCCTTTGCAACCAATCGTGCTTTATACCTTGCATCCTCAACCCCTGGAATACCTTCTTTCTTCTTGAAGACCCATTTGCATCCAACAATTTTCTTATCTGACGGCGGCTTTACAAGAACCCAAGTTCCATTCTGATGAAGAGATTCAATTTTCCTCATTCATTGCAATCAACCACTTTGCAGAATCATCACAAGAAACTGCTTCTGAATAGGTGGAAGGCTCACCAACTGCATCAGTTTCTTCTGCAACAGACAAAGCATATGCAACTAAATTTGCATATCTTTGTGGTGGTCGAATGTCTCTCCTTGGTCTATCTCTGGCTATGGAATACTCTTCTTCCTCTGAACTATCTTCAACAGTAGATTCATGTGCATCTACTGGCACTTGTTGAATAGAAGATTTGGATGAAGAAAGGATCAGAACTGCCAATATCAAGCTCCACCTGCTTCTGCGTACTATCAGTAGTACAAGGACTAGAAGACTCCTTATTGGAAGACAACATAGATAATTCATCAAAAGTAACATCTCTACTGATTACAAATTTTGGAGATTTGGGATCAGGACACCATAATCTGTATCCTTTCACCCCAGAAGCATACCCAAGAAAAATGCACTTTTTAGCTCTAGACTCCAATTTTCCATCATTCACGTGCATGTATGCTGGACACCCAAAAACTTTTAAATTGGAGTAATCAGCAGGAGTACCTGACCAAACTTCCTCAGGAGTTTTGAAATTTAGAGATGCAGAAGGAGCACGGTTGACAATATAATAGGCCATATTGATCGCCTCTGCCCAAAAGTCGTTTGTCAACCTTGCATTGGAGATCATACATCTTACTCTCTCCAAAAGCGTTCTGTTCATACATTCGGCTACACTATTTTGTTGAGGCGTCATTCTGACAGTGCGATGCCGAACAATTCCTTCATTTTTGCAGAATCTATCAAATTCGCCTTCACAAAATTCCATGCCATTATCCGTTCTCAACCGCTTAATATGTTTTCCTGTTTGTTTCTCAATCAAAACTTTCCATTGCTTGAAAGTTAGGAAAACATCATTTTTATACTTAAGGAAATATACCCAAACTTTTCTTGAATAATCATCAATGAAAGTCAACATGTACCTGGCACCACCTTTAGAAGGAGCACGAGAAGGACCCCATAAATCTGAATGAATGTAATCAAGAGTACCTTTGGTCTTGTGAATTGCTGGTGAACTGAAGCTGACTCTTTTCTGCTTCCCAAAAATACAGTGTTCACAGAATTCCAATGGCCCGGTACTTTCACCACAAAGAAGTCCTCTTTGCTTAGTATGCTCAAGCCTTTTTTCGCTCATGTGCCCCAAACGCATATGCCATAATTTGGTGATGTCGGTATCTGACAAAGATGATGTTGAAACAGCAGCAGCACCTGTAATAGTAGATCCCTGCAAAATATACAAAGTACCAGATCTGTGTGCCTTCATAACAATAAGAGCACCACGAGTGATTTTGAGAATTCCACTTCCACCTGAATACCTGCACCCAATAGTCTCAAGAGTGCCCAAAGAGATGAGATTTTTCTTCAAATCTGGAACATGTCTAACATTTGTGAGTGTCCTCACAATACCATCGTACATTTTAATCCGGATTGTACCTTTACCAACAACTTTACAAGCAGCGTTGTTGCCCATTAAGACAACTCCACCTTCAGTTGATTTATATGTTGAAAACCAGTCCCTATTGGGACGCATATGATATGAACAACCCGAATCAATGATCCACTCATTGTTAGACCTAAAATTATTTTCCGTTGCGCAGAAAATGGTTCCATCATTCTCATCAACTGCAATACTGGTCTCGGTGGTCTCACTCTTTTTCTCCTTTTGCTTTTCTTTATTTTTCAATTTAAAGCAATCAGAGATAACATGACCTTTCTTTTTACAATAATTGCACACCACATTTTTATGTCTGGATTTGGATCTACTTCTATTTTCTGTGTTTCTCTTTTCAGATCTACCCCGAACAAACAAGCCATCGGCTTGACTCCCACTAGTTTCCCCAGTAATATCCCTATCTATCTGCTCTTTAGATTTCAATGCAGATTTAATTTCCCGATACGAAATTGTTTCCTTTCCATAAATCATAGTATCACGGAAATGTTTAAAGGATTGGGGAAGGGAACACAAAAGTAATAGGGCCTGATCTTCATCATCAATTTTCGAATCTATATTCTCCAAATCCATAATAATGGAATCAAATTTATCAAGATGGGAGAGTATAGATGTACCTTCAGACATCCGAAACATATACAAACTCTGCTTCAGATATAGTCGATTCTCGACTGTCTTCTTCATATACAAGGCTTTTAATTTGTCCCACATAGCCTTGGCCGAAATCTCCATTGCTACCTCACGCAATACCTCATCGGAGAGATTTAAAATTATACTGGATCTGGCTTTCTTATCCATTTCGGCGAAATCCGCATCATTCACAGCTTCTGGCTTTTTCTCTACTCCTTATATTGCCAAATCAACTCCGTCTTGAACAAGAATGGCCTCCATCTTGAGCTGCCACATCCCGAAGTTGACATTCCTGTCGAATTTTTCGACAACCGTCTTTGTTATCGTCATTGTTGCCACGAAATCTGTAACTTGAAGTTTGTCTCGAAAAACCGGTTAAACAAATATGCAAATCTCGTGAGTGGGCCCCACAAGGTAAGTGGACCCCACGAGATAAGCGGGCCCCACAGGAAGAACGGGCCTCACAGGATGAGCGGGCCCCACAGAGTGAGCGGGCCCCACAAAGTGAGTGGACCCCACGGGATGAACGGGTCCCATGAGGTGAGCGGGCCCCACAGGTTGAATGGGTCCCACCAGATGAACGGGTCCCACGGGATGAACCTGTCTGACAAAAATATATCAACCGACTCTGATACCAGTTTGTTAGGATTGGGCCAGGAATAAACAAACTAAAGTTAGAACAGAGTAGGCGGTATAACCGACCATATAGAGATTAGGCGGTAGACACCGGCCATATAATAATTAGGCGGTAAAACCGACCATATAAAAGGGTTGCGGCAACCCAATAAAAATAAATAACAAAGCAAAATAAAAGACACAAAGATTTACGTGGTTCGGTCAAATTGACCTACGTCCACGGGTGGAGGAGGAGCAATATTTCTACTATGAAGAAGAAATACAAAAGCCATAGGAAAGTGGTTTCTAGGCCAATAAGGCACTATAAAAGAGTTAGGAAATATTCCTAAACTCAAAACAAGAGAGCCTAAAATATTTTGACTATAAATGGGCTATATGACTCAAGAAACTAATAGCCCATATAACTCTCTTGAGTGGTGCGATTTGAACCTTCATAAGAGCCCTCTATTTATAGGAAGCTGAGGAAGGCTTTCCTCAAGCCTTTGTCGATGTGGGATGCAGCAAAAGAAGAAATTTTGCCACCCTGATGTCAAGAATTGCGGCTGCGACGGCTTTGACATTTCAACAAGTTCCACTTCCATATTTGTGCTTGGTGTACTGTTTCTCAGGTATATAGCAAGCACAATTTGTTACTCCAGATTTTGTGTGTAATTGATTCTAGGAGTTTTGACCAATATCATCAGATGAATGAAGATGATCTGGCCGCAAAACTGTACCAGCAATTGAAAAGGAAGAGGTATGTTATCGTTTTGGATGATGTTTGGGACATTGATGGGTGGAATTTGTTGAAACAGTCATTGCCAGATGATTGCAATGGAAGCAGGGTACTCTTAACCAGCAGATTTCATAACTTGTCTTTGGAAATTAGACCTAATAGCAAGCCTCTCCATCTTTGCCCACTTACTGATAAAGAGAGTTTGGAATTGCTGCAAAAGAAGCTATTTGCCAAAGAAGATTGTCCTCCAACATTAAGTGAAGTTGTACTGTACGTAGCAAAATGTTGTAAGGGCCTACCTCTTGCAGTTGTCCTTGTTGCGGGAATTCTTGCTACTACTCAGCAAGATTGCTGGGAAGAAGTCGCAAGACGTCTAAGTTCCACCATTTTTGTGGAAAATGAACACTGCATGAAGACACTTGAGTACAGTTATAATTATTTACCTGATTATTTGAAGCCATGCCTTCTTTATTTGGGTGCATTTCAGGAAGACCGAGACATTCCTGTTCGAAAGTTGTTACGGCTTTGGATCTCTGAAGGATTCGTGCGAAAGATCGAAGGAAAAAGTTTAGAGGATGTGGCGGACAACTATTTGATGGATCTGATTGGGAGAAGTTTAGTTATGCCTACACAACGAAGATCTATAGGTGGGATCAAAGTTTGCCGAATTCATGATTTGGTACATGAGTTTTGTGTGGAGAAAGCTAAAGAAGAAAATTTTCTACAGATTTTACATGGGGATGACCTTCTTACTTTTATTGGGCCGTATAACCCCCACCGGCTGTCCATTTTCCCTGCTACCAGTTGCGAACTTAAAAAGTCAAGGCTGTTTTTCCCAATTTGCGTAGTTTGCTCTTCTTTAATTGTAATGATGAAGGGCAGCTGGACGGAAGCTCACTCAAATTTCTGTTATCTAAACTTCTTAGAGTGTTGGATTTGGGGGATACTGTTTGTCCATGTTTTCCAAGGGAAGTAGTATTCCTTGTTCACTTGCGGTACTTGAGTATTAAATGGGACCATGGGAAAATCCCATCTGCAATAGCCAACCTCTCAAGGTTAGAAACTTTGGCTTTGGCTGTAGGAGGACACTTTAGCAGTTTCCTGTTACCGAACACTATCTGGAACATTAAAACATTAAAGCATCTTGTTGTTTTCCCAAATTATAGAGTTGATGGTTTCGAATTTCCCATCGACAATGTTGAAGGCTCCCCAGATTTAGAACACTTAGAAACTTTATCCCTTGCAATCGATCCCTCTTCTCAAAGTCAAAGCTTGCAAAAGATACTCTCAAAGTTACCGAGCATCCGCAGGCTAACGTGCGTGAATGGGAATCGCAATTGGAATTCTGAATACCACGCATCTGCTGGAAATCACGATGGGACTCTCGTGCTGGATTACTTGAGTCGTTTAGAATCACTTAAGATGAGTCGATTTGCCGGATATGAGTTTGAATTCGCATTGAATTTGAGAAAGTTGACTCTCTCGCATAATCATCAGCCATGGAGTAAAATTTCAGCAATTGGAAAGCTGCCCAACCTTGAAGTTCTTAAACTACATGCTAATTCCTTTGTGGGAGAAAAGTGGGAAATGGAAGAAGGGGAGTTCGGTAACCTCCGATACTTGGAATTGTCAGGCTTGGACATTCGCTGGTGGGAAGCCTCTTCTGATAATTTTTGCTCTCTTGAGAAATTGGTTTTGCAATATTGTATGTTGCTGGAAGAGGTCCCTTATTGTTTAGGGGAAGCCCTCACTCTTGACATGATTGAGGTGAGATGGTGTCATGAGTCTGCCGTAAATTGTGTGAAGCAAATGCAGCAAGAGCAGATGGATATTGGAAATAAGGATTTAAAGATTGTTATTGTGGAACGCCGAAAGTGGTCTGCGTCTTCTTCTCAGCGCCAACCGATAACGAGAGTCGGTTTCCTTTCATCACATTTTGCAATGGGTGCTGTTGATGTATCTTCTTGAGTGGGCAGAGACTCAGAAGCAGGGCGGCTTCCACTTGTCAGGTTAGATATGCTATCGCTTTTCTATTTGTAGATGTTCAATCAGTTCGATTCTATAACTTTTCATGTTTGTCAATTCTTTGTGTATGTTTCTAGAGCTTCCCAATTCTTTGATTCGATTAGTCATCCATTTATGAATTCAACATTGTCTATCAAACATGTTTCGAAACTATTCCGCTGTTCTTATTCCCTTCAATATTTCATAACGTTTATGATCAATTATCCCAATTTCTAAAATTTTTCTTCAACATGGCTACAGATTTGTGTGATCCTTACAACCAGCTGAGCACAAGCATATACATTCCAGGTATACTATTTTATTCCTGTTTTGTATTCCAGTGAGAAAACTAATTTTCTTTCTTTTTTTTTTCAAATCAAATAGCGGATTGACCTGACACTTTCTTTTTCCTATTTATTTTGAAATGCCAAAAATGCGGTATGCTATTGCAGCCTTTTTGTATAGAATATGTTAGTATTAACTACTCCGAGGTTGGTAAACATAAGGATTTTGAAATTTGTTCTTTTTTTTTTGACCCGGCACTAGATGTGTGAGTTTGTTCCTCCTTGTAACTATTTTCCGGAGTTTTGTTATGGTATGTCTCTATAACTTCACCAAAATTCTCCACAAAAATTGACAATGTCGATTGATCCCACTAAATTAGCATTCTTTTTTTTTTCAGGGTAAAGTACAAAAAAAACTCCCCATAGTTTGCCGAATATTCAATTTAATTCTCTTTGATTTGGAAACTTACACTATATCTCCCTATAGTTTCAACTAAATTGAAAATTAGATGGAGAGTATCCAATCTAACAGTTTTATGTGAAATATCAATATTGCCCCTGCTATATATGAAATGTTTTCCATTCAATTTTCAATTTACTCAAAATCGCAAGGAGCTATAGTATAGTTTTTCAAATTAAAAGGAGTTAAATTAAGCATTCAGCAAACCACAGGGAGTTCATTTATACTAGACAATATTGCCATTTTACATACAACTGTTAGATTGACTACTTTATATCCAATTTTCAATTTAATTGAAATAACACGGAGTTATAATGTAAGCTTCCAAGCCAGAACAAGTTAAATTGAATATTAAATAAATCACAAGGAGTTTTTTGGTATTTTACATTTTTTTAATGTATATTCCATGCCCAAATCCTAAATGTCCCCAACTTTGAGCCTTGCTTATGAATAGTATGTTTCTCTTTTGCTTTCCATTTTACCTCCACCTTCTTCTCCCTATACCCATCCCCACAGAAATTAGTATTAATATGGCCGATAACAGATGTTACTAGTGCAATGGTCCGAATCACTCCAGGACAACGTAAATCTATGTTTTCATGGTGTAGCCATCAACCATGAAAGTTCCTACTTTCTTCTAACCTGTCTACCGTTTACTTTGACCTGGCTACTCAATTGATTGAAGTTTAATTTTGTTCATTTTTGGTATTTCTCAGATTAGATCTGTTGAATACTGAGATTACAGTTCTATCAAAAGGTTAATCATTTATTTTTTTCTCTTAAGTTACAGATTGCTAATACATTGCAATGGGCCTTGAATATATTTCACATTTTCGAATTGATTATTCAAAATTTTAGCCATATGGAACTACTAAATTTGTACAAATAAAAGTGGCTGAGAAAGGATCAAAGGAAAACTACTACTAACTTGCCAAAAAGAAAAAAGTGTTGTGGTCGATGTTTGTTTTGAATTTGTCATTATTCCAAATTACAGAGCTAAAGTGCATCAAAATTTTTTGAACAAGCAGTCTGTTTGTTTCGTTGCAAAATATTTTTTCAGAAAATGTTTCTGGTGTTTGGAGACCATTTATTTTGGGAGAAAATTTTATAAACTAAAATGTTTTACCCCAACGGATGGAGAGTAACTTACCTTGAAGCATTACTACAGTTTTTTTTGTGAATTCGCAATTTTTTTATTGATCAAAGCATTGAATGAGGTTTGCCACCTGTACAAAGCCAAAAGATTTACAGGGAAGTATAGGTCTGTCAGCATAAAAAATTAGGAATTACTGATTTACTGAATTACTATCTACAAATTTAGTGGTTGGGAACCTAAGCTCTGCAGTCAATTGTCGATTGCTAGGAGTAGTAGCCACATTTCTTCAGCCAGAGATGATTCCTCTCATATCACCAAGTATTTAGTTTTGCTTTCCCTATATCTGTGGTAACTAATGATACAAAAAATGTAGATGAACATTCAACTCTGGTCTATGAGAAGGATCCTTAACTGGTAAGATACAGGGCAGATTGTGGTAGTAGTGAAAGTCATTTGGTTGAGGTCGATCCTGGTTACTGTGATAGGTGAAGTATGCATACCAATATGTGAAAGCATATTTTGGCTCTCTGCATCCCTGTGATGAAATCTTGTTTTATGTTATATATTTTTAAGAAATCCTTTGATTCTCATTTTTTTTTCCCTTTTCCTTCTAGCTTCTTTATTTGAAAGTAGCTGAAGGAGCAGAATATATACAGAAGATTGAAGGGACAATAAAAACAAATCAACGAACTTTTGGACCATGCACCCGAGGATGTGATAGTCCTCTTGGATTGCTGGCCTGCATCAAATTCCTCAGTGGGGAAAGCCCTCAAGTTGCTGGTATGGTTCTTGAACTGAAACTTCCTGTGGGTAGATCATCTAGTGCTATCTCAGTCATTGGAGGCTTAGCATGAGCTGTTTATCCTTTCTGCTTTTTCTTCTTCTGATCCGGTTCTAAGCAGAGACGCCCCGGATTCAAGTGTCATAGTTTACCAGCCTGCCATCACTACCAGGCTGGATTTCCTCTCATCACATTTTGCAATGGGTGCTGTTAATGTATCTTCTTGAGTGGGCAGAGACTCAAAAGCAGAGCGGGTTCCACTTAATTAGGTTAGATAAACTACCACTATTCTATTCGTATATGTTGAATCAGTTCAATGCTAGTATAGTTTTTCATGTTTCTCAGTGCAATTTCTGGAGCTTCCCAATTCTTTGATTCGATAAGTCATGCATTTATGAATTCACCATTGTCTATCAAACTTGTTTCTGTAATATTCTGATTTTCTTATTTCCTTCAATATTTCATAATGTATATTATCAATCATCCCAATTTCTGAAATTTTCTTTAATATGACTACAGATTTGCGTGATCCTTACAACTAGCTGAGCACAAAAATATATGCCAGGTACACTTTTCATCCCAGTCAAATAACTGAATGACCCGACACTCTTTTTTTGAAATGCCAAGAATGCAGTATGCTATTGCAACCTTGTTGTGTAGAATTTTGCTCCTTTTGTTCTTCCCACTTTTACCATCTAGATGTATGAGTTTGTTCCTGCTTATCACTGTTTCTATTACAGAGTTTTTCTCACTAGACCATTTGTGCTTATTAGTTAAATTTATTTCATCATAATTCCAACTGTTTAACTGATTGAGGTGATGTCCTGTCACGATTCTGCTATGCATTTAGTAAAGCAAGTACAAGAACAATAGGTAAACATGGGAAATGAGGCTCTAAAGATTCTAAAGTGTAAAATACTGGTGATACAGATTTTCTTTCGTTTATGTCAGAAAGCAGAGTCAACTTCCTTACATCATATATTAAACAGTGAAGCGTATGTGTGTGTTCAACAATTGTTACGTTTGCCAGGAGAGTCCATGCAGACATGGATTCTACATGTTAGGTGAGATGTACTACTCCATCCATCAGTACTTGTATATGTTAAATCAGTCAGGATAAAATTATTTCTCAAAAGAGAGAACAACTTTTGGAGGATCCTAATGCTTTAATCTGAACTTGGTGATACAACTTTGCTAATTGTGATTAGCGTTGTACTAGTTTGTGAAGCTTTTTGTAATTATCTGCTGAAATGTTCTTTATGTTCTTTTTTCATGCAATGTTAAATACTTCTCATAACACTATTGTTCCAGTTTCTGAAGCCCTCTTCACGGCTGCTGCAGATTCATATGATCCCCAGAATCAGCTCAGCACAAGCACGTATGTAAATATATTCTTTTCTATTCCTATTCCTTCAGTATAATTCTTTTTTTAGTATTCTTATTTTTTATTTTTCTCCTACTCCTTCAGTATGATTTTGTCAGAGTAACACAAACTTGGAGACAAACTTGTCCAAGTATAATTCTTTTCTATTCCTATTTTTTATTTGTCAGAGTAACACAAACTTGGAGACAACAGCAAAGAAGAATTGATAAAATATTCAAGAAGGCGACAATAACTCTGCAATGTATCAAGCAGCCATGAACTGTGAGACAATTTACCTTCCTCCGGTAAGACAATCATAAAAAGTTACAAGTAACTCTTGGGATCTACCTTAGCCACTCTTACTTTTCTTCCCATAAAATGGAGCACAATATCATGAACATCAGTGATAATCATCCTACAATAGACAATCATAAGCTACTGAAGTTACTAAAGTTACAATATTAGTTATTGAAGTTACAGAAAATATTAGCTACAATATTAACCATCTTGCAACATTGGTTGCTGAAGTTACAGAGCAAGCATAAGCTTTCTAAGTACTGAGGTTTGGCATCTAACTATATCAAACAACCCAAGTCAGACGAGAAATTTAGAATCAAGTAAGCATAATCTGGTGGAGGCTTAGCAAACCAAGTCACATGACAAACCAGAAAATCATAAGCAAACATGTATCAAGCTTACACAAACAACAACCAAATCATCATAAGCTGCCAATATCATATTGAAACAAAGTACGAAATCTTAAACACTTACCTGGTAAATTTTTCTTAATGAGCTAAGAGACTCTTCAGTTTGTTTGCCAAGAGCTTTCTTAACGAGAATCAAGAGCTTTGTTTGCCAACCATCAACCTCAGTTGCTATATCTCAACAATGGCGGGAACAAAGTAAGTTTCTTGCTTCTATATGTACCGTGCCTATCAAGCTGTTATGTCAATCAGACCATGGCGCCTAAGTTTGGCGCCATTTTGCTGAAGGCCCCTTTCTATATTGGTTGTTAGGACTCTAATTTTTCTTTAATTACATTAATTGTGTTTATAACTAACTTAACTAAATTTTTCCAGATAATCACGAAATATTAGCAAACTTGTGAGGGTATTTAAGTCTTTTTGGCACCAATGACGTAAGAAATGGGACCTCACAATCTGACAAGGGAGGTTTGTGGTATTATTGAAACCACAGGGAGGGGAGTGAAACTGTCAGAAACCTCAGGGGAGGTATTTGAAATTATCCCTTTTAAAAAGCAAAAGCGTTGGAAGGCTCATTTAGTATCCATCCGCCCCAAGGCGCGGGGCATAAGCCCTGCAAAGTTTTATTTTTTTAAATGTATATATATATATATATATATATATGATATATATTATAAAAAAGTCATTTGAAGATATACATGAATATAATAAAATTAGATAAAATCAAGCAAATTTATATAGATAAAGAATTATTATTGTATTACTCTAACTAATAATTTAAGAAACATATATATTACTATTAGCTGCACAAAAAAGCAGAATAATTAACATTACCAAAAGTTTAACTTTAGAAATAAACTAGTCACAACTCAAAAGTCATCACATTATCAGGCACTTAAATTACAAATACACAAATTCAAGTAAACACAAACTTCAAAGGTTAATTGTTTCAATAAACACACTTAACTAGTATCAAAAATAAAATACCAAATTAGCAACTATATTGCCTATAATACATAACAAGAAATAGCATCAATAATTAGAAATAAACTAACAAATAAAATGATACTATTCATCAAAGTCAATATCATCCATGTCATCATCTTCATTTAGTGTATATACACTAGATAATTTTCTTCCAATAGTTGATGGTGGTTCTAGAATTTCCATCACATCTTCATTTTCTTCAACAGGATCCAATTTACAGTTAACAGTCTCTTTTGCTTTACCTTTCTTGCCCAATATAAATTCATATCAAATTCACTCAATGTCTCAATATAATAGATAGTAAATTAGTAATAAAGCTGAATATTAAAAAGTTAAAAACTTAATTGATGAGGTTATGTGGCGCCCCCACCTTTCTCTAGAGCAAACCCTAGGGTATCAGCGAGACGTCTGTCCAACTCTCGTCAGGATTCACGCATTCATTCAAACTTAATAAAGAATCACAAGTCAACCATTGACTTATAATAAAAAAAATACTTCGAATATACAAGTCCAAAACTCTCAAGGCTACCATTTATAATTACAATCCAAAATATCCAAATATAACAAAATTTACACTTCAAATGTCTCCCATAACATACAAAAGATATACTAACTTCCACCAAAAGCCGTTAGTCTAGAATCATCAACTTCGACGGGTCGCCTGCCTAGCTCTCGCCAGGATTCAATACAAGCCAAGATTAAAATTTAGAACTAATCAACCAATAAGAAAACTAATATAAGAAATGTCAATTCCTTCAAAAGTCATCAAATTCTACATCATAATATTTCCAAAAGTTACATCAATCTTCCTCAAAATACAACCACCAAAAGTCGGTTAAATCATTTACATCCATAATTGGACCAAAAATATGTTCAAAGCCAGCTTCTGCAAAATCTTCCCACTTCAAGTTCCTGTTAAGGAAAACAAACTTAAGGGGTGAGCTAATACTCAGTGAGGCCAAGAAATCAAGCAAACAAGCAAACAAGTAGCACGAACTAACTCAAATAACACACTTAAGAGAGACTTAACACAAATTTCATATAAACAAGCGAATAGGAAGTAAAACACAAATGAAAAGGATACAGGAGCTCTCAAGAGCTATTTCCACGTCACGACCGGTTCAAACCATCCTTGGTCGACCCTCTGTCAACTCAAGTAGTAACATGTCTGTAGAGCTCCACTTACTTCCTCCATCCACCATATCACCCTCTCAGATCCGGAACCAAACACACACGAGATGGCAATACTACTCGAGTATGCCAAACAAGATTTCAAAAGACCAAGCTTTATAATTTCCCATGGTTTGCCAAACTTCTCAACTAAGCCCTTGTCGGCTCGAGTTACAAGGTTAGCCGATGAGTTTTGGGTGTCCCCACAAGTACAAGTATAAATCGATGATATTTCTCTCAAATCGACACCATGTCATGCACAAGCATGAGTTTGATTATCGAGTACGAGTAAGTCAATTATCGAGTCAAGCAAGAGAGAACGAGTACGATGAAGTACACACTCATTTCGACAAGTCCAATTCACATATTCAACAAGAAGTAGTTCCAGTATTAGGCAACAAGTCATGCACTTGACACTCACCAATTTCCAAAAGCAAGCAAGCAAGCAATTAAGTCCTTTAGTTGTCCGCACCTGGATTCCTTTCGAAATCCTCTTGAACACATGAAGAAATATCAACCAACCATCACTCACGGATACCCTATGTTACTTAACATACAAGGAGAAAATTCGTTTGCTTAGAACTTAGGACAACATCTCAAAAGAGTTTTAATCCATCAAAAATCGAGATTAAAAAATGAAGGTTTAAAGTCACAAGAGAACTTGTATCATCCATGAAAACAAGTTTGAAATGGACTATCAATCTCAAAAGATAGTTGGGAATTCTTAAAAGGTTCATTTTGTTGCAACCCAGAAATTTCCAGCTTTATGCGACAACACGTGAAAAATCATATATTGAGTTTGGTACGTCCAAAAACTGGAAACTTTATACCGTTGGAAACTAGATTCAAAGTACTAAAACTTTCTGGAAGACACTTTTCCCAGATTCCAATCAGAAATCATTCAAATCTCAGCTCAAACTTGCTGTTTTATTGAAACAGGTCAGGAACAGTTTTGATTTTCAGTAGAGTTTGAAAATTCGGTAAAATTCACGGAAATTGAATTAGCCTCTGAAATTCATAATACAGAAAGAACTTCAAGTCAAGTTTCAAACACAATAAGCATAACTCAATTCATATTTTCCAACAAGATACAACAGTTTTAAGAAAACTGGTTTTTGCAACCTGTTCCACGGATTTTCAGTCACAAAGCTTCGACATAGTTTCGAAATCAGGCTATAGCTAATGCTACACAAGTCCAAATTGGGAATGGTTTATGGCGTTGAAAACTAGATTCAAAATTCTATAAATCATCAGAGAAATTGTGTTCAAATTCTTTTCACAAGAGGGATGAATTTGAGTCACAAGATGCAGTTGTATAATTTTCTCGGGTAAACAGGAGAAGCAGATCATTCCACTTTGCCAGTTCGCTACGGCTCACACAAAAGAATTAGCAGGGGAATTTTATACCGTTAGAAATCCCTTGGTGTCTAGTTTCAAATGCAGCAAACGGCACTTGATTTTGACTTTTGTACAAAGATTTATGTGTAGTCAAAGAGACCCTGTTCGGCTGACCTGGGCAGATTTTCCAGATTTCTTTCTTTTCTCAAAACTCAAGTTTTATCCAACCAATTGAAACAATTTTTGAGAGATAATTTTTACACACACAATACAACATATAACAAGCATTTTTACAGCCATTTGAGCAACAAAATTCGAGATTAAAGCAAGGGAACAAGACAACAGAAATTCAGACAGCTCCTCCCCTTGACTTCTTCAAGTTTTCTGTCCACTACCAAGCCAAATATCAAACCATAATTCACAAGATTATAACCAAACAAGAAAGAATCCTCAAGTTCTCTACCTAGAAGTTCACCTCAAGACCACTACCTAAGATATAAAGCAAGAAAACAAGGGTTTCCTCAAGTCCTCCAGCTTAGATTTTTTTGTTAGGGTTTTCAAATCCATGCAAAACAACCACTAACCATTACTAACTCTTGTAAAAATTAAAGATCAAAAGAGGTGAACTTGTTACCTCTTCAAGCCTCTTGAACCCTAGTTGGAGACAAGTTATTCACCAACAATCCACCAAGAAACCACCACAAGATATCAACTTTCCTCTAGCTTGATCAATTTCCAAAGGTCTTGAGGATTGGGTGTGAATCTTTGAGCAAGATTAATGGCAAAAGTTGAAGCTTTTCTTCCTCCTCTTGAGCTCCTAAGGTTCGGCCACTTAGAGAGAGAAAATGAGGGAAGATGAAGTTTTGATTTGTGTTGAAAAGGTAAGAAGAAAAGCTAGCCTTTTGTTTGGTTAGAAAGTCAACTTTGAATAGTGGTGTAATAGTGCCATGCACTACCAATTTCCTTCTTGTTTGCTACACTTAGATATTAATCCTCCAAGGTAGTTCCTCTTGCACAACTAATACTCCTTCTTACTAGTTTAAAATTAATTCTCCAAATCTTCAATTAGTCGCGGCGGTGCGACTTTTACAAAAATTTGACGAGTAAACGATAAAAGTATAATTTAAGTAAAACTCATGCTAAAATAATAAAATTAAGTAACATGCCAATGCAAATAATTTTAAAATAGGTGAAATTAAGAATAAAAGTACGAGTCCTCACAGGTTAAATCTTTCTTTTTTCTTTTTTTACTTAATTGATGAGGTTAAATCTTTTTTTTTCTTTTTTTAAAAGACAATTCATAAGGCATATGCTTTTAACACTCCACTTCAGAGGGCATCCAAACGCCTGGGCGTACGTCCTAATCTCTTGGGCGTAAGCCCCAAAATACTTTCACCTTATGCAATCGCCCTAGGGTGGTATTGGGACACCCTGTCTCGGGAATCACCCCGCGAACGCCTTTTAAAACACTAGTTTGTGCATGTCTACTTTATTCTTTATTGCTTAGATTGATGAAAATAATGTATTCAGGTGGTCCTTTAGGTTTACATTAGCCCTTAAAGGAGGATTTAGTTCATTACAGATACTCAACAAATGAACTCCATTTGTGAAGTCTATATATGTATTTTCTGTTCTTTCCAAGAATTCCACCCTTAGACTTGAAGACATTTGGAAGCATCTAAAGGATCTGTTGTATCTGTTGCTGATGAAACCTTGGTGAACATAGTCCAATTTATATTAGCTTTGTGATTACCAAATATTTTTGCAATTTTTCCCAATATAAGGTTGTATAGAACATTTTATTTTGTTCTATTGCTTTGCTTTTCTTTTGTTCCATTTGCCTCACAAAGCTGAGAAAGGGCACATACACAATTCCTGATTCCTTTTTGCAGGTCCTCCAAGAAAGAACATCTGACATTTTAATAGACGTGTGAACTATCCTATGGTGTCTTAGCAGGTTCAGTATCTTTCTCTACTGGAATCTTTATGCTTGTAAATTTCATGTATGAATGTCTGATCCTATTTTTTTTTCTCTTCTAGGTTCTTAATTTAAAGTACGCAAAGGAGCAGAATACTAGACAGAAGATTGAAAGAAATTAACAAACAATTGGAGCATGCGTTTGATGACGTGATCATCTTCTTGGATGGCTGGCCTGCCACCAAGTGCTCCAGTGGGACAAGATTCTTGGCTGAAACTTCTGATCTCTAAAGTTATCTCGCTCATCGCAGGCCTAGCATGAGCTGTTTAACCTACATTCTCTTTCTTTTTCTTTTTCTTTTTTTTTTTAATATCTGGTTCTTGACAGAGAAGCCCTGCTTCCCATTGTTCTAGCTCACCAGCATGCCATCGTTTAGAATGTGTAGCTATTGCTCCTCATGAAGCCTGTCTCAATTATATCAGGACGACACAAAAGAGCAATAGAATTGCTCATTTTTGTATCTCCATTGACAATTCAAGATATTTCACTGCCATGGTTGCCCCGTTTTTCTAAGTCTGTTCCTGTTGATACAGCTTTTTGAGCTTGGCAAATTTTTTAAATTGGAGCATTAGTTGTATACATGGTACGATTCTAGTTCTATGGAAGTTCGATGACGCCCATCATTATTCCAGAGTTTGTTGTTTGGTTCTTTCATTTCTCAGCCATTTTCTGAAGAAAACCTTATCACCTTTGTCTATGCATTTGTTCTCAAAATTTCAGCAGTCAAGAGTCTTAATTTTGTCTTTGAATCAGCAACCGAGTGCTGGTGCAACAAAAACTGGATACACTTTAAGAAACTAGTTCTTAACAGCACAAACATTTTGTTCTGCATAAAACTGACTATGGTAATCGAGTAAAAAAAATAAATTGCATTAATTTTCTTTATAAAAGTCATGCACAAATCGGTTAATATTTTGATTTCTCTATAATACTTGAAGGGTCCAAACAGATAAGCACACATAAATCCACAAGAACAATCAAGAAAAAATGATATTGAGGGAAAGCGAATACTATTGATCACACGAGGCTGCAGTTTCTTACAATGTACAAAACGAAAAAATCCAAGACAACCGCAGAGGCCCGAGACAAACTACGTCGCACTCCAAGTACTACTACAAATACTAACATAGGAATTCATCCTGCGCTTCACACTATAAAACACAATTATGCACCTACCTAGTTAGCAAATTAAACAAAAGACATGGCCAATAATTAATGATGCTTGGTTTAATATTTTTAAAATACTACTTTGTGAATGATAATCAGCAATAGGAAAAAGATTAGACCCTACGTTTTTGTTATTGTTTTGTGGAGCATGGTAGGAGTGGCACAAAGTGGCGGCCAAACTATACTCTCATTTTTTGAAAACTATATAATAGTCTAACGAAAATTTTAGCCTTTTAGGGGTTGTCTCACTTTTGGCTCCCTTGAATTTTCAAAATATTTCATCTAGCCCCACAATTACACCCAAAAGTGTTGAAATTTTCTATAGTTCCTCTCACTATCCTTAAAATGGAAGCTTTTATTTTTATCTAATACATCTTATTTACTTAAAATTGAACTTCACTTATATGCCGAATTATACGAATTACATGGAAACCAAATATTCATTTGATAATTTAATTTCGAAGATTATCTCCCTATCCCACATTAGAATGTGCCTCTTATAGTTTTGTTCATAATATTAACTATGATTTTATACCGTTAGATGACTAAAAAACTAATATACACAGTAATATTGTCGTAATATTGAATAAATTGGTTCATCCCTATTAAACTTTAACAAACACTAAGTTGTATCAAAAGCTTACAATCACTTGTTGTAAGTTCAGTTTAAAATTATTGAGCCCCCTCAATAAAGGTCCTGGCTGTGCCACCTAAAGGACATAAAGCTCCATTTTTCGTTAGCCTTTGGCAGACTCAAAATAGCTCTAGAGATTAAGCAGGAAAAAAGAATAATACCATGTCTAGTCAAATAGACTTTTAAATCTGGTTAGGCTCGATTTAACGTTTTTGCCTTGAGCCCGAATTTTCTATGAGCTTAAAATTTTTCAGTTTCATCTTGAATCAATCCTTTGTAACATTAAAACTTTCATCTTTTAATTTTATTAATTTATAAATAGCCACTTTTTGCTTCTCTACATTTTATGAGTTGTACAAAGTTTTCTTTCGATGGTATTATTTTTTAATCAATAACCACAGATACAAGTTTTTACATAAATGCTTTAATAGACTAAATAAAAATAAAGATTATTGGAGTCTTATGGGACCAAATTATTATAAATTTGAGCTTGATTTCAGACGTTGATTTTGACCTAGTTAGAATGCAAATGAAACCATGCTGAACTATTTGTTAACAGCTTTATGAATTTCTTGTACCATATCTTGACGTTGAAATCAAGGGATCCTGAAATATATACACTATAATATATACAATATATAATGCGCAATTAAAGTACATACTTTTTGTCATTTTTTGAACTTTCAATTTACTTTTATAAAAATTAATTTTTATTCTAATAAGCTAATCACATTTTGTCAATTTAAACTACTCATAACCATCCTAATATTGTAACTACCAAATTACTATTACCATATAAACCAAAGTTCTTTCATGAAAATTTTATATATAAATTTTTGTATGTTGATTCATTTTAATTTGTTCCCTAATTGTACATGCAATGGAGGTAGTTCGTAACACTAGTATGTATAAAGGGAGAGCAAGCTTCTGCCTTATGGTGTTAATAATTTTTGTCACTTTATATGATTACATGTTTGCCCTTATTTCATTTAAACTTTAAAACTTCAATTCTTCCCTTCATCCTTTCCATGACAGTTTTAGGTTTTAAAATTCCAAAGTTCCATTTCTTTCTCTACAATGATATTTTTAATTTAATAAACTTATATAATTTATCTATCTATATCTACACTATTTAAAAGTGCAAATCTGAATTAGTGCAATAGATTTTCTTTCCAACAATACTCTCAATATGTAATTAATGACTATTATTATAGCAGCATGTTTAGGCCACTAAAGCTTAATCCTTTCTTCATTATTTTTGAGGCTATTCATGTAATACTAATGTTAAATTTTTAATTAAAAATAAAGTCTTAATTGGAAGAACTTTCTTTAATTTTCTCGAGGATTAAAAGTTTCAAGTGGAAGGAATACATGGGGGGGGGGACTTTTGAAAATTTTATTGCCATGGTCTGGAAAAATAAAGGAAACTAGAAAAGGAAATGTCTTATTAAGCATGAATGCTAAAGATCTTTGGTGGCAGTTCTTGAAAAATATCTTTGAAACAATTGTTTAAGAGTTAATCTTAAGAACCTTGCCAAATAATCTTGTGATGCTACAATAAAAAATTTTATTTAGAGATGCCTATATGTTTCATGTACTGAGGGATGAAAACATTTAGTTCGGGACAGAGTTGAGAGTGACTTAGTTGATTATACATTGACCTGACAAACAACATCCTTAATTGTAAAATTGGCAGCATTAGCATTGATCAAGGTGATTGGGTTTAAAATATATGTTAATTTTATTAACATTTCTCTCTCACAGGATTAGATATTTCACTAATTCATTGTTTTTGCAGGAATTTTGATAATTTGTGGTTATCATGGGGCTTAAAAGACAAAAGAAGGGTTTAAAGGATAATTGTTGAAGATTTTTACCTATTAGATGAGGGCGTGCATAATTCCAACTTTCAATCTTGATTCTCGGGATTCATTGCACATGAGAAGCTTCCAAAAATGCATCAAGGCTTGATTTCCTAAAATGTTGGGATTGACTCCTTCAGTGGATGATTAGTAGTCTATCTAGAATTAGAAGATTTCCTTGTTATCTTTTAATTATTAGAATGTCTGGTTAAGATATGATTGGAGGGAAATTATTTAGTTGGCTACAAATTAGGAATCTAGTGGGGTCACTCTAGACTAAAAAGGGGAGAGTCAGTTATTTTTATGGTCTCTCTCGTCATATTGGAAGGGGGAAATCGAGAACTAGAGAGGAGGAGAAATTTTTTTGCAGTTCGTTTCACTTTGCGTTTTCTCTCCTTTTTTCTGTGAATTTCTATGAAGAATACATTCTCTGTTCTTCCTTGGCTACTTTGTGGAAATTCCTCATGACACGTAACTAAACCCCCCGTCTACTCAAAAGGTCAACTCAAAGGCACGGTCCAGAATTATATGTGAGATCGAATTGGTTTTTCTTATTTCCTTTTTCTTTATCACTATTTTTACGTTTCCTGAATTATGTATTTATGATTACTTGGTTGATCAAATATCTTGGGCCCAATGTTTGTATTAGCCGAAATAATCTATTGCCAAATTAGCTAAATTGAATCCGTAATTGTCTATTTGGTAATACTAGTGGCAACCAATATAATTGGGTTTATGTTGGGGAAGCATAGAATCTAACTTAAATAAATCCTCTTAGCACGTTTATTGGTTAGGGTTGGGTTTTTCTAATTATTAATGCAATTAGGAAATTAAACTCCTATGGTTGTACCTAGGTTTATTTTCTGGTTAGGGAAATAGTTAATGGTCGTACCTTGACTATCGAAAGAGTAAGGAAAAACTGGCTATCAGAGCTTGTTGGTAGCTTTAACTAACCTAGTAATGGAGGAATAGAATATCTTTGCATCAGTGATCATATATTTGGACCAGTCTTGAGAGGTTGAACCTTTGAGTAGAATGTTATTCACCATTGTTTCTATCTAATTATTCCTTGTTAGTATTGTTGAGTTGATTAAATTGCATTTAATTTTTATTGTTCTTTATTATTTCCCATTTAAATCCCCCATTTTCCCTAGCCCAAAAAGGAACGAATTCCTGCCCATTCCTTGAGGAGACGAGCCTGCTTGCCACTGTCTATAAGTTAATAATTTTCTGTCAACTAGTTAATTTGGGTATATTAGATTAAGCAAACTCTTTGGAGTCAGGGTGAATCAAGTAACCCATTGCACATCCAGAGTCCCTGCTCCAGTATCTGGAATTGATTGTTGACTGCCTTTGGTGGTAGTTAGGTTTTTATTATTGCACAGGTTCGGCACCTGTCACAAGGCATTCCAAAGCTTGAACACACTTAAGGTATATAGTTAGGAATAAGGTAATGGTTTCATAAATTCAACTTCTCTAGATATTGCATTTAAATTTTGATTTGTCTTTGCTTCAATGTTAGTTTTTTTGGGATTTAAAAATTAAGGAGAGAAAAGAGAGAATTTGAACCCAAAAATTTTAATTCTTTGGACTCAACCTTAACCACTAGATTCAAACCTCCTCAATAATTGAGTCAACCTTAATTAAGAAACAGAAGAAAGAAAAGTACTTACAAGTATTTATGAAAGTTTTAATTGAGTTAGTAAATTATCAAATTCAAATTTCAATTTTTAAGCAATAAATTTCAAATTTTAATTCTATCAAATGCACCCTTAGATTTGTGTTGTGTCTTGTGCATAATTAGTAGATATTTTATATAATTACTAACTAGGTTATAATAATATATATAATTGTTTTTATATTTAATCTATTTATGTAGGGAACGAGGTGGGGTAATGCTCCCCCGGCCCATTTCAAGGCTAGGGGATGGGGAAGAACCCTCCCCCCAGCCCTATTCCTCCCTCCATGCGGTGGATATATTTGACAATTCTTGGGTATATTGAAAATTATAATTTGCATTGGCTTCAAGGGGTTTTTTTTTTTTTTGGGAACTGTTGAGGATTATTCTAAGTTTGATTGACTTGCCTTTCGAGATTAGTCTACGTTGACAATTTGCTGAGTATATTAATTGATTTTGTGGACTGTTGTTTCTGCGGATAGGTGGGTGATTTTGGGATCATTTGGAGTAAATCTTCTATTTGTGACTAGAATCGAATTATGGTGCTCCTGTTCTGACAATTGATTGGGTCAATTTTTGGGCATAAATTAGTGATCAAGTGCTATATATATGCTGGTGAATTGGTGATATATATATATATATATATATATATATATATATATTCTAGTTGCATTGGTGAACTCAATTGGTGCTTTTGTGATTACAATTCCTTGGCCAGGCGCACTATATATTTTGTTGAGGTGATATTGTCCTTGTTAGAATTTGATTAGTAATTTTATTTAGTGAAGACTCTGATACAGTGTTGAAATTCTGGTTTGGGAGATTTCTCGAATTTGTTTTGTTAGTTAATTGATTCATTAGTCGATTATTCACCTTCTGGGATTGATTGAGAAAAGCAATGGCTAAGAAAAAGGCCACTGCTTCATCACCACAGCCCATCATTAGGAAGTCTAAACCTTCTGTTGCCTAGACTTCGAGGCAAAAATCTCGATTGGGTCGGGATAGAGGTGTCCACATAGATTCACCTGCTCATTTTGGGGCTAATCTGGAATTCACAAAGGAGGAGGATAAATGTAGGTACACCACTTATTATGAGAGGCAAATAATTGCTAGTAAGTACATCTACCAACCTACACTAGAGACTTTACAAATTGCTAATGAGTTGGATGAGATGTTTACGATTATTGGGTGGAGCAACCATACTCGAATTCGATGTCTTGTTTCTGTTGAGTTGACTAGAGAGTTCTATGCCACATTCGAGTTCGAGTTACCTAATGAATTCACTGTCAACATCCCCAATGTGACTAGGTATTAACTGTTGAGTAAAGAGTTTAGATAGTCGATCATAGAATTCAATCTCGCCTTTGGTATTATTGATAGAGCCCAACATAAGACGAGGGAATATATTGATATTGCTTATGACTATATCAAGCCATTCTTCTCGACACATGTGGGATTGTGGCAAGAGTTGTCTGTTGATAGGGAGCGATATGACCCGAGTCAGTCTAAGACCTCCTTCCTTAAGTCCCTTGCCTGGCGATATGTTCAGCGATTTTTTGCCTATAGCTTTTCTGGTAGGAGAGACAGCTTGGGTATCTTGACCAAACCCGAATAGTTCTTTTTGTGGTACATGTTGAATAATATTAAGGTTAATCTCGGGTGTTGGTTGGCCACACAGTTCAAGTCAGCTCTGCCTAAAAAGAATAAACCTCTTATTTTGGGTTCCTACATTACTCATTTGGCAGTTAATCAGGGTGTTTTAGATTTGGCTAGCCATGATTTGCATTTAGCGTGTTCTATGGAGCTCTTGGATTTAGGTTGCCTGGAGAAGATGGGGGTGGTGTGACAGCCCCACCTTCCCTTAAGGCGAACCAAAGGGTTCGGCGGACCGCCTGCCCAGCTCTCGCCAGGACTCGTTCACTCACATCAAAGAAAGTAAGATAAAGCCTCGAGAATAAGCAGAAACGAAACCCAGACTTGAAACATATACTTACATTTATCCCAAGGTCAACCAAATATACAGTCCCAAATATATACATAAGCTTTAAATTCTTAGTACATTCCAACCCTAATCAAGCACTAGAACGAGATCAAAAGCCAAAACAATACAAAAGGCTAAACTATACTATACAGGTCTCTCGCCCTTGCTCGCAACCCCTGTTAAGGAAAACAAAAGACGTGGAATGAGCTAAAAGCCCAGCGAGGTTCTATATACTCAACTAAGCAATTAAACAAGGACATTAGCACGTAATAACAAGTAATCCAAATAACATTTACGATATAAAGCAGGAATAACACATTCATTAAAAGGATACGGAGTCATTCGTTCATTCGTTCGTTCATCGACCATCCATTCCTTCAATCATTTAGAAAAATTTCATTTGTCATTGAAAATCCCTCCATCATTCTTGCCATTCATTCGTTCATTTCGTTTTCCCCTTCTGGCCAGCGCACTGGCCAGTCCTTCCCAAACTTCATGGTCATACTCGAGTATACCAACATTCACATTCACCCAGGGTCACTAATCGCCCGACCGAGTCCGCTTCTGGCTCGAGTCGACCAATAACCAAGGGCAAGGGCCCAGTTCAGCCCGAAGGCTTACATTCATGCACAAGTAACATTTAATCATTCAATCATTGAAAATTTCACGTTCATTTAGGTCGAGTGCGATAAAGTACACACTCGCCTAGTAAAAATCATTTTTTTAGCAATCATTGGGAACATTAACATTTAATCAAGAATCACACTAGTCACATAGTCAATGGAAACATAACATACTTCACTTGCTTATTAAAGTAACAATCCAAATAGTCATAACAATTCACCTAATCATTAGAAACAAATCGTATATAGAACACTCACCTAAGCAAGCAAAACGTCCAAAATATCCCTCCGGATCTCAACCCTAGTCTCCAAGAAACCCTAAGAGTAATCAAGAGAATACATTATGGTTCTATCATCAAAATATGTGGGTGAGTCAAAGAAATCCGAATAAAACTAATACAAAGTAAAAGTATGATTTTAGAAGTGGAAAGAGTACATTTTGATCAAAGGAAATGAGTAACTAAAGGTTTTCCAAACCAAACATGAAAACTAAATTCAGAAGGGTTTTAGAAAATTTCATCGGAAAATTTGGAACAGCGACACGTCAGAATCCGGCCAGAACTTGGCCGGATATGCGGCCGGATAGTGAACAGTGATTTTTTTCCTCTTTTCGTAAGTTTCTTTGTTTGGCTCAAAACTAACACATCTACAAGGACATAATGTATAACAAGTGTTTTGGGTAAAATCATATGCAAGAGGAAGATAAAACACCTTAAATTCACATCAAATTCTCGTTCGTTAAAATAGGTTTCGAAGCCGGGAAACCCTAAGCCACTCTTGTTTGTTTTGGAAAACAATTGAATAAACATTTGAAGTTCAAACTAACCTTTGTAACTACGCATCATGGTTAAACGAAATGGTATAAGTGCAAGTAAAGTGACTCATTTAACACTACTAGAGTGGCACTAAGCTACTCTAAGCAAAGCAAATCCAATGCATCCCAAAATCACATTCCAAAATCTCATTTCCATTCACTCAAGTTCAAGAAAATAAACGGACAGCATTTCCCCTTGTTTTTCCTTACTTTCCATGCTACAACCCAACCACCAAATCATACCATTCAATCACAATTGCATACACAAACTATAAGATATCAAACACCCTTAAAATGCAACCAATTGAAGCTTTACAGCCATCCAAAACCAGGCCCAAATATTCCATCATAACTCAGCACACACAACTCCGATTCAGTTGATTCCAAAGCCATATGAAAGCTAAGATACAAGGCTACAATTCTTAAGAAGGCATCAAAAGCTAATTCATTCATCTTCCCAGCCAAAAGAGCCAATTACAGAGGCTGATTATCATTCTCGGACAGAAACAGGGCAGCAGGGGTAAAATAGTCATTTCACAGGCTACAGTACTCAGATTGAGCTGAAATTTTACAGGCATAACCTACACTCAATTATCTACAACTTTCATGTTTTGAGCTAAGTCCAATTAGGCCTCCATCATGGCCGAACAACACTGGTCAGATTAGGGCAGAAAATTCCCAATAAATCAGAAATTTAACCAACTCTCCATTAATCCACAAAATCATCCATTAATCATGTTAGCAAGCCACCATAGGCCACTAATTTGCAACTATTGGAAACAAAAAGGATGTTCTTAGCAATCTTACCTTGAAACCTCAAAGAAAGTTGGTAGCTTAGACTTCCTCCTCCCAAAACAACTCCACCAAGGCCTTCAATTTCTCTTAGCTAGCACTTGTATGGTGTAGTTTTCAATTTGGTTGGTTAAATCACAAGATTTGAGCAAGGATTGAAGTTGGAAATTGAAGAGCTCTCTCTCTTGTTTTTCTCTCCAAGGGTTCGGCCAAGGCAAGGGAAAGAAATGAGGGAATTTTGGTCAAAATTGGAGTTTTGAAGAAAGTTAATCTTCTTGGTCAAAGTCCAACCTCCAATCCAAACATGACACATGGCCTCTTGAAGTTTCTAAACTTATCTATTCTCCTCCAATAATTCAAGTAGCTAACTAACCTCCAATTATCTTCTAACACCATGTAGAATAATATCACTTAGTATTTCATCACCTAATCGGCAAAATTATAACGCACTAGCGGGCCCCACATCGAACAAATGCATTTCAAGTTATGTACACTAACTTATACTAGGAAAATGATTTAAAAATTGTACTTACTTGTAAAATGTACAAAACATTTAATATTTTCAAAGGACAGTATAAAATATAAGCACAGAAATAAAATAATACTTGAAAATGTGAAAATTTTCGGGTTCTCACAGGTGGCAGAGCGCATTCTTGGTGGATACATGTTTGCCCCACTGGGCCTATTTAGCCACTTGCTTGACGAGGTAAGCATCGAAGTGGTGCCCCATAGACTGAGGATTTGCTTTGTGATAATTCTAGAAGGGTCCGGCCGCCTCCATTTTGTGAGATGAGCAATACCAGACTCTTCATAGGGAGATGTAGTAGATGAGCAAGTGTCTTACTCAGTCGAACGTCAAAATTCAAAGATCACCCAGAACCTCGCAGCTTTCCTTCCATCACGCGGGTTTTCCCGCCCCTTTTCCTGCCTCACCGTAGCAAGAGTATTACCTCCTCCACATTCAAGGAAGTGCCATTGTCCTCTTTCTTTTTATTTGGTTCTTATTTCTTCCATTGAGGACAATGTCAGATTTAAGTGTTTTTTTGGGGGGGGGGGGGAATTATGTTAACTGGCAAGGTTTACTTGTGAATATTTTTATATTAGCTAGTTACTTTTGGATAGCTTTTCTCTTTTTATGGGCAATGATGAATTTGTGCAATCAAGATGCAAATGTATGTGGTAAATTTGTAGTGGTTGCTCATCTTATTTTTCTTGATAAGGACTCTAAGTGATGAATATTCTGAATCTGAAAAAAAAAAAATTTTTTTGAGCCACCTTGTGAGTTTATTGGTCCTATTGATAAGCATTTTGCCTCAATTTGCTCTATCTTTTATTGTTGAGTGGTTATTGCAAATGGTTTGTCATTCTAGAACTTGCTCGGCTGTACATGTTGAGACCACATTTTGTTGACTTTGATGCTAGAAAATGACAAGGGCACCTAGGATTTAATCCTTTTTGACTTTCTTAAAGGACCAACCCCTTATTTGTTTACCGTTAGTGAGACCATTTGAAGCCGTTATCCCTTTTCTTTGTCTAATAACCACATCTATTACCCCAAGACCTTTTGTTTTGACTTTCTATGACAAGGGGTGTCTAAATTTGGTCGCATGAACTATGGATGTATTATTTCAAGGCAATTGAGCAAGTTGAGATGTTTCACTAGTGGTTGAATATGTTGGGGAATAAAAAAAAACCTAGAAAAGCGAAAAAGAAAGAAAAAGGAGAGATGCAAGCTCTTGTGCATAAGTGTTGAAGTAATAGAAGCGAATTGCTGAAAAATATTTACATTTGTCGAAGTTGATGAAGGTGGATGCTAGGCCTTGGAAGATTGAGTTTGAGTAATTTTCACATGATGAATTTTGGACATTCCCTTGACATGTTTATGCTTAATTTACCTTTCTATCCTACCCTTGACCCAAGCCCCATTACGACCTTATTTAAATCCCTTGGATTCTGGTATTAGATTCACCATTAGTGGTGGAGATGTGATACACGAACAAACTTATGATAAAGTCATTTCATAGTGTTGATTTTTGAGTATACTATGCCTATACAATTTTGTGAGTGACTAGCACCTATGTTAAAAGCTCTTGGGAGGATTGTTAAAATTTAGTGTATCTTGGCTTTGGGGGACTTGTTGGGATAATAGGGTGTTTGTGCTGATATGAATTGCTGCAACCTCTTGTTATCTTGATTGTGCTTTTGAGCTTGGATATGCTTGAGAACAAGCATAGATTAGGTGTTGGGAAAATTGATAGGTTGCATTTTTGTCATTAATTTTACAATTATTTTCTCTTTTATCTTACCAAATATTGCGTTAATTGGTGGATTTTATTTACTTTTGGTAATTTGTATTGGTTGCAGAGATTTGGATGAAAAGGAAGAAAAGACGTGAGTTTTTGCTGATCGGCGTGGTCAAGTCAAAGTTAAATTCTGCACGTATTAAGGAGGCTTGGGAGTGGACGCGTATTATCCAGCCGTGCATTGAAGTCTCAAAAGTGGGCCCATAGATGTTTTAGCATTTGATTGTTATAGACTTTCTAATTTGATTGAATTAGCAAAAGTAGTTTAGCAGTAATAGGAGACTAGTCAATTAGGAAATATGGATTCCTTTCAGCCGCACATGACAAGTCAATTAGTTATTAGGTTTTGTTATCTTTTTCTTGGCCGGCCGCAATAGACAGGAGGACATTTAGCATCTTATTCTTTTTCATTCATTTCCATATCATACTTTCATCGTAATTTTAGAGAATGTTTTCAGCAATTGCTTCTATAATTTTGCATGGATTTTCTACAATGGAGATGAACTAAATCTCTATTTTTGGTCAAGGAGCAACGGAGGACTTGGTTCATCTGAAATTGTGAGATTGAATTAATTTTATTTATTTCTTTTATTTACTGGAATTCGCATATTCTCTGATTTCATGTTTTATGGTTGTGATATTAATTGAATATCCAGGGCCCAAAATTTAGATTAATCTAATAACCTAAAGTCAATTAAAGAGTTAATTGCTTTAAAATAGTGGCAACTGGAATGATAGGATTTGTGTCAGAGAATATACGGGCTAATTTAAAATAACTATCGTAACTTATTATTTGGTTAGAATAGGATTTCTCCAGTTCGTAAGGCAATTGGAAAATTGAATTCTAAGATCGTACTCAAGATTATTTCTCGATTAGAGTAGTAATTAACGGTCGTACCTTACTCACCGATACAGTAAGGAGAAGTTGACTGTCATCGCTTGCTTGGTAGTTATAACTTGTTTATTAGTTGATAATCGAAATTATCATTGCATCGATGATCAAGTGAACTATTTCCAAAGTTATTCCTTGACTAGAGCTTACTTATTATTGATTCCATTTTAATAAATTATCATTAGTTTTTATTTGGTTATTTTATTCTATCCGGTAGTTTAAACTATTCTCATTTTTATAAAAACCCCCATACTTTGAACTCAAGAGGAAACAAATTTTTCCAATCCTTATGAATTCGACCCTATTTACCACCGTATGCAAAATTTATATATTACTTGAACAAATATTTATTATTGTACAGGCTCGACACCTATCAGTTGCCCTCTCTATAAGCAAGAGCTAATTGCTACTAATCTACTAAAAATAAATAAGCTAAAAAAAGGATATTAAAGTAAAAAAAAATTCAATAGTCCACACTACAAAAAGTATCATGTTGCAAAAAAGAAGATAAGAATGTTACAAAAGTTATGATGGGACTAAAATTTCTAAATCTTTCGTTATCATTTCTCCTTATCTTGACATTTTTTACGAGTGTCTAACTTTAACATACTAAGCAATATAAGTAATGATAGAGGGAATTATATCTATATTTGTAACTTATTTGTGTATGTGGTGCTATAATAATCCGTTGAAAAAAAGGCGGAGATCTTCTCAATTGAAATTTGTGTTTTCTCAATATGAAATTGGAAAAAAAAAACTCTTAAAATTGTGAAGTTCCCACCCAACTAGCACTAATTATTATGGATGCCCACGACTATTCAATAGGATAGCACTAAAATTGTGATAGGTTCCACCCAATTAGAACTAATTAGCGATCATTCAACAAAATTAAAGATATAATAACCTGAAAACGACCACAAAACGACCCATTTTTTCTGCCTTAGTGGATGCGACAAAGGTTTCTTGAAAGGCACCTGGTGTGAAATGTGGAAAGCATCTTCTTCTCAAAATCATTGTTTATTTGGGAAAAACCATAGGCAGCATTATTGTGGGCAAGAAAGTGAAGGCCTGATACTGTGAACCTTCTCGTTTCGGATATTCATTGACTCTCACAAATCTGATTGTATCACAGTATGCTTTTCAAAGAAATCCCACGAAAAAATTTGCCTTTTTTTGATAAATTAGCTAAGTTTTAAGTTTTAACTATTAGAGTGGAGTAAGAGGCAGTTGTTTGGAGGTGGCGAAGCTGGTCCCGGTTGCTGGAGCTTCTGCAATCAATTTCTTCAAATAGAGCTGAGTACGGTGCTCATCTACAACAGTTATTTTTAAATTCAAGGAAATTGAAAAAGAAAAAAAAAAGGAAAGTTGATTAATTGTTCCATTTCGTCAGCTGTTTATATGTTCTATAAGTTGGAAGGAAAAATATAAACAAGGGAATGAAAGAGGTGGAGAACAAAGGAAACACGATTGGCTTTTTATTTATTTCTCAGTTTCTTAGTTTTTGAAATATATTTAGTTTTTGAAAACAGGAAAAAGAACAATAGAAAAAGAATGAAAAGATCTGTTACTAATTGCTGGATAGATGGCTCTTTATTTTTCTTATACAATTCTAATCTATAGGTCCACACGTTCAATAATTGTACTACTACACCGCCAGGAAACTCATGACCAATATCACTCTACTCTTCTTTTCATCAATGACAAGATAGGAACTTTCGCATGCTCTCAAGATCACCAGCTATTGCCAGAGGTTTCATTTTCTCTAAAGTGAGTGCTGGTTTTTGTTTTTTTTCCCCTTAAATTTAACTTTTTTTTAAGCGTAGCTTCACCACATAAATGGAATTTGTGCAGATTCAACAGATCACCTGTTGCCAGAGTTTTCATTCTCTCCAAATCCAAAGTAAGTGCTGAATTTCTTTTTCTTTTTATTTTTTTCATACATTAGTTTTGGTTGAAATATATATGGCTTCCATGTGTTCTTGACATTTCATACTTGCATATCATCGCTTCACTTATGCGATTTCCTCCCAACCTTATCGTACGGTAAGAAACCCAAGGAAATTAAGGATGAAATAGGAGGAAATTCCAGCTTTTTTATTTGACTTAATTAGGGTCAGATAAAATCAATTTTCAATATGAATACTTGTATTGCTGAAATTACTGAAACAATTATGTGAACGTATTTCATGTGATATTATATGATGAGTAACTATGAAATCAATATGTTTCTTCACATCCACAAGATTTATCTTACAAGTAGGTTGTTGTTATTTCTTCGTGGATGTAGAAAACCAAAAAAAAATATTTTGATATAGATGGTCTACCGGTTCAAATTATCTCACACGGAAAAAGAAGTAAATTTGTTAATCTTGTCATACAACTTTTTGAATTTGGAGAAGTTGCCCAATTAATAAATTTAAAGAGCCAAAAAAAAAAAAAACAGCAACAGAAGCATTAAAACATTAGCACTTACATACATTAGCATTATAAAACAATTTTCTCCGAAATCCTTAAATGAGTTTAGTTATAAATTCTTAAACAATAGCCATGAATCATTTTTTTTCCTGATTTTTCGACTGTTTATTTTGACTGCTAATCTAATTAATAATTCTCATTTTGTTCGTTTTTGGTGCTCCCATATCCATATTTGATTGAAACTGCAATCATCTTTTTTTCCCCTTCACATTTTATAATCTATTGCTAATGGCAACTTGGCCATCTGGGAAGAAAAAAATCACTACTTGCTTAAAAAATGGATGTGGCAAATTACAAAGCCATGAGGCCCTCAGCTGAATGCATCTCTAATTTGTTAATCATTGTTGCTATCTTCCCTCGATAAAGTTTCAAAAGGATGAAGGTAAAGTCTTGCAATATTACCCTACCCTCAGCTGAATGCATCTCTACTTTTTTACTCATTTCTTCACTAAAATTTCTGGGACTGATTTACACGATATGCAACATATACTCATATAGTCAGTCAACAAATTTTCGCAAAATCGCTGCAACACATAATTGTGCTTCTGAGATCCATGATGAGAAAAACAAATATGTGCCTACTGGTATTGCATAGCATAACAGGGTTAAAAACAACTATTTAGTACTCGAATTGAGTTCGATTCGATAAGAACTTGTTCGAGTTTGATTTGCTAATTAATCAAATTAAATTTGAACAGCATTTTATAGTTGAATCAATATTAAAGGTCAGTTCAAACTTGGCTCGATTAACATAGAATTAAACTTTTTAGATAAAAATACTCAAGTTACTCGAGCTCGACTCGAGTTCTGCTCAATGAAAATTCATTCGAGTTTGGTTCGATGCTAGGATATTCAGTTTAATTAGACTCGTTTAGACCCCTAGTATAGCATGCTTGTTCCACGTTAGAGTAACCTATAATTACATAAATATGCAAAGGAAAATTTAAGAGCAAACTACAATGTAGCAATTTGCAAGTTCAAACGTAGTCTTCTATCCACTTTTGATCCATAGGTCCACCAAATATAATGGCAGAGGCTTATTTGTATTGTATGGGTCACCAGCAGCCAGTGATGGAGCCAGGATTTTTTTTTTTCTAGGGGGGTCAAAATTTTCTTAATATGCTATGTTCAAAATAAGTTCCATTCATTTAAATATATGACATCTAAAAAAAATCAAATATTAACTTTAATTATAAATATATATAAACTCTCATAATAAAAATTAAAATTGAAAAAAATTAGGGGAGGCCAATTTTGTTTTACACATATTTATACACTATAAAGTAAAATTTTCAAAACTTAAGGGAGGACATGGCCCCCATCAGCCCCCCTAGCTCCGTCATTGCCAGTAGCATCTTCCCTGATAAAGTTTCAAGTGGAAGAAGGAAAAGCCTTGCGATATTATCGCTGGCATACCACACTATCTTTCCTTACCACACATGCAAAAAAAGAAAACAAAGTATTGCCAGAAAATAAATAAATAAAAGAGAGAGGGAGAGAGAGAGAGAGAGAGAGTCTTGACAGCAACATATTGCTACTGTCGGATCATAAGAAAGGTGCATATCATAAGAAAAATGTAGAAATTTGACATTTGCATTGTGTATGTGTGTGTGTTTATGTGAATTTTTAAATGTGATGGGTACCCATTAACACACCTAAATTACCCGTTTAGGGATACAGTAACTTATCAAAAAGTACTTCACCTAATAAGCCTTTTAATAAAAGCTCTTATTAAGTATTTAAGTGCTTTTGAGTATATTGTTTGAATATATAATTCAATAAGTACTTATTGTATTGGATAATATGTAATTTGAAATTTTTTAAAATATATTTATCTCTTTATTTAGTTCATAAAATAGGATAAAATGATTAATTTAATCTTTTATTTTTTAAAATATAAAAGTTAATATAAAAATATCAAATTTGGGCTTTTTCTAAAAGTGCTCTATAAGTGCTTTTAATACCAAAAACTTCACTTCTAATTTTATAGGATGAAATTCAACAAATGTCTCAAAAGTACTTTTAATACCCAAAAGTGCTTTTTAACTAGAAGTACTGCAACTTGAAATGAGCCCTTAGTGCGTGAGTACACACAATTATAATTCTTATACTCCTATATTTAGACACCTTTCCAAATTAATTACACTTTTTAAAGAAACTAGAACGTGAGGCCCCTTTTAACGAGAGCCCACTAGGTATCAATTAGCCAAATTGTACTATGATATACAATAACATAGCTAGCCAACTAGATAGATACATAAAAAAAAAAAAAATTATAGCAGCTTGTGGTTGCTCAATTGATCTTCACCAATTAATGTTGTAGAAAATAGTTAATGTGACAAATTCTCTTATGCTCATACCTCAAGCTCTTCTCTCTCTCTCTCTCTCTCTCACACCTTTTTTCCCAAGAAGTTTTGTTTTAATAGTTAAGATTGAGACTCTAAAACTCATAAGTCCTATGTTTCATTCCCGCTTTCCCTTCCCACCTCTCTCCTACTTTAAAAAAAAAAAAAAGCTCTCCTATTTTTGGTCATCCCAGTTTTCTAGTTGTTTCCTCGCGTTGTCCACCAGGTAACAAATATGGTCATTTATGATTTTTTTAACTTCAATTCCATACTTTAATTTGCTATTTTACTTTTCACTTTTCCTTTTTCCTTTTCTTAAGCACACTTCTATCCTTAATAAAACAATTAAAACTCCTATTTGTGTTTCATGGACTGACACGAGTGTACTTGCTGTCTAGATTATTTTGACAAATGAATAAAGAATATCTCTCAAAATATTTTTCAGTGTTTATGCATCATAAATTTAAATGAATTCTTGTAAAAAAGAATTATGATATTGATGTGAAAAAAAAATGATGCTAATTCAGGCATAAACAAAAGAAAGAATAGTCCAGGAATACACATATTTCCATTTTCACATACACATTAAAGACGAAAACAATATATGTATAAGTTGAAAGACTTTATAAGACCAATCACCAATGTTATAACAAGCATAATATTTTGCTTCTACCTATAATATGACACTAATCATGGTTAATCTGAAAACATCTGTGAAACAAAAAGTGAATGATACACCAATGGGAAATCACTATTTTACGAAAATGGTTAGTAATATTAAGTACTTATCCATTAAGTTCCAAGCAAAATCATGAAAATAACTTCTGCTTTTACATATGCAAGAAGGATCATATTTTTAAAAAAATTATGGATTGATTAGAGATTAATAAAGGTCATATGTATTGCATTTTCATGGAATGTTAGGTTTTAAACACTTTCTTAAGTATTTTCTTCAATTTAAAATTTTATTCCTAAAAGCTTATTGATATTGTTCTTTAGTTTCCAAAAGTGCTTCCAGAAAAGCTTCCTTACAATCATGTTGAATAAGAAACTGATATGCTATTCTTTCTTTAGTTTCCAAATGTATTTCCAAAGAAGTTTCTGAAACTTTTCTCCAAACAATTTATTTTCACACTATTGCTCAAAAAATTGAGGAAATCTCCATATTTGTTTATGCAATTAATTGGCTGCTTAAAGAAATTTGTAAAACTTCTTTCCATACTATTGCTCAGGGAACTTGAGGAGATCTTCATATTTGTTTATGCATTTAATTGACTGCCAATGTCATCTCTAAAACTTCTTTCCAAACATTTACTTTCCACACTTCTCCTAAGGAAAATTAAGAAAATTTATTTCAATAGAATTTATATTTCTAAGCTAAAAACTCATTATTGATGTTTCATAAATAGCCTTAACAACATAAGAAAAGGATATTCATATTTGGAAATAGAACAAAGATATTAAAATCTATAACGAGCATATTTTGCGGAATACGAAATCTAACACACCAATTCATTATTGCAAACTTGCCCTTATATAGTGTAGATATAGCTGGATAGATGTATTCAAATTCATGGAACTTTCTGTTCATCTATATTGTATGTTAAAAAAATCACTGATTTTAATTGAAGAAAATTGTGTAATGGCAGCCATGGATCATGCAAAATGTCCTTTTTTTAGTTTAACAAATCAGTTCAGGATCTTTATTTGAAAAGACTTAAATGAAAATCAGGTTGATTGGATTTTGATCTCTGGTGCCCGTTTGATTGAATATTGTGGTGCTGCAGATTGATTTTCTCTCTCTTTCTTTTCCTCTCAAAATAACATATTGGCAATAATATGATTGCTAATGGCAATTGCCCATCTTAAAATACATTATACTCTTTGAATTGCTCGTTCAAATTTCCTCCGTTTTTCCACCAAAAAACAGAGAAAAAAAAAATGAAAAACAAGTCTAAGCCGACTCATATAGTATGCTTGTTACAAATCAAAATGACCAATAATTTTAGACCCGACAAATGCATATGACAAAAGCTCATTGGTATGGACTTGGGAGTCACAAACAGCATATGCCTCTTGGTACGATCTTTCATTGATAAAGTATCAGAAGGAAGAAGGAAAAGTCTGGTAATATTCTTCACCACCACGCACCACTACCCCTACCACACACAGAAAAAAAAAGTCTTGACACCTGACACCGATGTGTGACTATTGTTGTTAGATCATAAGAAAGTTGTAGATCTTGAATATCAATAGCTAAACGGACAGAAACCTGATATCAAAGTGAAAAGCAGGTACCATGATGAACATCTCCTCAGGCAGTAGCACTAGTTGCTTCGATTTTGCTTTAGATCATCTAGACTGGATTGACAAGACGCTCGACTCTAAGCTTGATGATTATATTTGGAAACTGAAGATGGGGATACGCATATTGAAACCCTTTGATCTGTATATTAGGAAGTGTAGGAGGTGGGAGGAGAAATCAATTTAAGTTTTTGGAATATGATAAGGAGGAAAATGGTGATGCTAAATCTAACAATTTGAGCTTTAGCAGTATTTCGTTCAGGATTCAAGATCTAGTTAAGGGGATAACACATGGACTTGACTCTGCCTATTTTAGATATATTCAGTCTAGTGCATCAGATCATAGTGACATCAGACCTGAGCTTGCCAGATTCGAGGAAAATATGTGGTTGCTTTTTGATTCAGATATCAAGGAATTCAACATCATCAGTTTGTTGCTCTACTACTCGCTGGGAGATTTACAACTTGTTATGGATTTCATTGATTTGATTTCAGAGAATCTGAGGCATCTTTGTGGCACATGTTATGAATTTGATAAAGATCTGAAAATTGTAATGCGAACCCTTCAAGAGAAGCTAATGCACTTGAAGAGTTTCATTCGCTTTGCGACACTACAAGGTGTTGAGGGTGTGCAATTAAAAGATCTGTTGGTTCACGTTGAAGTTGTGGTTGTCAATGCTGCAAGCTTGATCTGTAGATTATGGTTTCAAAGAGATGATGAACAAGCGTGCAATGAGATAAACACTGAAATTTCTCAAGCGATCCAGCGGATGATTGTTCCCGTTGATCCCCAAGTCCAAGAAACTTATAAGCATGTTTTGACAGCTTCCAAGTTATCAAGATCATCCTGCACTTTTGCTATGAAGGAGAATAAGCATCTAGTGGCTGAATTTATTGATTATCTCCTGCATAGTCTTATGGAGCTATTAATATATTATACCAGTTTCCTAGTTTAGTGAAGGATCAAATGCTAAAACTCCATGACGGTGTAAAGTTCCTTATTACCCTTCTTAGCAAGCAGCAGGAGAAGTTTGATGAGCTAAATGATGAGATGAAGGATCTCATTGGAGTTGTGGTCTCTGATGCAGGAATTGTGATTTTCTCCCTTTCTGTGAATGAAATGAAAGAAGGCTTGTCTAAGGAAACAGATTTGGCGCTGTCTCATTTGGTTGAAGTGCTCAAGTTGATCATTGCAGAAGTTGGACACATTTATCGACTACCATCATCATCATCACTTAGTTTCCCTAGGACTAACGAGCTTGACTCTCTTGATTTTCTTCTAGAAACTCTCAAGGAACTAGCAAGTTCTACAGCTGATTCAATTGCTTTTCCGAACAATCAAATACGCACAATCTAGAAGATCTCGTATTCTTAAGATCTTTCCTAGGAAATATTGTGGAGCAGCGCAGCCAAAATGGAAAACTCCAAACTCTTTGGAGTCGTGTCATGAAGGTTGCATACTGTGTAGAAATACAAATTGACTCTGCACTGCTTGGTGATAAACATGAACATTGTCTGGATGCTCTTGCTAGAGATATTGAGCTTTTGAAGGATTGAGGCTGAAGAGATCTATGATAGCATAAAATATTGGTAGTGAAACCCGGAGAGTTAACGAAGACTACCATTCACATGCCATCACAAATTGTTGCTCCAATATTTAATGAAGCTCTAGTAGGTCTCAATGATGAGGTGGAAAGCATAATTGATAGGACTTACAAGAGGATCAAACCAGTTCGATTTGTTGCTATTGTGGGTATGGCTGGAATTGGGAAAGACAACTTAGCCAAGAATATCTACAGCGATCCTTTAATAAAGTTTCCACTTCCATATTTGTGCTTGGTGTACTGTTTCTCAAGTCTATAGCAAGCACAATTTGTTACTACAGATTTTGTGTTAATTGATTCTAAGGAGTAGTGACCAATATCATAAGATGAATGAAGATGATTTGGCTGCAAAGCTGTACCAGCAATTGAAAGGGAAGAGGTATGTCATCATTTTGGATGATGTTTGGGACATTGAGGGGTGGAAATTGTTGAAACACTCATTGCCAGATGATTGCAATGGAAGCAGGGGTACTCTTAACCAGCAGATTTCATAACTTGTCTTTGGAAATTAGGACCTGATAGCAAGCCTCTCCATCTTCGCCCACTTACTGATAACGAGAGTTTGGAATTGCTGCAGAAGAAGCTATTTGCCAAAGAAGATTGTCCTCCAACATTAAGTGAAGTTGTACTGTACGTAGCAAAATGTTGTAAGGGCCTACCTCTTGCAGTTGTCCTTGTTGCGGGAATTCTTGCTACTACTCAGCAAGATTGCTGGGAAAAAGTTGCAAGACGTCTAAGTTCCACCATTTTTGTGGAAAATGAACACTGCATGAAGACACTTGAGTACAGTTATAATTATTTACCTGATTATTGAAGCCATGCCTTCTTTATTTGGGTGCATTTCAGGAAGACCGAGACATTCCTGTTCGAAAGTTGTTACGGCTTTGGTTCTCTGAAGGATTCGTGCGAAAGATTGAAGGAAAAGTTTAGAGGATGTGGCGGACAACTATTTGATGGATCTGATTGGGAGAAGTTTAGTTATGCCTACACAACGAAGATCTTTAGGTGGGATCAAAGTTTGCCGAATTCATGATTTGGTACATGAGTTTTGTGTGGAGAAAGCTAAAGAAGAAAATTTTCTACAGATTTTACATGGGGATGACCTTCTTACTTTTACTGGACCGTATAACCCCCACCGGCTGTCCATTTTCCCTGCTACCAGTTGCGAACTTATAAAGCCAAGGCTGTTTTTTCCCAATTTGCGTAGTTTGCTCTTCTTTAATTGTAATTATGAACGGCAGCTGGACGGAAGCTCACTCAAATTTCTGTTATCTAAACTTCTTAGAGTGTTGGATTTCGGTGAGATTTTTTGTCCATATTTTCCAAGAGAAGTATTATTCCTTGTCCACTTGCGGTACTTGAGGATTCAATGGGAATTTGGGAAAATCCCATCTGCAATAGCCAACCTCTCAAGGTTAGAAACTTTGGCTGTAGGAGGACCCTTTGTTTGTAATCTTCTGTTACCGAATGCTATCTGGAACATTAAAACATTAAAGCATCTTGTCATTTTCCAAAATTATGGAAGTGCTGGTTTCGAATTTCCCATGGACAATGTTGAAGGCTCCCCAGATTTAGAACACTTAGAAACTTTATCCCTTGTAATCGATCCCTCTTCTCCAAAGTCAAAGCTTGCAAAAGATACTCTCAAAGTTACCGGAGCATCCGCAGGCTAACGTGTGCGAATGGGAATCACAATTGGAATTCTGAATACGATGGGATTCTCATGCTGGACTACTTGAGTCGTTTAGAATCACTTAAAATGAGTAGATTTGCCGGATATGAGTTTGAATTCCCATTGAATTTGAGAAAGTTGACTCTATCATATAATCGTCAGCCATGGAGTAAAATTTCAGCAATTGGAAAGCTGCCCAACCTTGAAGTTCTTAAATTACATGATGATTCCTTTGTGGGGGAAAAGTGGGAAATGGAAGAAGGGGAGTTTGGTAACCTCCGATTCTTGGGAATTGTCAGCCTTGGGCATTCGCTGGTGGACTGGCTCTTCTGATAATTTTTGCTGTCTTGAGAAATTGGTTTTGACATTTTGTGAGCGGCTGGAAGAGATCCCTTCATGTTTAGGGGAAATTCTCACTCTTGACATGATTGAGGTGAGACGGTGTCATGAGTCTGCCGTAAATTCCGTGAAACAAATTCAGCAAGAGCAGATAGATATTGGAAATAAGGATTTAAAGATCGTTATACCGAAACGGTGATGGTCCATGTTTTCTTCTTAGCGCCAACTCAGAAAGAGAGTCGATTTCCTGTCATCACATTTTGCAATGTATCTTATTGAGTGGGGCAGACAGTCAAAAGCAGAGGGGGTTCCACTTAGGTTAGATATACAAGCATAACTTTTTATGTTTCTCGGTACAATTTCTGGAGCTTCCCAATTCCCAATTCTTTGGTTCGATCAGTCATGCATTTATGAATTCAACATTTTCTGATGTTCTTATTTCCTTCAATATTTCATAATGTTTATTAACAATCATCCCAATTTTTTTTTTCTGATTGGAAAGGGGGGTAGAGGAGCCAAATACCACAGAGCAACAGATGGACATGGCGGAGCTAAGAAAAAAGAGGATCTATTACCAGACCTACAGATACACAAGCAAAGCAATGATTCAATATGGTTTGCTCCTCCATTAGTACTTGAATATGTTAAATCAGTCAGAATAAAATTATTTCTCAAAACAGAAAACAAATTTTGGAGGTCCCAATGCTTTAATCTGAACTTCATGAAACAACTTTGCTAATTATGATTACACTGGCAAGCACAGTCCTGAGTTAATAGTTTGCTTAGCTTTTAATGATATCTGCTACTAAAATGTTCTTTATGTACTTTTTCATGCAACGTTAAATACTTCTTAAAACACTTTTGTTCCAGTTTCTGAGACCCTCTTCACTGCTGCTGCGGATTCAAATGATCCCCAGAATCAGCTCAGCACGAGCATATATGTAAAGACATTCTTTTCTAATCCTTTAGTATAATTCCTTTTTTGGTTTTCTTATTTCTAATTTCCCCTACTGGTTCAGTAAGATTTTGTCAGACTAACACAGGCTCTGTTTCTCTGCTCAGAACAAATTGCTCAGAAATCCATTTCTCTCTTACTTCTTTTTGTTTAATTTTAGTTCATATAAGCTTTATAAATTGGATATGAGCAAAGAAATTACTCCTACTTCTGCTATTGCTGTGATTCACTTTGGATTTTTTTTCTTTTTCTTTTTTGGCTTCTATTAGGTAATGGAAAAGGGAGGAAAATCCCACTGAGTGACACTTGGACAAAGTCGAGCACAGGTCAAAGTTACCAATTCAGACACCTGCAGAAACGTGCCAAGGCTGAAACTCAAAAAGGTGACTGGCAAAGTTTTAGAATCCATTAATTTCCCTTATTTTCCTTTCTTTCTGCAGTTATCTTGTAGTTCTGATAACAGTCAGCATAAACAGCTCCTTTAACTTCAATCTGAGGGAACACGATGCTTGCCTCGCATCTTATTGAGGTCGTAGTGCACTCAAATATTACAGTTTTACAAGCAATTGCCTCATTGCCAATATCAAGTAGGTAAGTCAAGGTGATTGTGTATATAAATCCAGCTTGGAACAGATGTGGTCATGTTCAATTAGCTTGCGAAACTGTTTTAAGGGATTTCTCCTGCTTCTTGTTTTTATGTTCTAGAATCACCAATATGTGGTGACTGCAAAGATTTTGGCTCTTGATTAAGCTTTTCTAATTGAATCTGAGCTTTTTCTTTTTTTTTTTTCCTTTTTTCCCCCTTTTTCACCATCTTGGTAGATGAGTTTGTTCCTGCTTATCTCTGCTTCTTGGCGGAGTTTGTTATGCGATGTTCTTATAGATTGTTCAAAACTTTGCAACTTGGCCAGTAGCCATCATGTTTTTGTCATTTTGATGTGCATGTACAAGCCAAATTGAAGCATGAGTTTGTTTGGATAAGAGTTTATTTAGATGATTTATTTGAGATAATTACTGTAGCACTTTTGTGAGGTGATGTATGTGAGATAAAAGGTCATTGGGATTTGTGAGGCAAATACTCTTGCTGTGTATGTTTGAGAAAATCTTTCCTAACGTTTTTCTTTGAAATATTTCATGATTCTAGATTATCCATCTAGTTGATTCACTGAAAAACTGCTGAAAGGTTTTGGAGGTGGAGGCAATGACCAAATTAAAAAAGAAAAGGAAAAAAAAAAACTTGAATGGATTTATTACCACATTATTTCTGACTTCCCCTTTGCTTGGTAAAGTTGCATCTTGAGTAGGTATCTTTGAATCTTAAGGATCAAAATTAGTCTCATATGAAATTAAGATTTTCGTCGGTGCATGTGAAACTGTGAGACAGAGAGTGATGATGATGGCGGCTGTTTTCTTTTTGATGCCTGATCTTATATCAGAATCTTGAGTTTCACATCTTAAGAAAAGAAAAGTTCCAAATAATTTCTGCACTGTTATTTAAGCAGCCATAGTTAATTATCTTGGAAGCAGTTCTGTATTTGTAGATTAGCTTTTATAATACTTCAAATGCATCCAAGTCCAATATGTTTTTTGTTGCTGATCATGGAGGAAGAGAAGAAGTTCCTAACTTCGGATGTGTAGATCAGATGCCAACTAGTGGCAAAATGTGAATGAGCAAGAAGTGGGAAAACGGAACAAATTTTAGGTACTTGCAAATTGCTATTACAAGTGATGTCCAGATATTGAACTTGCTCTCAACCATGTCACTATCACGGTCAACAACCCACTATAAGTTTGAACAAGTCATTTCTTAACACTTCAGGGTGAACTCCATTACCTTTAGCTATAAGTTGCTGGTAAAGCTGGTTGTGCGTCATTTGTGTGACTCCTGCTGTTCTAAAAATAGCTAGGGAAGTACTTTGTGCAGCATCTACTCTCTCTCTCTGACTCTGCAATTCTTTTCAATAAATGTTCTGGTCATTGGGGTGTCTGCAGTTTTTTCCTTGTGCCATTTGATAGCGGTATGAAATTCTGAGAAAGCGAGCAATACAATTTTTGCTTGCATGACCATCTGCTAAACTAGCACTCCCAAAAAGTTTGCACATGTCTAATTCTTATTCTCTATTGCTTAGATTGCTGAAAGTAATGTATTCAGGTTATCCATTAAGTTTAAATTAGTCCTTAATGGAGGTTTTAGTTCATTAAAGATGCTCAACAAATGAACTCCATTTGTGAAGTCTATATATGTATTTTCTGTTCTTTCCAAGAATACTGCCCTTAGACTTGAAGACATTTGGAAGCATCTGAAGGATTAGTTGTATCTGTTGGTGATGAAACCTAGGTGAATATGGTCCAATTTACTATTAGCTTTGTGATTACCAAATATTTTGTGCAATTTTCCCCAATATAAGGTTATATAGAACATTTTATTTTTGTTCTGCTGCTTTACTCTTCTGTTGTTCCATTTGCCTTGCAAAGTTGAGAAAGGGCATGTACAAAACTCTTGATTCCTTTATGCAGGTACTCCAAGAAAGAACATCTGACATTTTAAGAGACATAGGAACAATCCTAAGCTGTCTTAGCAGGTTCAGTATCTTTCTCTACTAGAAACTTTATGCTTGTAAATTCATGTATGAATATCTAATTCTATTTTTTCTCTTCCTTCTAGGTTCTTATTTTAAAGCACCTAAAGAAGCAGTATACCATACAGAAGATTGCAGGAAAACCAAAAGAAATTGACAAACTATTGGAGCATGCATTGATGACGTGATCATCTTCTTGGATGGCTGGCCTGCATCAAGTGCCTCAGTGAAGCAAGGTTTGTGGCTGAAACCATCCGATCTCTTGTGTTATCTCACTCATCAGAGGCTTAGCATGAGCTGTTTAACCTACATTCTTTTGCCTTTTTTTTTTGGTGGATCTGCTTCTTGACAGAGAAGCCCTGGATTCCATTGTTGTAGCTCACCAGTCTGCCATTGTTATGAATGTTTGCTCATATATTTTCCTTTTGCACTATCTACAAGTGTCCATTGCTCCTCATGAAGCCCATCTCAATTACATCAGGAAGACATTAGACAGCAATAGAAATTGCATTTGGTCCCTTTGTGTCCCCAGTTGACAATTCTAGAATAAGTTTCATTGCCATGGTTGCTGGTTCCCAAGTTTGTCCCTGTTGATTCAATTTTTTTGTCAGCTTGGCAAAGTTTTGAATTAGACTTATCAGTTATATACATGGTAGGAAACTAGTTCTATGGAAGTTCAACGACTCTCAAAGTATGTCTCATTTCTCATCATGATTCCAAACTTTGTTGTTTGGTTATTTCATTTCTCATCATTTTCTGAAGAAAACCTTAATGACCTTTGTGTATGCTTTTGGCAAATAAAGTTACTGACGAGCGCGGAGTATACATATAACAATTAGTTCATTCATAGTCAAGTTTTTACATTTATAAAATCTTAAATATTCCACATGCAATTTTTTCGCAAGTATGCGAGTCGCTTATTGAGCATAGGGGTATTAAGTGTCGATCCTTCATGGAAGATTATCAACTACCGATGATTTTCAAACTCCTTTATTATTTAGACTATCACAAATATAAAAGATTAAATATACACTATAAATATGAAATAAAAGTAATAAAAATAATAATAAAAACCTTCTAGAGGTACGAAATTTCTAGCTACTCTTGTAAATGAAATTACCGGTTAATCGAATGCTATTATCTTGGTTAGTTATGGCGTAATTTCCTAATAGACGCGATACTCTTGTAAATGAAATTATAGGTTAATCGAATACTATTATCTGAGTTAGTTATGGCGTAATTTCCTAATATGCATTATACCTATTTTTGCCGGTATACCAATTATACCTATAGTTAATTCATACTTACTTTCGTGGTTATGAAACTAACTACAAGTTCATTTCTTTCTATGAAATTACATGAAACAAGTCACTAAAGCCACAATCGTGACATATATATACACATACAAACAATTATTATCCTCCCTTGTATTGATATATTTTGGGCAAATTCCACTTTACCCCCCTATGGTTTAGCGTTTTTTTGCATAACCTCCCTATGGTTTCAAAAGCTATATATAAGCCCCTCATGATTTGGATTAAAGTGTCAAAGTGACGGGAATGATCATTCATAACAGAGTCACCTAAAATGTCAAAAATACCCTTATGTAAAGTTGAAAATTATTTATTAATTAAGGGGGGTTTTGTGTATGTTTTGAAAGCCATAAGGGGGTTATATGGTAAAATATTAAATCATAAGGGGGTTATATGGTAAAATATAAAAATCATACGAAATTAGTGTATCATGTATTTATAAGGGTAATTTCGACATTTTTAGAAGTTCCGTTACGAATGACTATTTCCGTCACTTTGACACTTTAATTCAAATCATGAGGGGTTTATGTATAACTTTTGAAACCATAGCGGGGTTATGTAAAAAAATACTAAACCACAAGAAGGTAAAATGTAATTTGCCTATATATTTTTTCTATTTAATCTTGTCTATCCTCTTTTACATTTATTTACTTTCCCATATTAATCTTATATTTTCAAAATTATAACATCTAAAATATATTTTAACGAGTGTTCGTAATGAGTGCTCTACGAGCACTTATTAGACAAACCATTTTTTTAAAAGGAAAATTATTTCAATGACATTTTATTGCTATAATAACATCCAGAAGTTCTCCAAACACCAATGTATTACTCCAAATCAAATTTGTTAAGCTCTAATTCAATTCTAGAAAGTCAACCTTAAGTAATTACCGAATTGAGCTCTTCCTAATGGCTGACATGTAGAAGCTCAATTTTGTTAGTTTGACTTAGTCCATCCCACACCGACGGAAGCTTGAGAAAGCTTTAGTCCCACATCGCTTAAACCAAAGGAAAACCTCTTCTTATGCACCTATAAATATAGGAGGCCTGTGAGAGATTTAGATGCACCACTCAAGAGAGTATTATATGGGTTATTAGTTTCTTGGGTCATCTAACCTATTTATAGTCAAATATTTTAGGCTCTCTTGATTTGAATTTAGGAATTTTTTCTAACTCTTTTGTACGTGCCTTATTGGTTTAGGAACCACTTTTCTACGGCTTTTGTATTTCTTTTTCATAGTAGAAATATTGCTTCTCTTCCGCCCGTGGACATAGATCAATTTGATCGAACCACGTAAATTTCTGTGTCTTTTATTTTGCTTTGTTATTTGTCTTTATTGAGTTGTCACAACCCTTTTATATGGTCAGTTTTACCGCCTAATTATTATATGGCTGGTGTCTACCGCCTAATCTTTATATGATCGGTTATACCGCCTATTTTATTCTAACTTTAGTTTGTTTATTCATGGGCCAGTCCTAACAAATTGGTATCAGAGTTGGTTGATATATTTTGTCCAACAGATTCATCCCGTGGGACCCCGTTCATCTGGTGGGACCCGTTCAACCTGTGACCTGTTATATTATCCTTAAGATTTAATATGGCCTGTTATATTGTCAACCGTGCTCCTTCTGCATTTCTAAATTTCAAAACTCCTGAGAAAGTTTGGTTAGGTATTCCTGCTGATTACTCCAATTTAAAAGTTTTTGGGTGTCCAGTATACATGCACGTGAATGATGAAAAATTGGAGTTTAGGGCTAAAAAGTGCATTTTTCTTGGGTATGCTTTTGGGGTGAAAAGATACAGATTATGGTGTCCTGATCCCAAATCTCCAAAATTTGTAATCAGTAGAGATGTTACTTTTGATGAATTATCTATGTTATCTTCCAAGAAGGAGTCTTCTAGTTCTTGTACTACTGATAGTACGCAGAAGCAAGTGGAGTTTGATATTGGCAGTTCTGATCTTTCTTCATCTAAATTTTCTATTCAACAAGTGCCAGTAGATGCACCTGAATCTACTGTTGAAGATAGTTCAGAGGAAGAGGAGTATTCCATAACCAGAGATAGACCAAGGAGAGACATTCGATCACTACAAAGATATGCAAATTTAGTTGCATATGCTTTGTCTGTTGTAGAAGAAACTGATGCAGTTGGTGAGCCTTCCACCTATTCAGAAGCAGTTTCTTGTGATGATTCTGCAAAGTGGTTGATTGCAATAAATGAAGAAATTGAATCTCTTCATTAGAATGGAACTTGGGTTCTTGTAAAGCCGCCGTCAGATAAGAAAATTGTTGGATGCAAATGGGTCTTCAAGAAAAAGGAAGGTATTCCAAGGGTTGAGAATGCAAGGTATAAAGCATGATTGGTTGCAAAGGGCTATAGTCAGGTACAAGGTGTTGATTTTAATGATGTGTTTTCACCTGTTGTTAAACATAGCTCTACTCGTGTTTTGCTTGCTTTAGTTGCCATGTATGATTTGGAGTTGGAGCAGTTGGATGTTAAGACAACTTTCTTACATGGCGAACTTGAAGAACAAATTTATATGAAACAATCCCAGAGTTTTGAGATTGAAGGTAAGGAAGACCATGTTTACTTATTGAAGAAATCCTTATATGGATTGAAACAGTTTCCAAGACAATGGTATAAAAGGTTTGATTCCTTTATGTTGGGTCACGGTTATTCAAGGAGCATGTATGATAGTTGTGTTTACTTCCGGAAGTAAAATGATGGTTCTTTCATTTACTTATTGTTATATGTTGATGACATGCTCATTGTTGCCAAGAATTTGTTAGAAATTCACACTTTGAAACTGCAGTTAAATAGTGAATTCGAAATGAAAGATTTGGGAGCAGTTAAGAAAATTCTTGGCATGGATATCAAGCGAGATCGAGGAGTAGGAAAGTTATTCTTGACCCAAAAAATTACCTTGAGAAAGTCTTGGAGCGTTTTGGCATGAAAGAAACTAAACCAGTATCTACTCCTCTTGCTAGCCATTTTCGGCTATCTGCTGCTCAATCACCACAATCAGATGAAGAGGAAAATTATGTGGCACGGGTTCTTTATTCCAGTGCAGTCGGCAGTATTATGTATTCAATGGTTTGTACTCGTCCAGATATCTCACATGCAGTCAGTGTTGTTAGCAGATACATGTTTTGTCCTGGGAAAGAACATTGGCAGGTTGTGAAGAGGATTTTCAGATACTTGCGAGGTACTTCAAATGCATGTTTGGAGTTTGGAAGAAATAATAACACTTTGGTTGATTTTGTAGACTCAGATTACGCCGTGGATTGACAAAAGAAGATCACTCTCAGATTATGTATTTTGCATTGGCGGTTGTGTTGTTAGTTGGAAAGCTACTCTACAACCTGTCGTAACTTTGTCTACTACAGAAGTAGAATATATGGCTGTGACCGAGACAATCAAAGAAGCCTTGTGGTTGTGATAGTCAAGAGGCCTTGTGGTTGTGAAGAGTTTGTTTAGCGAATTTAGTCTACATCAAGATGTTACTATTGTTTACTGTGATAGTCAAAGTGCTATACACTTGACTAAAGATCAGATGTATCATGAGAGGACGAAACATATTGATGTGAAGTATTACTTCATTCGGGATATCATTGCTGAAGGAAAGGTCCTTGTTCAGAAAATCAATACCAAGGGCAATCCTGCTGACATGTTTACAAAGTCTCTTCCAATTTACAAGTTCAAACAGTGCTTGGATTTGGTTTGTGTTCATTGTTCGTGACTTAAACCCGTTGGGATTTATGTGAAGAAGGTGGAGCAGTTTTGCTACTGCCAATGTGGGTGACACGTCAAGGTGGAGATTTGTTAGTTTGACTTAGTCTATCCCACACCGACAGAAGTTTGGGAAAGCTTTAGTCCCACATCGCTTAAGCCAAAGGAAAACCTCTCCTTATGCACCTATAAATATAGGAGGCCTGTGAGAGATTTAGGTGCACCACTCAAGAGAGCATTATATGAGCTATTAGTTTCTTGGGTCATCTAACCCATTTATAGTCAAATATTTTAAATTCTCTTGATTTGAGTTTAGGAATTTTTCCTAACTTTTTTCTAAGTGGCTTATTGGCCGAGAAACCACTTTCCTACGACTTTTGTATTTTTTCTTCATAGTAGAAATATTGCTTCTCCTCCGCCCGTGGACGTAGGTCAATTTAACCGAACCACGTAAATTTCTGTGTCTTTTATTTTGCTTTGTTATTTGTCTTTATTGGATTGCCACAACCCTTTTATATAGTCGGTTTTACCGCCTAATTATTATATGGTTGATGTCTACCGCCTAATCTTTATATGGTCGGTTATACCGCCTATTTTGTTCTAACTTTAGTTTGTTTATTTTTGAGTCAATCCTAACAAATTTCGTAATTATGCGTTGCCAGTATGAGACTCCAAGAACCACATCACTTGGTGTAATTGGGGTTGCATGGCAATTAGTTGATTTCGAATCTCATATTGATCTATCATACCAAGAAATTTTTTCTAAATATACCAAGAAATCTCATATAACTTGGTGTAGAAGCTCAATTTTCTTCTAAATTTTCGTAATTTTCTGTTACCGAACACTATCTGGACCATTAAAACATTAAAGCATCTTGTCGTTTCTCCAAAATATCGGATGTGGTTTCGAATTTCCCATTGACAATCTTGAAGGCTTCCCAGATTTAGAACACTTAGAAACTTTATCCCTTGCAATCGTTCCCTCTTCTCAAAGCTGGCAAAAGATACTCTCAAAGTTTCCTAGCATCCGCAGGCTAACATGCAGAGGAGTTGAAAAGAGAGCTTCTGCAGGAAATCATGATGGGGATTAGATTCTGGTGCTGGACTACTTGAGTTGATTAGAATCACTTAGGATGAGGAATTTTGCTAGATCTGAGTTTCAATTCCCATTGAATTTGAGAAAGTTGACCCTCTCAGGTAATCGTCAGCCACGGAGTAAAATTTCAGCGATTGGAAAGCTGCCCAACGTTGAAGTGCTCAAATTATGCTATGATTCCATTGTGTGGGAAATGGAAGAAGGGGAGTTCGGTAACCTTGGGCATTCGCTGGTGGGAAGCCTCTTCTGATAATTTTTGCTGCCTTGAGAAATTGGCTTTGCATGAATGCCATTGACTGGAAGAGGTCCCTTCTTGTTTAGGGGAAATCCTCACTCTTGACATGATTAAGGTAAAACGATGTCTTGAGTCTGCTGTAAATTCTGTGAAACAAATTCAGCAAGAGCAGATGGATATGGGAAATAAGGGTCTAAAGATCATTATTGTTAGATGAGAAAATGGTTAATGCTCCACGGTTTTTTAGCAATGTGTCAATTCAGAAGGAGAGTTTCTCGCATCGCTTTTTTGCAACGGGGAACCATTCAGGTATCTTCTTGAGTTGGCAGAGAGTCAAAGCAGAGAAGAGTTTTATTCATTAGGTTAGATCTACTATCACAATAATAATTGTATATGTCGAATCAGTTCAATGATATAATTATTAATGTTTCGCAAAGCAATTTCTGGAGGTTCCCAAATTTTTTATTTGAATAGTCATGCATTTATGAAATCAGAACTACTTATCTATCAGATATTTTTGTAAAGCGTTCTCCGCGTTCCTCTTTTTTTTTTTTGGGTTCATTTTTGACATAAATTGTTCCAATTTCTCAAAACTTCTTCAATATAGATACATATAATTGTCAAGACCAGATGAGTGCAAGCATAATTGCCAGGTACACATTTTTATGACTTTTCTACATATAAGCTTAAGTAATGCAGAATAAATTTCTTTCTTGAAGCAAATAGCTGAATGACCTGAGACTTTTTTCTTTTCCTTTTTATTTTTAAAATGCAAAGAACAACCTTGTTGTGTAGAATATGTGCATATGGGTCAATGACAGTTTGGCGAACATGAGGATATTTTTTTTCAGTTTTTTTCTTTATCGATTATTTACATTCTAGATATATGAGTTTGTTCCCGCTTATGTCTGCTTTAACCAGAGGTTTTAGTGTGTCATGTTCTTGTAGTATGTTCTAAAGTATGTGAATTAGTTGTGCTTTAGACTTGGCCATTACCCATTTTCTTCTGATATGTAGATACGCATAAAGAAGCCAAAATCAGAAGAAAAAAAATTAAGATGCTGATACAATATGTTCTTTATTTCATGATGATGAACCCTGTTAGATGGTTCTAGTAAGTACTATTTTCTGTGTACATCCTTAATAATAATTTGATTGAAGAGATTTTTCGTGGAGGAAATAAGGAACGGAATTAAAATTTGATGAAAGAACTTATTACCAAAAAAGCATTTAGACTGTTACAATGTTCTTCATCCGATTTAGTATGCATTCTGACTTTCCAGTTGCAATTAGTTGGTAAATTTGCATATTGAGAAGGTGGCTTTGAATCTATCAAAGTTTGTCTGATTTAGAATCAATATCTTTGACTTGTGCAGTTTCAGTGTGTGTTCTGTGTGTGTACGGGAGAGAGATGATGACCATTTTCAGCTGTTTTGACAAATCATGCAAACAGATTTCAAGTTTCAACAATCAAAACAAAAAACATTTTGATTTAATTTCTGCACTTTAATTTAAGCACATCTTTTGTGTTTTAACCTAGGAACGATTTTGTTGCATTTTTGTGAGAATAAGCTTCATCAGTGCTTCAAATTTATCCAGCTTCAATATTTGTTGGTTGCAGATCAAAGAGGGAAAAGAAGTTGTTTCAAGAATTGTAGATCAACTTCCAGCTAGTGGAAAATGGAAACGAGCAGAAAGTAGGAATGCCAATTGAATGAACATCCTGAAAATGTTGATAAATGAATTTAAGGAAGAGAAAACAGGCTCTAGCTGTTAGTAATATTTACCGCTATTAGTTAATCATATTTGTTTATTTTACCTAATTAATGGAGTTAGTGGAATTAGTGGAGTTAGTGGAATAACTAGTGGAGTTAGTGGAGTTGCTAGTGGAGTTGCTAGTGGAGTTAGTGGAGTTATTGGGATAGTTGGTGGAGTTAGTGGGATAGTTAGTGGAGTTGGTTTAAACTCTATAAATAGAGTAATTTCATGTTATGAGTAATGTCAGTTTTACAAATAAATAAACACTTGTCATTTGCTTCTCTTATTATTTGTCTCAATAATTGTATTAGCGGTATCAGAGTTAGGCTTGTGAGTGAAAACAAAAGTGAGTTGTGAGAATTGTGTTGGTAAATTACGATGGCTACCGACAATTTTGTGCAGCCAGCAATTCCTCGCTTTTGATAGGGTGTTAATTGTTAGTAATTTTATTATTAATTTCCCTCCTTATCCTTGCCAAATATTGTTTTAATTGTTAACATATACTTATATTTAGTATTTGGACCTATCTACAGGAAATGGAACTGAAAAGTGCTAAAAAGAGGAATCTGCGGAGGACAAATACTCCACGCGTGGGGAGTTTCCAAAAGAAAATACAAGCCAGGCTCCACGGGGTGATACAAACGGATTTCCTACTTTCTTGCTGATGAGGAGATGACTTGTACTAGGAGTCCTACTAGCATTAGGAAACGAAATAGAAGGGAACTCCTCGGTAGTGCAGGAAGCTTTTGGGAGTGCTTGTTCCTTATTCGGCAGGACCACGTAGAGAGCTAGGGATACTTTTTAAAGACAGCTTTTAGTTTTCTTTCGATGGCTTTTTGATGCGCACAAACTGTTCGATATATTTCCCCTTTGAAAAGACAGCTTTACGGCTTGCTTTTTAGTGAATTACATGATGTCTCGTGAATTAATAAATTTGCATGGAGAATTATTATGCGGCGTGGCTAAGCTTTTCATCTAGTCAAAGATCAACTCGATGACGCAATTCCGAATACCTGTGAGATCGAATTAATTTTCACGCGTTCCTTGATTTGTTAATATTTGCATGTTGCCTGTTTGAATTTCTATGGGATTATTTTGTTAATTGAATGTTAAGGGCCCGATGTTCGATGCGACTTATTAATCTCCTCCCAAATTAGTCAATTAAATCCGTAATTGTTTGATTGATTAATATTAGTAGCAACTGGCGTGTTTACACACTAGGGGAACGTGCAATCTAAATTAAATAACTCTCATAGCGTGTTATTGATTGGGGTTAGGTTTTTCTAGTTCTTAATGCAATTGGAAAATTAATTCCTACGGTCGTACTTAAGAGTATTTTCTGGTTAGGGATAATCAATGGTCGTACCTTGATTATCAATAAATTAAGGAAAAATTGGTCGTTAGAGTTCTTCGGCGACTATAACTAGCCTATTAATAAATTAAGTGAACCTCCCTTGCATCAATGATCGGGTAAGTGGACTGTATCTGAATAGTTGTATCCTTGACTCGAATATATTTATTTTTGATTTAATTCCTACCTATATTCGTGCTAGTTAATTATTTATTTTCAATTGAATTACTTAATTGTTTTTAGTTTTATTCCGATAAAATCCCCCCTTACCAATTGGAATCTTAAAGAGATAAATATCCCCAGTCCCTGAGGAGACGACCCTACTTGCCACTGTGTACTATTTAGTAAATTTTGTCAACTAATTAATTCTGGTATGTCGGATTAAGCAAACTCTTGGGAAATAGGGTAAATCAAGTAACCCATTGCACACCTAGAGTCTCTGCTCCAGTACTTAGGATTAATTATTGACTGCTTTTAGTGGTAATTAGATTCTATTTTTATTATTGCACAAGTTCGGCACCTGTCAGCTTTGATGGTCACTATGATCATTGGAGTATGCTAATAGAGAACTTCTTAAGATTCAAGAAGTATTGGCAGGTTGTCAAATCTGGAGTAGCAGAGCCAACAACCGGAGAAATATTGTCAGAGGTGCAGAAAATGGAGTTGGAAGCATTGAAGCAGAAAGATCTTAAAGTCAAAAATTATTTTTTTCAAGCGCTATTGATCGAGCCATTTTGGAGACAATTCTTAGCAAAGATACCTCCAAACAAATTTGGGACTCCATGATTGAAAATTATCAAGGAAATGCAAAGCGCGAAGCGGGTGCAACTTCAAGCTCTTCGGACCGAATTTGAGACTTTACGCATGAAGTCAAGCGAATCGGTCACTGATTATTTCGTAAGAACGATGACAATTGCTAACAAGATGAGGATCCATGGAGAAAATTTGAAGGACGTCACAATTGTCGAGAAGATTCTTCGATCGATGACAACAAAATTTATTTTTTTTGTATGCTGTTTAGAGGAATCGAAAGATATTGATACAATTTCAATTGATGAGTTGCAGAGTTCTTTGTTGGTTCATGAGCAAAAAATTAACCAGCAAGAGAAAGAGGAACAAACACCGAAGGCTTCAGCAGAAGGTCAATCAACATGGAGAGGAGACAGAGACAGAGGCAGAGGCAGAGGCAGAGGCAGAGGCAAAGGTAGAGGAAATAATGATAGTGGCAACCAACAACAACAATACCAGCACCAAAAAATCAATTTCAAGGAAGAAGAAGAGGACGAGAAGGCTATTCGTCAACAATTCAAAGGCCAAAATCAACAGACAAGTCCAATGTTGAATGCTACAAATGCCATAGGTATGACCATTATCAGTCCGAATGCCAAACTAATTTCAATGGACAAAATGGAGAAAGGACTAATTTTGCAGAAAAAGATGAAGAAGTATCACTTTTGATGGTGTGTCACATGAGTGAAGAAACTCAACAAAACATGTGGTATTTAGACACCGGTTGCAGCAATCACATGTGTAGAGATAAGAAGGCATTCTCTGAGTTGGACGAGTCATTCCTTAATACTGTCAAGTTTGGTGATAACTCTACAATTTCTGTTATGGGAAAAGGAAGGGTAATTATCCAAACTAAAGGAAATTCTTCTACCCACACTATTACTGATGTCCTTTTTGTTCCAGACTTAAAAGACAAATTTGCTTAGCGTGGGTCAGTTGCTCGAAAAAGGGTACAAGATTTCTATCAAAGATCGTGTATGTCAGATTTGAGATGCAAAGTTGGGTTTAATTGCTCAAGTTAAGATGACGGCAAATCATATGTTCCCACTCTATTTGCAGAACTTGACTCATTCATGTCTCTCGGCAAAATCGAAAGATGTGGCATGGTTATGGCATTTTCGTTATGGACATTTGAATTTTGGTGGATTGAAAACTTTGCAACAGAAAAAATATGGTAGCTGGTTTACCTCAAATCACAACTCCTTCAGAAGTTTGTGAAGAGTGTGTTGTTGGCAAACAACATCGGGATAGCTTCCCAAAAGGAAAATCGTGGAGAGCAAAAAATGTCTTGGAGCTGGTTCACTCTGATTTGTGCGGACCTATAAATCCGTCATCTAATGGTGGAAAACGTTATTTTATGACATTTACTGATGATTATAGTCGAAAAACTTGGGTCTATTTTTTCAGGAAAAATCTGAAGCATTTTCAACATTCAAAAATTTCATGACTCTTGTCGAAAAGGAAGCAGGCAAATCCATAAAATTTTTCTACAGTGATCGTGGTGGAGAGTATAATTCACAAGAATTTATAAATTTTTGTGAGGAGCATGGAATTCAAAAGCAGCTTACAGCAACTTATACGCTACAGCAGAATGGTATTTCAGAGAGGAAGAATCGTACAATATTGAATATGGTGAGGAGCATTTTGACAAAAAGTGGTGTTCCAAAAAGTTTTTGGCCTGAAGCTGTCAACTGGAGCATTCATATATTGAACAGAAGTCCCACACTTGCTGTTAAAAATATGACGCCTGAGGAAGCATGGAGCAGACAAAAACCAATAGTGATCACTTCAAAATTTTTGGACGCATTGCCTATGCTCATGTTCCAGAGCAAAAGAGGACAAAGCTAGATAATAAGGGAGAGAAATGCATTTTTCTTGGTCATAGTGATCAGTCAAAAGCCTATAAGCTTTATAATCCTATTATTAAGAAAATTGTAATCAGTCGAGATGTAATTTTTGATGAGGAAAATTTTTGGTCATGGAGCAGCAATATTATTAAACAACAAATACCAGCTGATTTTGATGGAGTTGATAAAGAAAACAGGCAACAATTGACAGAACAAATTCCACCAAATGGTCCAGATGACGTATCAAATTCCCAAACAATAGCAGAAGATGAAGTACGGCCTCAATGTATTAGAAAAAGACCTGCATGGATGATTGATTATGAGGTAACTGGAATTGATCAATCTGAAGACCCACTTACATATTTTGCACTATTTTCCAATTGTGATCCTACAGTTTTTGAAGAGGCTATCAAAGATTTGAAGTGGCAGAAGGCAATGGATGAAGAAATTGCAGCTATTGAACGAAATAATACATGGGAGTTAACCAATCTTCCAAAAGGACAAAAATCTATAGGTGTCAAGTGGGTGCACAAGACGAAATTAAAGGAGAATGGAGAAGTTGACAAGTACAAGGCACGTTTGGTAGCTAAAGGCTATAAGCAAGAGTTTAGGGTGGATTATGGAGAAGTCTTTGCTCCAGTCGCAAGGCATGACACGATTAGGATAGTGATTGCATTGGCAGCACAAAATTCATGGGCTATCTTCCAGTTGGATGTGAAATCAGCATTTTTACATGGTGATTTACAGGAACAGGTATTTATTGATCAACCTCCTGGTTATGTGAAGGTTGGAAGTGAACATAGCATTTTTACATGGTGATTTACAGGAACAGGTATTTATTGATCAACCTCCTGGTTATGTGAAGGTTGGAAGTGAACATAATGTGTACAAACTCAAGAAAGCATTATACGGGTTAAAACAAGCCCCATGTGCTTGGTATAGTCGTATAGGTGCTTATTTTTCTAAGGAGGGATTTAAAAAATGTCCATATGAGCATACACTTTTTATAAAGATTGGAGATGGAGGTAATGATGATCTTATTTTTACTGGAAATGATAGTGCCATGTTTGAGAAATTCAAGAAATCTATGATGGCTGAATTTGATATGTCTGATCTTGGAAAGATGCATTATTTTTTGGGCATTGAAGTGGTGCAATCTGCTGATGGAATTTTTGTCTCTCAAAGAAAATATGTGCAAGAAATTCTAAACAGGTTTCAAATGATGAATTGTAATTCTATCAGTACGCCAGTTGAAGTGGGTTTAAAACTCATCAGAGAACCAGGAGGAAAGAGAGTTGATAGCACACTTTACAGGCAAATTGTGGGAAGTGACAGCAACTGGGCCTGATATTATCCATGCTGTAAGCCTTAATAGTAGATACATGGAAAGTCCAAGGGAGACACATCTTCTAGCTGCCAAGAGGATTCTTCGATACTTGCAGGGAACCATTGAGTATGGATTATTTTACAAGAATGGTGAAAATCAGATTTGTTTGGTTTTACTGACAGTGACTATGCAGGCGATTCTGATGATAGAAAGAGTACATCTGGATATGTATTCATAGTGGGTTCAGCAGCTATCTCATGGTGTTCAAAAAAGCAACCAATTGTTACGTTATCAACAACTGAAGCAGAGTACGTAGCTGCAACCGCCTGTGCCTGTCAAGCAATTTGGCTAAGAAATATTCTTGAAGAGTTGCATTTTCAACAAGAAGGAGCTACTACAATTTATTGTGACAATAGCTCTGCCATCAAACTCCCTAAAAATCCAGTTCTACATGAAAGAACCAAGCACATAGACATGAGGTTTCACTTTCTAAGGGAGCTCACAAGGGATGGAATAATTGATTTTCTCTACTGCAAAAGTGAAGATCAGATTGCTGACATAATGACCAAGCCATTGAAGTTATCCACGTTTCAGAAATTAAGGAAGCTGCTTGGAGTTTGTGCAGTTGATAAGTCCTATTAAATTGAATGTTTGAGAAACTTTCAGTTTAAGGGAGGGATTGTTAGAAATATTTACCGCTATTAATTAATCATATTTGTTTATTTTACCTAATTAATGGAGTTAGTGGAATAACTAGTGGAATTAGTGGAGTAGCTAGTGGAGTTGCAAGTGGAGTTAGTGGGATAGTTAGTGGAGTTGGTTTAAACTCTATAAATAGAGTAATTTCATGTTATGAGTAATGTCTGTTTTACAAAGAAAAAAACACTTGTCCTTTGCTTCTTTTATTATTTGTCTCAATAATTGTATCACTAGCTCTCTGCAAGTGGCCATCACTAATGATGCCTGAAAGTGAAACAAGCGTTTAACGATGCCATGATGCCACTATCGCAATTCTGCATTGGTGCACTGTTAAGTTTGTACAAGTTTTCTAACACTTCAGAAGTTGAACTACATCCTTGATTATAAGTTGCTGGGTAACTGGTAGTGCAATATCCATGTAACTTCTGCTCTTCTAGGAATGGCTATGAAAGATATTTGTGCAGGTTTTTTTGTTTTCACTCTCTCATCTTTTGGCTGTGGGAAAGGAGGGAGGGAGAGGGGATATAAGGGGCAGTAGAAAGGAAAGTTATCTGGAAGATAGCCAGATTGTCGTTGTCTGTATAAGAAGCTGATGCTCAATGCTGTCACATTTTCTGTCTTGCACCATTTGATACTTAGCCAAAATAGTCGAAGGCCGTATAGTTTGTTGCTAAACTGGCACAGCCAAAATGGTTTTTTTCATGTCTAATTATTAGTCTTTATTGCTCAAAATTGGAAAGAAGATGATGAAAGCCATCTGTTCAGGTAGTTCTTCATGTTTCCATTAGCCTGTAATCTGGAATTTATTTTACCTAATTGGTGTTCTGTAGTCAATATATGTTCTCTCTATTCTTTTCCGACAATTGCACCTTTATACTTAAAAGACATAAATTACATAGTCCTTTATGCAGGTCATCCAATAAAGATCATCTCACTTTTAAACATATATTGGAATTATACTTGAAGCTTTTGGCCTGTAATTGTCAGGTATAGATGCTACAATTCTCTATCTTTTTCTTCTACTAGTTTCTTTCATTAATTCATGTACCTAATGCAGCAGACTACTATATAGAAGGACAACCAAAAGAAATTCACAAACTACTGGAGCATGCGTGGACTAGTTGATAGTCTCTTGCATTACTGGCCTGCAGCGAATGTCTCAACTGGAAGTATTTATGATGCTGGCAAGGTTGTTCCACTAAATGGATCATCTAGTGTTATCTCACTTACTGGAGACTTTGCATGAGCTACCTAACCTTCGAGCTGTTTTTTTTTTTTTTTGAGCTTTTATCCTTTGATTCCTGCATTTATCTTACAGTTGTGTTCCTTCACTTGCAATATCCACAAGTAGTCATTACTCCTCAATGATGAAGCCTACACTTTAATAGCATCAGGAAGGGGAAGAAGCCTTGCAGTAAAAATTTCATTTGCTCTTAATCAAGTGGAAATAACTGTTGTAAATTTGTAAGCAAGTGAAAGATGTTACCGCAAGTTTTTTCTCAAAAGGAAAAACCTGCCCCAAATTGAATTGGATACATGTATCTCTAGATATTGTTTATGTTAAATAGGTTGCAGACGAAAGAGACCCCTGCTTGAATTGAAGAAAAGTCTGATGGCAGCCAAAAATCATGAAAAATATCTCTCTCATTTCAATCTCTACTGTTTAGTTTGACCCCTCTGCCCATTTGATTGGAGTTTTCATTTTGTTCATTTTCGGGGCTCCAACAGATCTTAGATTAGCTAAATATTTTGACAGCATTAGTGCAGATTATTTATCCTATTGCAATGAACCCGGATTATACTTTTCGAATTGCTTATCAGAATTGCAGACGCATGGGACTAGGTTTTTTACCAACCAAAAACAGAGACAGGAAAACTGATATTTGTTTTGAATTTGTCATTATTGCAAATTACAAAGCCTTGATGCCCTCATCTATATCCAAACTTTTTTGATAGTACTTTTTGGTAGTGGCCAGCTAGCATATGATTATGCCTTTTAGTTCATTTGATGTAAGAAAAAATTTGGCACTCTCGATTACCTTGTAACTAAAACTAGAATATTTTATTAACGGAGGGTGGGACTTGGTTACCTTATAATTAATCGGATTGGAATATTTCCTTAACAGAAAGTGACTGCCATTTTATTAGTTTCAATAGCCTGAATGATTTGTAAGAAACGAGTTTAACATTTTCTAGTGCAAAATATCCCAAACTTTAATTCAGGGACAAATTGAGAATGGTGGTATGGGTCAAAGATGCAAAATGCATTGAACCCTCGAGGTTAAGAATGGCCGGCCGTACAGGAGACTTATTGGTATTCAGTTTTAAGTAACAATTCTGAACAACGTGAAATCCTTGTATAGTATAACATAAGGTTTCAATTCTATTCTTAGGTAAAAGATGACTGTTACCCTGAGTTTGCTACACCATAATAGTCAGAATAGAAAGGTCTTTTCACCCGAAATACCTGTTCGCCTAAAATGGTAGGGAGAAATATTTATCATTCTAGTATCCGGTACACAAATTAGAATGAAATATTCATTCATATTCTAGTGTTTGATATAATCCATGTTTAGATGTCAGAATGGAATACAATTAATAAAAATTTGACTTAATTGCTTTTGATTAGTTTATAGGACATAACATATTTCATTTGTTCTACTATGTTATTTGTTTGATTACGTGGAATCTTGACATTTTTTTGCACTCAAAATAATTGATGATTGATATTAAAATTTTTTAATTTGAATATTTAATTCATTCTAGCATGTAGATTTTTTATGTTAAAATTTTACATCCGCTAGCAATATAATTAATTATTAGCAATGTAAAATACAAATTACATGAAGCCCAACAAATATAATATATTTTTAAATTTTATTATGTTTTCATTGTTTATATTTGTTTTGCTACTAAAAAAGAAAAATTTTATTTAAACAAAAGAAAATTCATATTTAATTATCAATTGAGCTCGCAAATATTCTAAGATATGGTGATGGAGTAAAAAGGTCAACTACTAAAAGATATTTTTTGTGTATTTGTCCCCATTGCAAATTACAAAGGCATCAGGTCCTCAGCTGAATGCATCTCTGATTTCTAATCATTTGTTCATCAAAACATCTAAGATTGATTAACTCACTATGCACCACAATCTCATTGTCAATCAACAGTTCACACGAAATATCTGCAACATTTCATTATGCTTTAAGATTCATTATGAGAAGAAACAAATTAGAGTGGCCAGCATTTGCAGTTCATAACTATACAAAGTAAAATTTAAGAGCAAATTTGCAAGATAGCATTCTGCAAGTCCAATCATAATCTTCTACCCACTTTGATCCTTAGGTTAGCCATATTTACATGGCAGAACCTCATTTGTATTGGATCTCAAACAGCATCTTCCTTTTATAAAGTTTCAAATGGAAGAAGAAAAAGCCTTGAGATATTTATTATTATTATGCCCCACCACACACATTGAAAAGCAAAAAAAAAACAGTATCTTGCTAGCAATGTGTACGAAAAAAAAGAGCCTTGACGGAAATGTGTTACTGTTGTTAGATCATACTAAAAAAGTTGAAAAATTTAAATTTTGGAATATACATGGGCATGAGCACTCAGTACACCTCCAATTTTAGGGATGACAATTAGGATGGGTGCCCACAAGGGGCTAATGGGGATGGCAATTAGGACGGGGCTAGGGCAGGGCAGGGGGGAATTTTTTTCCCTCCGTTAAGAAACATATATAATTTTTTCCCGCCTCACCACATGTTTATATATATATATACATATGTATGTATGTATATAATATCTAATTTAATTAGTTACACACTTATAATAATATTATTATTAGTTATAAGTATTATATAATGTATATTAGTATATGTAATATAATTGATATTATTAATTATACATGTCTACTAATAGAAATTATTAATTAATTATACTAAATTTACTAACACATTTATACTAAATCCCTAATTACACTTAACACAATAACACTTTTTTTCTCAAAAAAATACAATAATAACTTAGTGATTATATTTCTTTCAAGAGTGAAAACTTGACTATTTTAACTGTATTTGTTTCATCATATTGGATTGTATTCAAATAGTTTTTGTTTGATTGTTTTTTATGGGTTTTAATTGTGAAATTACAATGGATAATGACTTAGTGATGTGTTGATATTTTAGTATTTAATTATTTGCTAAAATTTAATTACAATAAAATTATATGAAAAATTTTTATCAACCCCGCGAAAGAAGTGGGGCAGGGCGGGGGGAGCAGGGGGTGGGGGGAGGTAGTGGGTAGCAGGGCGAGGGAGGGGTTGCCATCACTACCCAATTTACATCTAACTTGTCATATAACTACACACAATCATAACTATGATGTCATTTACATTTTGATTTTTTTAAAATTAACTATACTTTAATGAGTGTCCATTGAGTACCAATTAACCAAATCATATTTTTTTTGGAGAAAAATCCATCTTTTTTTTCTTACTTTATTACTATTGAAATACAAATTTGGTCTAATTTCTAAAGGAAAATCCAATACTAGATGACAATACTAATTAAACCACAAAAATAAACTAAAAGACGGTCCACCTTCTTAATTTTAGGGATTTCATATTTGTGTCTTAGGATATCATCATTTTGAGTGGCCTTTTGAAGTTAAATTGATTTTTAAATTTTGAAAAATGTATATACAATATACATCATTTGTTGGATCCCTGTACAATTTGTTGTGTTGGATCCCTAGAGCTCGTCAATTACACTTTTATTTTGCAATATATTTACGACATTTTGTAATAAGAAGCATAAAATAGTTTGTCGGAAGCTTTTATCTTATCAAATTGCTCCTTGCCCACATAGAGCAAGTGCAGGGCCGACTTTTTCGATTTTCTAACCTAGTTGAATCGAGCGTGAGTATCGCTATACTCGAGCTCGACTCAACAGTAGAGAGGTACTGCTTGAGATCAAGCAAGTAGTAGAAATGGAGTTCGAACTGTAACTCGAAAAATGGTTCAAAAACTCAAGATCAACTCGATTATGCTCGATTTTCTTACGAGTATGATCGATCTCGAGTACTTGATCCGACTAAAAGAGTAATTCTGGTATTTTATACAACTACCAAGTCTAAAAGAGTAAAATTGTAATAACTAAATATATAATTTTTAATTAATTACTTTGTACTTGGTAAGGCTGAACAAGCCACCGAGTTTGGAAAAGCAATACTTGAACTTGACTTGAATAATTTTCGAGCTACTCGCACCCGACTCACACTCGGATTTGACCGAGTGCAAATCAAGCTTTTGACCGAGGTAGGAGCTCGATTCGATTACATCTCTAGTTTTTCCCATCACTTTCTTATTCATCAACACCTCTTTCTCCAATAAGGATTAACTCCAATTTGCACTTCCAAACTTATACACTTTTTTTCTTACTTTGCATCTTAAAATTTAATTTTAGACACTTTATACCCTAAACTATGAACTTTGTCGCATTTACATCCAATGAATGATAACATTAGCAAAAGTAACAGTATAGAGGACCTACAAATTAATGATAATGTGCTAAAAGTGGTGAAAACGAATAAGGTACTGTAATTAGAACAAAATGATACATTGTTATTAATTGCACCGTTCTTTATTTCGTTAATTTTGCAAATAATATTAGTGATTTGGATCATAAAATAAATGATAATGTGCTGAAACTAGTCAAAAAGAGCCTAGGGATCGCAATTAGAACAAAACGATACATTTTCATTAATTTACACAAAACTTTATCTTGTTAACTCTGTCAACATTGTCGTTAATTTACATTAGCCTTTATCAATTTTGCTTATATTTTTATCAATTGGAATTAAATATGATAAACTTGAGAGTTTAGGGTGTAAAGTTTTCAAATTTGAAAATTTAGAGTGTAAAGTGTTCAAAATTAAAGTTTACAGTGCAAAGTAAGAAAGTAGCATAAGTTTGAGGTTGTAAGGTGGAGTTAGCCCTCCTATAATGCAGCCAATAACACGCATCACTATTCTAATAGGGTCGACTCAACTACTTGAGAACACCGAGAAAGTGAGTTTTCATCCAAGTCTTTCTCATTTTTTTCATTTGTATTCCCAAATATTGGAACTTTTTCTCTTCATCTATGCCGCTATATGTCAAGCAAATTCTAATTGAAGGAAATTGTGTAATGACAAGCCTGGCAGCTATGGATCATAGAAAGCGTCCCTTTTTTGCCGTATACCATAAATCGGCTTAGACTGGGTTGACTGGATTTTAATTTCTGATGACCATTTTCTTACTGATTTTTCTATTGTTTATTTTGACTGCTAATCTGATTGATATTTGTCGTTTTGTTCGGTTCCGGTGCTGCCCGTATTCGGATTTTATTGAACACCATACTGCTGCCCAAAGATTTTCTCTTTTAAATTTTTTTCTTTCAAAATAATAAATTATTTTTGATAATAAACTCAAATCTCTCAGTTATATTCCCTTCTTCAAATTATCCAAGTCATCACTCTTCCCTTCAAATAACAGATTACTAATCTGTTAGCATAAAAATTACAGACTAAGAAAAGGACAAACAATGTTTCGAGGCTAGAAACGAAGGACTAGAAGGTACAACAGCAATTCTATTAACACAATCTATTGGGTTAATTCCACTTTGTCCCCTCAAACTTTGGACAATTACCCACTTCAATCCTTAAACTTCAAAATGGAACACTTAAGTCCCTAAAACTTATAAATTGAGATACTTAACTCCATAAACTTAAAAAATGGGACACTTAAATCTCTAAACTTATAAAATGAGACACTTCGACCACCAACGGCATTCAGGATTCTGTCAACAATTTTCCTTAATTGTGAGGTATTTATAAGTTTAGGAACTTAAGTGTCCCATTTTGAAATTTAAGAATTGAAGTGGGTAATCGTCCAAAGTTTGGGGGGACAAAGTGGAATTAACCCCCAATCTATTTGGATATATCAATTACCAACGTGGGAATCCAGATTCTTATGTAGACTATAATCAAATCCTATGCAAACTTTACTTCTAAAACTTAAAACCACTTCCTATTCTAATTAATTTACAAAATAATAAACCTACTTCTAAAACTACTAAATCTCTAAATAGTTTGGTTTAATTATTCCAACATTATCTTCTTTGAACCAAACTTTTGAATGTTGTCATCTCCATTGCTATTATAAGCTTGAATCGCAATTGTAGCCTTTGTAGCGATGTAACTGACATGCAACTTTTATTTGTAGCTAATCTTCAATTTCTTCTTCACGTGTTAGTGTAGATTTGACTAATACTTTACATACAATTTCGCTACTAACTCTTTCTAATCAAAGAATTCTTCCATATTGACCTATTTGTGATCAGAGCCACCATGTTTTCTTTAATAATAATAATCCACATAATTTTTAAACAATAAATGATGCCTTTCTTTTCTCAAATAATTTTCAAACAAAAATTTCTAATAAATTCGTCCATCCCACAAAAAAATTTCATTCACTTCTTTGTCCAAATCAGAACTTTCACCAAGATATTCGTTTCATCAATGATCCCAAATAAAAGATGCAAATTAAAATCTTCAACCACATAAATATTTCACAAATTTCACCATCATCAACAAATGCATATCTTTTCTATGTCAAACTAATTTTTGATTTATGATTAGACTCATATGAAAACTCCATCAAAATATAAAAGAGCTAACTCAAACAAAACAACTAAAGTATTGAGAATCAATAAAGAATCTTTTATAAAATTCTCTAGCCATGGATTTCTATATAAGTTTGAAAAACAACTTTCCCTATTTTTCTTATCTTCTTTTGTTAAACCATAACGATTTTTTTTTTGTTGTAAATATTGTCTAAATTACACCTTTCGAGATATTTCTCCATTATTGCAGCCTATTCTGGTCTTTCTTTATCAGTACTCATTTTGTGCAAGACAAATTCTTTATCCATTGTTGCAACTTGAAAATAATTTACAGACCATCGCAATCAATTTTTTCTTCACTGTTTGAATTTCTTCCCTTTCTTAGCCTCCTTGGCTTGCACCTCAATTATTCTGTAGGATGTACCTCAATCAACAATGTAGTACGACCTTTATCCCAATCATTGTACAACACAATTATTCAATAGAATTTTTAATCACTGTCAACACTAACAATCTTGATAGTGTCATTTGTTTTAGACCGCAATCCACTTAGGGTCAATTTTGTCCTTAATTGTCAACAAATAAGTATCTCAAGATCAACTCTCATGGTCCAATTTTTCAATCTTTGAATAGTCTACCACAAACTTAACATCTCGGGCATTTCCATGATCAATTTTTTGAATTTAGAACTCTGATACCATTTATTAGTGCAAAAAAAAAAAGCAACAAAAGATATAAAATTTGATAAAATAAGAAATTGAAAAACAAAATTTGACAAAATTAGAAATCGATGAACAGCTTTCGGAGGTCAGAGACGAATGAAAAAGAAGGTATAGGAACAATTTTGTTAACACAAACTACTTGGATATTTGCTCAATTACGAACGCGGGAATCCACGTCCTTATATTGACCAACTAATCAAATTCTGAGTAAGCGTTATTTCTAAAACTTAAACCACTTCCTATTCTAATTAAGTTACCAAATAACAAATCTACTTCTAAAACTACTAGACTTCTAAATAGTTTGGTTTAATTATTCCAACATAATTTACTGCTAATTGTAATTTGTCCATTTGAAAATACATTACATTTTGAATTGCATGTTCAAACTTTCTCTATTTTCCCACCAAAAAAAGGAGAAAAGAAAACCGCTAATAACTATGCATCTCTAGTTTCTAATCATTTGTTCATCAAAATATCTGAGATGGATTAACTCAATATGCATCATAATCTTATAGTCAGCCAACAGTTCACACAAAATCTCTGCAACATTTGGTTATGCATGCTTTAAGACTAATTATGAGAAAAACAAATCTTACAATATTTATCACTAAATGCCCCACCACAGAGGCCCAAAACAAAGTGTCTTACCGGCAATATGTCATTGTTGTTAGGTGACTTTATGAGACAAATCACCCTGTTATAGCAAGCATAATTTTTTGCTTCTACCTATGACATGACACTAATCATGGTAAATGTGAAAACACTCCAGAAGCAAAAGATGAACAATAGGACAACACTATTTTAAAAAAGAGTCCTCCTACAAAATGTGACTGAAAAGTAATTTTATGTATCTAGCAATTAGGTTTCAGGTACATCATGTTAACATCTTCTGCTTTTACATGTGTGCAAGAAGGATCCTATTTAAAAAAAAAGTATGGATTGATTTTGATGACTAATAAAGGTTGAAGCTACACAGCATTATCTAAGAAAAGCCAACAATTGCAGTGGCAAATGCATACCCATCAAATCAACAAGGTATGATGTACTAATGTACATTTCGAAATTTAAGTTGTGGGCTTATATCTTTTTATAGGACAATTTTTGTCATGTAAGTAAAAATACTATTAGATACATCATATCCTAAATTTCAAAAAGCTGAAAAATGGAAAATATTTTTTCTTGACATTTTGCCTCCACATTACTTGTAACTTTTTTTTACCCCTTTCGACAATTACTTAAAAACACTCCTGCAGGTTAAAGAAATCAAAAGTTGCAAAAATACTGAGACTTGGATGATTCAAAGAAGATTCCAAAAGGCAAATAACACAGATATATAAAAAAAAAAAAACTGATCTCAATTGGTAGAGGTGTCATACTTACCTTCTTACTTTATGCATCCCCCTGATGCTTCAATTTGTTAAGCAATTAGTGGAGAATATTCATCTTATGAACTAAAATGCAATTTCATATAACACGTTCTGCAGATTCACCACAAGAATAGCTAATATTCAAAATAAGAACAAGGTACAGTACAATGCGTTTAAACTATGTTGAAAAGCATTAAGAACACTGAAGAAGGAACAACTTGTGCTGAGGGCATGTTTAAAGTCACTTTGATCAGCCAATAGTTGCATTGTTGGAAAATCAAAATTGACAAGCTGATCATGTAAATTTGTCACTCTTTGTGCCAGAGAGAGGAAAAGTCAACTGATCAATACCCTCAGAATTGATATCTGTTGCGGAGTTTCTAAAAAATAATATGTGGAATCTCAAGGTTGCTGATTCATCAATACACGGTGTTACCTATTTATCAGTGCATGGTGCCATTGATTTACGGGTGTACTCTCATGCAGGTATTACTTATAGATTTGGTTATAGTCCATTAAAAGATGGAGCAATCCTAATGGTCGATGGCAAGCCACATACTTGGCGCTGATTACGATCATCAGAAGGTGAAAAATGAGCAACTCATTGATGCATTGAAGATGCAGGCTCAAGTGCTTGCACAGTTACTTAAATAGATGACGCATGTAGCTCAACCAGAAAGTTATTAAAGGCAAGCTATGATAGAAATGCTCGTTGATTAGCCTCATCGGCACAAGAAGAAACCAATTGGAGTAAGAATCCCAAGTTACCAAATCGTTACCAAACACAACAAAAGAGCTGAAGCTAGACTTGGGAGGCAGTAATTCACCGATAGTGGTTATATGCCTAGAAGACTGAAGTCGATGAAGTTGGTTCATACATCATATGGTCTGTTATGTGTGGCTTTGTCCCACATCACTTTTTGTATGAGAGTCTTTCCCCTAGTTGGCTATAAATAAAGTGAGCCTGTGATGGGATTAAGTACACCAAATCAAGAGAGTTTTAGTGGGTTATTTGGGCCTTTAGGTCATTAAATCTTTTATTTAGAACACTTTTTTGGGCTCTCTTGTGTTTGAAGTATTAGATGTGTTGGGGTTAGGAACACTTTCTTAAAACATTTTTGTACTCTTTTCTTCACAGTGGAATTTTGCTCCTTTTCCGTTCATAGATGTAGGTCAATTTGATAGAACCACATAAATTTCTATATTCCTGTTTTATTTATTTCTACTTTGTTATTTGTCTTTTAGAATTGCCAAAAACCCCCATTCGTCAATTTTTTGAAACCAGACCTAACAAATTGGTATTGGAATTTCTTCAAAGCTTTTGGATTTTGTGTCAACAATGATAATAACAATTACTGTTGTCGAGAAATTCAATAGGAATGTCAATTTTGAAAAATGGCAGTTCAAGATGGAGGCCATTTTGGTTCAAGATAGAGTTGACTTAGCGATATAGAGACTTGAGAAAAAGTCAGAATATAATAAATGCAAATATTACTGAGATGGATAAGAAGGTAAGGTCCATATCATCTTAAATTTCTCTAACGAGGTTTTGAGGGAGGCAGCCACTGAAATTTTGGTTAAGGTCATGTGGGACAAGTTTAAAATTTTGTACATGAAAAAGACAATTGAGAATGGGTTTTATTTAAAGCAAAATCTATATATGCTTCAGATGATTGAAGGTACATCTATACTCTCATATATTGATAAATTTGATTTCATTATTAATTTAGAGAATATAAAATTTGAAAATTGATGATGAGTATCAGACCCTATTACTTTTGTGTTATCTTTCCCAATTTTTTAAATATTTTCACGATACTATGATTTATGGAAAATAAACAATATCGTATCGGAAAATTAAATCTGCATTAAAATCTAAGGAGCAGATAGACAGGAATATTATCGAAAAAATCAATGGAGGTTAGGCGGAAGGCCTGGTTGTTAGGGGTAGAATCGAGAAAAGAGAATTTGATAGTAATAAATCTAAATCTAGATATAAAAATTTGGAGTGCAATTATTGTTCCAAAATGGAGCACATTAAGGCAAATTACTTTAAATTGAAAAATAGATTAAAGCAAAAGGGAAACCTAGTGAGAAAATTATCGAGACTACTGAAATTCGTGTTGCAGCTGATGAGAATAATGAAAATATTTTCTTTATGACTGATGACAAGAAAGGTCAAAAGATAAATGAATTTTAGATTCGAGGTGCTCTTATCACATGTGTCCCAATAGAGATTTGTTTTTCACTTATGAACCTTGTAATGGTAAAATTATTTTGAGGGACAATAATGCATTTTGTGATGTTGTTGATAAGGTTATAGTCCGAATTAAAATGCATGATGGTATTGTAAGGACGCTCACTAATATTAGACATGTTCCTAATCTAAAAAAGAATCTCAACTCTTTGGGCACCTTAAAGGCTCTTGAGTGCAAATACACAATTGAAAATAACGTTATGAAAGTTTCTAAAGGTGCTCTTGTTGTTATGAAAGTTTGCAAGTCTGGTATTTTGTATGTTTTGCAGAAAACTACTATCACAGGTTTAGTTGCAGTTTTGTCATCATCTTCATCTGATTCTAACATTACCAAATTATGGCATATATGTTTGGGACATATGAGCGAAAAAGGTTTGGGCATACTAAGTAAAAGGGGACTTCTTTGCGGTCAGAGTATTGAATCATTGGAATTTTATGAACACTGTGTTTTTTAAAAGCAGAAAAAGTATGTTTCAACTCACCAGCAATTCATAAGATAAAAGGTACTTTTGATTATATTCATTCTGATTTATGAGGTCCATTTCGTGTTCTGTTTAAGAGTGGTAGCAGGTATATGTTGACTTTCATTAATGATTATTCAAGAAAAGTTTGAATTGACTTTCTTAAACATAAGAATGATGTTTTCCTCATTTTTAAATAATAAAAAGTTTTGATTGAAAAATAGACATGTAGACAGATTAAGTGATTTAGAATAGATAATGGCATGAAATTTTATAAAGGCAAATTTGATGAGTTATGCAAGAATGAAGGAATTGTTTTGCATCGCACTGTCAGGATGACATCTCAATAAAATGGCATGACCGAACGTATGAACAGAATACTTTTAGAGAGAGTAAGGTGTATGATCTCTAATATAGGATTGACAAAAGACTTTTGGATAGAGACGATCTCTATATCTTGTTATATAGTTAACCGTACTCCTTCTGCAACTCTTGATTTCAAAATTCCTATGTAAGTCTTGTCAGGTACTCCTACTAATTATTCTAATTTAAAAATTTTTAAGTGTCCAGCATACATACATGTAAATGATAAAAAATTAGAATCTCAAACTAAAAAGTGAATTTTTCTTTGGTATACTTTTGGGGTTAAAGGATACATATTATGATGTTCTGATCTCAAATTTTTAAAATTTATGATCAGTAAAAATATTACTTTTGATGAATTTTCTATATTATCTTCCAAGGAGTCTTCTAATTCTTATCATGCAAACGATATTATGCAGAATTAGGTGAAATTTTAGATTGGCAGTTCTGATCCTTCTATTCAAGAAATGTTAGTAGATGCACCTGACTTTACTGATGCAACTAATTTAGAAGATCAATATTTCATAGCCAAAAATAGACCAAGGAGGGATATTCGACCACCACAAAGATATGCAGATTTGATTACATATGCTTTGTCTATTGCAAAAGAAACTGATGGAGTTGGTGAGCCTACTTCCTATTCAGAGGCAATTTCTTGTGATGATTCTGCTAAGTGGTTGATTGCGATGAATGAAAAAATTGAATCTCCCCACCGCAGTGGAACTTGGGTTCTTGTGAAGTCGCCTTCAAATAAGAAAATTGTTGGATGCAAATGAATTTTCAAGAAAAAGAAAGGTATTTCAGGAGTTAAAAATGTAAGGTACAAAGCATAGTTGGTTGCAAAGAGCTATAGTCAGGTACAAGGTGTTGATTTTAATGATGTATTGTCACTTATTGTTAAGCATAACTCTATTTGTGTTTTGCTTACTTTAGTTGTCATGTATGATTTGGAGTTGGAGCAGTTTGATGTTAAGATAGCTTTCTTGCATGATGAACTTGAAGAGAAAATTTATATGAAACAACTTCAGGGATTTAAATTTGAAGGAAAGGAAGACTGTATTTGTTTGCTGAAAAAATCCTTATATGGATTGAAACAGTCTCCAAGACAATGGTATAAGAGATTTGATTCTTTTATATTGCTTTATAGTTATTCAAAGAGTATGTATGATAGTTGTGTCTACTTCCAAAAGTTAGATGATGGTTTTTTCATTTATTTATTACTTTATGTTGATGACATGCTCATTATTGTCAAGAATTTTGTCTGAAATTTACACTTTGAAGTTGCAACTAAGCAGTGAATTTGAGATGAAATATTTGGGAACAGTTAAAAGTTTTTTGACATGGAGATCAAAAGAGATCGAGGGAGTTGAAAAGCTATTCTTGACTCAAAAAAATTACCTTGAGAAGTTTTAGAGAAGTTTGGTATGAAAGATACTAAATCTGTGACTACTCCTCTTGCTAGTCAATGTTCGACTATCTGCTGCTCAGTCACCACAGTTAGTTGAAGAGGAAAATTACATGACATAGGTTCCTTATTCCAGTGTAGTCAGCAACATTATGTATGCAATAATTTGTACTCGTCCAAATATCGCGCAAGCAGTTAGTGTTGTTAGCAGATATATGCAATGTTTTTGGAAAAGCACATTAACAGGTTATGAAATGGATTCTCAAATACTTGCGAGGGATTTCAAATAGTTGTTTGGAGTTTGGGAGAAACAATAACACTTTGATTGATTTTGTAGATTTTGACTATGTCAGCGATCTTGACAGGAGAAGATCACTTTCAGGTTATATATTTTATATTGCTAGTTGTGCAATTAATTGAAAAGTTACGTTATAATCTGTTGTAAGTTTATCTACTACGGAGGCAGAATCCATGACTGTGATCGAGGCAATCAAAAAAGTCTTGTGGTTGAAGGGTTTGTTTGACAAGTTCAGTCTACATCAAGGTATTACTGCTATTTACTATGATAGTCAAAGTGCTATTCACTTGACTAAAAACCAAAATATGTCATGAGAGGATGAAACACATTAATGTGAAGTTTCACTTCATTTGAGATGCTGTTGATGCGGGAAAAGTCCTTATTAAGAAAATCAATACTCAGAAAAATTCTGCTGATATGTTCACGAAACCTCTTCCAATTTACAAGTTCAACCAGTGCTTAGACTTGGTTGGTGTTCGTTGTTGGTGATTTAGGCCCGTTGGGACTTATGTTGAGAAGGTTGAGCAGATTTGCTATTGTCGCTATTAGGGACATGCCAAGGTAGAGATTTGTTATATGTGACTTTGTCTTAAATCACTTTTTGTACAAAGAAGTCTTTGCCTTAGTTGGCTATAAATAGAATGGACCTGTGATTGGATTAAGTGCACCAAATCAAGAGAGTTTAGTGGACTATTTGGATCATTAAGTCTTTTGTTCAATAAAAATATTTTGGGATCTCTTGTGTTTTAAATGTTAGGTGTTTTCGGTCTAGTAACACTCTTCTAAGGCATTTTTTAGTCTCTTCATTATAGTGAAATTTTGCTTCTCCTCCGTGGACATAAGTCAATTTGACCGAATCACATAAATTTTTGTGTTCATTTTTTATTTATTTTTGCTTTGTTATTTGTCTTTTAGGATTGCCAAAAACCTCTTTACCAATTTCTTGGGGCCAGACCTAACATGATCAATGGCATGTGGCTTGGCATCATCAATTCTCTTGCCAATTGTACAAGGTTCTGGCTGATTCAAAGGGCTATCAATAGAAACGGCGGAAAAATAAATAGGAGTTGCAACAATCAGGCTATAGCTACTTCAGTTCTGAAAATGTATCCACCAAAAGCGAAAACGACCAAGAATATTGGCACTCTATCGATGCTTCTAGAGACGTATTAATAGAGTGCTTGGGAGGTAACTGTTGGTGCAAAATCAACCGCCATTAATCAGCATTAGTTTTGGATAGTACACAAAGCTGATGAGAGGATCAAACCATCATCAGTTTGAGTTAAGACATAATGAACTAGGTACGGTTCGTGAATAAGAGCAGATTATAGAGTCAATCTAAGAGCTGATAAGGTAGCGTCCATCAATAGTAGATAATCTAGCAAGAGACTGTCAATGAAAATCTATAAGAGCCAATGACAAATGGTGATTCATTGGCATATTAGCAAGCCAATATTGTTATGGAATCTGCCAGCCAATGAAATAGTTATTGAAAGAGGTGGTTGCAAGATCATGCCCCCATGATAAAGAAGTAGTGGAGCATAATAGTGGCTGATTTAGTAAAGTAGTGTGTGACTTGGCGAAGCAATGGCTGATTTAGAAGAACAATGGTGTGCCTGGAAGCTGGTAAAAATGGGAGAGTCATCTAGAAGTAGTTACAATTAGTCAGTCAGTAGTTACCATTTCAAGAGATTCTCAACTATAACTATTTGGATAGAAAGCCAAAGAAAGATAGTAAAAATACTTCCCAAAAATACCTCTGGAGAAAAGCTCTCCCAAAAACACTCTCAACTTTCCTGGTTTTCTAGTTTAGGATTTCCAGACTTCTTATGTTCATTTCAATCCCTAGATTTTAGGCTAATTCTTTAGAATTTCCCTATGTCATGTTCAAATTTTCATTCTTAGTGATGTCAATTAGCTTTGTAATCAGCTTTATGAATATACAATGCTTTGTTGAATATCATTTCCATTGTTCGTGTGAATCTATATTTTTCACGCAACAATCAGTATAGTTTATTTTCTTTCTCAAATCTGATGGCAAGTTCAATTTCAAGAAGCTTTCAATCAACTTCCTTCATCATCAATTTTCTTATTAGCAGCTTTTGCATTACAATTGTAAGTCCTTGAGCCGATCAAGGAAGGACGAGCAGCAATTTCTGATGGGTTAGATTTAGGCGCACTTTCAATTAGCTCTATTACGTTTTCAATCAGCTCTCCTTGGTTTCAATCATCCTGGTCACTTTTCTTTCAACGATAGCACGGTCAGCATAGCAAATCAGCCTTAATTCACCAACAGCAAAAATCGACGCCAACAACAACATCAAGGGGTAGAAACTGATGTAGGAACGGAATGTTGATTATGCTGGGTAGATGGTGAAGCTTGCTTTCTGTGACTTAATTTTTTAAGCTTTCTAGCCACATTTTGAATTTTTAGATAACAAATTTTAGAACCTACTAAAAGGGGAAAAAAAAGTTCAAATCATGTAAATTGATGTGAAAAAAGACGACAACCGTCCATGTTTGGCTGCTGAGTCCGGCATCGGTGGCTGTTGTCCTGGCAGAGGTTTCTTGTGAAGAAGAAAAAGAAGTAAAAAGTAAGAAAACAAACAAAGAAGAAAAATAAAATATATAATATAAGAAAGAATAAATTTTTGTAACTTTTAAAACTCATTGCTACGAAGTTATCAAATTCTCTTTGGTTTTCATCAAAACTTATTGCTATTACCCGGTTTATTATACCTATAGTAATAGTGATTATGGAATTCGAATCAAACAACTCCTTGATTCATGATTGTTTGGTTTTTGTTTTCCTTTGCCCCTGTTTTATTGATTAGGAATACGTATAGGTTAAATAACGAGTGTGATTGGATAGTAGATTATTTGGAATAATTTTTTAAAAAAATATATAAAACTTTTTTAATATGATGTATGTGAGATAAAAAAGTGATTAAAAAATATTTGTGTTTCAATGTAAAGTATCACGGTTAAGCTCAAAATTTATCTAAAAAAGTTTATTTTTTAATTAATCAAAACTTAAAATGTCAACCTTTTCATGACTAGATGAAAAAAATTAATCCTTAACTTAACCAAAAAAAATACAGAAGGAACAGAACCAAAATGGATTACTACTCCACATAAGCGAAAACGGCAACCTTAATTTTCATGACTAGATGAAAAAAAATAACTTGAAATCATTTAACCAGAAAAAAAGACAGAAAGAAAAGAACCAATTGATTTACTACTCCACATATGCTAATTTAGAAAAATTAAACAAAAAAAAGGTTATTGAAGTAAAACAGCTCAATAGTCAAACTACAAGAAGTATCATGCATAATGGTAAAAATGCACAGGATTGTGGCACATGTAAAAGGAGAAGAGAGAGAAAATGTATTTGAATTTGGACATTAACATGAAATGTCACGTGTTTTAGACGCTTCCTCGTCCAAGATGCATGGCTCGCAGGAGAGTATTAGATATGATGCGTTTGGGAGGAGTATAAGTATACCGGTAATGAATGCAAGTGTTCTGTCAGAAAAATGGCAAATAGGAAAAATATAGAATGATTGTTTCGGATAGTCTGGGATTGTGGTATGGAATAGGTCATTTTTTTCAACATAATCAACATAAGTAGATAACATGCCAACTCCATTCAGCCAGAATTTTCGTCGTCCTTTCACGTGCCGCGCATGTGGATTGAGAGCATTATGTTGTTCGCGCATTGCGCGATGTCTTCCCATCTGAGAAGTATCCCATGTACCCGTGTTTCCTTCTTTCTGTATTTCTCTGCTGCGTTATCTGTTCTCTTCTTTCCACTACCTTCTCTCTCTCCTTTTTTTTGGACAGCAATGTTGCTCTGTTGCCTATCCGGATGTTCTGAACCTTGGTACAAGAGCCTGTTGAGATATCTGGTGCTGCCAAAGACTTGTCTTCTTACCGCGCAGGCCTCTGTCTCTCGCGTTCTCTTCTGGGTTGCAGTGGTCCAAATCCTCTGCCATCCATTTGGTTCTCCTCCTTCTCCTCTGTTGTAAGTTTTCTTCTTCTTCCTCTTCCTTTCCGGTGAGGTGCAGTCTTCGTTGTGAGTTTTTCTCTGTGAGTTTCAGTCTGAAGCTGATATTTTCGTTCTTTGTTTCTTTGTTTTTTCTTTGTTTCTTTGTTCCCCTTCCGAAGACCTTCTGTTTTGCTCTCGGGAAAGGTACGATCTTGCCATCCGTTTGGTTCTCCTCCTCCTCCTTCGCTGTAAGTTTTCTTCTTCTTCCTTTCCGATGAGGTACAGTCTTCGTTGTGAGTTTTTCTCTTTAAGTTTTAGCCTAGAATTGATATTTTCGTTCTTTGTTTCCCTAGGACCTTTTTTCCTCCCCTTCCGAAGACCTTCTGTTTTGCTCTCGGGAGAGGTACGATCTTGCTCTTGCTGAGTTGTGTGTTTGGATTTCTTCCCTTCTGCTTGCGATGTGTTTGTGAACTGTGTCCTTCCCTTGTGGTTTGGTGGTTCCGGTGTCTGGTCTGCAAGGGTCTGCTATTGGCCTGTGTTCTTGGATAACTCTGTGGTATCTGGCTCAAAAAAAAAGACTCTGTCCATGTTCTCTGGAACCATGCGTAGTTGTGCGTTTTGTCATCTAATGTTTTGTTCTCCGGAGTGCTGCGCGTCTGTACTACTTAGGCTAGATTTGTTCTTTTTGGGACTCGCCATTTGATATGTAGCTTGTGTTCTGAAAAAAACTGTGGAGTGTGCATCAAAAATGAACTCTGTTGTACTTTGTTACTATTTTTCTCTGTGTTTTGGGCTGGAGTTGTTATGTTTGCCGTTTATTCCAAACCATTGCAGTTAGGGATCTGCTTCTTGAGAGAGGTGTGGGATTATGCATTACTTTTTGGTTTTCTATGTCTAAAGAATATGTATTGCTTACTGTTAGGACTGACCCAAGAATAAACAAACTAAAGTTAGAACAATATAGGCGGTATAACCGACCATATAAAGATTAGGCGGTAGACACCAGCCATATAATACTTAGGCGGTAAAACTGACCATATAAAAGGGTTGTGGCAACCCAATAAAGACAAATAACAAAGCAAAATAAAAGACACAAAAACTTACGTGGTTCGGTCAAATTGATTTACGTCCACGGACGGAGGAGAAGCAATATTTTACTATAAAGAAGAAAATACAAAAGTCGTAGGAAAATGGTTCCTAGGCCAATAAGGCACTACAAAAGGTTTAGGAAATATTCCTAAACTCAAAACAAGAGAGTCTAAAATATTTGACTATAAATGGGCTAGATGACCCAAAAATCTAATAGCCTATATAATACTCTCTTGAGTGGTGCACCTAAAACCTTCAATAGGCTTCTATATTTATAGGTGAATTTGGGAGGCTTTCCATAGGCTTCTTCCGATGTGGGATGCAAAATTCTGCCACAAAAAATCAAACAAAGTGGCGTTGAAAAGTCAACAAATCTCCACCTTGGCATAATTTTAGTCCCACCATCGACAATAATAAAACTGCTCCACCTTCTTCACATAAGCCCCAACGGGCCTAAGTCACCAACAATGAATACCAACCAAGTCCAAGCACTGCTTGAACTTGTAAATTGGAAGAGGCTTTGTAAACATGTCAGCAGGATTTTCCTTGGTATTGATTTTTCGAACAAGGACTTTCCCTTCAGCAATGATATTCCGGATAAAATGATATTTTATATTAATGTGTTTCATTCTCTCATGATACATCTGGTCTTTAGTCAAGTGTATAGCACTTTGACTATCACAGTAAATAGGGTAAAATACATAAAACCCCCCTGTGGTTAAGGAAATTGACACGAAATTTCCTCATTATTTAAAAAACTCCCACATAACCTCCTTGTACTTTGGACTAATTTGAAAAATGGACGGAAATCATCCAAATTGACGGAAAGATGTAAATTTCCTATATTAACCCTATTTACAAACTGAATCGAAGTTTAATTCAGGGCTCAATTAAAGTTTTAAAAATTTTGTTCCTTCATTTGAAACAAAGGTAGAAATAAGGGGCCCATTTGAAATTTTATAAGATGTATCATATTCTTCAAGGAAATGTCAGAACATTCTGGGCTTTTGTTTCTTCCCTTTTTTTTTTAACATTTTTCCTGTTTTCCCTTTCCCCTTTGATTTTCCGTTCCTTTTCTTGCCCCATCAATCCAGCCAGCACCACCCTTTCATTGCTGCCACCATCTCGCCATCTTCATTTTCAACATCGCTAGTCTAGATTCAGCACTTTTTCATGTGTCCTTTTGTAAAATTAAGAACCCAAATCTAAGCAGCAAATTTCTTTGAAGACTTGGGTTGCTTAGTCTCTTTCTTGGCTGAATCATTAGTTTTCTTAAGCAACAAAAACCGGCTCTTTCTCCTGCATCTTCATCACCAATCGTTCGAAGGTCTCGGCCTCGTCCCAGTTGATTAGGAGACTCTGTTCAGTATTCCAAGTAAGCCAAGAGGGTCTTCACTCTCCAATTACATGAAGGCAGTGGATCTCGATTTCTCCTTCTTGCCTGCCGGTTGATTTTTCTTTTTTTTTGCTTCCTTTTTCCTTTCCTTCCATCTGTCTTTCAACTGACACCACCGACAAACGGTCATCGTCAGATCTAATTTTTCTATTCATGTTTCCATTGAATTTGGGATTAATTTGAAGTTGATAATAGAGCCACTGTGTGATTGATATATTGGAGGCTTTTGGTGTTAGGTTGGGATCAAATTTTTTTTTCAAGAACGCATTCACGATCAATTGGTGTTAGGTTGGGATCAATTGATCGAGAACTTTTGTTAATAATTTGAGACTATTAGATTGAGAATTTTTAGTGTTATTTTGTACTCTATCTAATTGGAAATTTTTTGGTGTTATTTTGGGATCATTGAGCGTTGAAATCAGTGATGATGGGTGGTAGAGTTGCTGGTGATTGGTGGTGATGGTGGAGCTACTGGTGATTAGTAGCGGTACTGATGATGATTGGTGTTCACCAGTGTCGTCGACCATTTTGGTGTTATTGACCAGTTTGGTTGTGAGCAGGGGAGAAATGGAGAAGGAAAATAAACAAAAAAAAAAGAAAATGACAAAACACTGCAAAATACTAAATTGTCCTTGACAATGTCACTTGGAGCTCCCTTAATACACGAGTGCATCTCAAACGCTGTTAATTTGGATGATTTCCGTCCATTTTCCAAATTAGTTCAAAGCAGAAGGAGGTTAAGTGAGAGTTTTCAAACAATGAGGAAGTTTCGTGTCAATTTCCTTAACCACAGGGGGGTTTTATATATTTTACCCCAGTAAATATCCGTAACACCCTGATATAGATTAAACTCGTCAAATTATCCCTTCAACCACAAGACTTCTTTGATTGCCTCGGTCATTGCCATGTATTCTGCCTCCATAGTAGATAGAGCAACAACAGGTTGTAAAGTAGCTTTCCAACTGACTGCACAACCCCCAATGCAGAATACGTAGCCTGAAAGCGATCTTCTTCTATCAAGATCTCCGGCGTAATCTGAATCTACAAAACCAACCAGAATGGTTTTATTTTTCCAAACTCCAAACAAGCGTTTGAAGTTCCTTGCAAGTATCTGAGAATCCACTTCACAGCCTGCCAATATTTTTTACCTGACAAGACATATATCTACTAACAACACTGACTGCTTGTGAAATATCCGGATGACTACAAACCATTGCATACATAATACTGCCGATTGCACTGGAATAAGGAACCCGTGCCATATAATTTTCCTCTTCATTTGATTGTGGTGATTGAGCAGCAGATAGTCGAAAATGGTTAGCAAGAGGAGTACTTACAGGTTTTGCATCTTTCATGCCAAAACGTTCCAGGACTTTTTTCAGGTAATTTTCTGGGTCAAGAACAACTTTCCTACTCCTCTATCTCGCTTAATATCCATATCAAGAATTTTCTTAGCTGCTCCCAAATCTTTCATTTCAAATTCACTATTTAACTACAGTTTCAAAGTGTGAATTTCTGACAAATTCTTGGCAACAATGAGCATGTCATCAACATACAGCAATAAATAGATGAAAGAACCATCATTTAACTTCCGAAAGTAAACACAACTATCATACATGCTTTTCAAATAACCATGACCCAACATAAAGGAATCAAATCTTTTATACCATTGTCTTGGAAATTGTTTCAATCCATATAAGGATTTCTTCAACAAGCAAACATGGTCTTCCTTACCTTCAATCTCAAAATCTTGAGATTGTTTCATATAAATTTGTTTTTCAAGTTCGCCATGTAAGAAAGTTGTCTTAACATCCAGCTGCTTCAACTCCAAATCATACATGGCAACTAAGCAAGCAAAACACGAATAGAGCTATGTTTTACAACAGGTGAAAACACATCATTAAAATCAACACCTTGTACCTGACTATAACCCTTTGCAACTAATTGTGTTTTATACCTTTGCAACTAATTGTGTTTTATACCTTACATTTTCAACCCCTGGAATACCTTCCTTCTTCTTGAAAACCCATTTGCATCCAACAATTTTCTTATTTGAAGGCGGCTTCACAAGAACCCCAAGTCTCATTCTGATGAAGGGATTCAATTTCCTCATTCATCACAATCAACCACTTTGCAGAATCATCACAAGAAATTGCTTCTGTATAAGTGGAAGGTTCACCAACTGCATCAATTTCTTCTGCAACAGACAAAGCATATGCAACTAAATTTGCATATCTTTGTGGTGGTCGAATGTCTATCCTTGATTTATCTTTGGCTATGGAATACTCCTCTTCTTCTGAACTATCTTCAACAGTAGACTTAGGTGCATTTACTGGCACTTGTTGAATAGAGGATTTGGTCTGAGAAGGATCAGAACTGCCAATATCAAGCTCCACCTGCTTCTGTGTACTATCAGTAGTACAAGGACTAAAAGACTCCTTCTTGGAAGATAACATAGACAATTCATCAAAAGAACATCTCTACTGATCACAAATTTTGGAGATTTGAGATCGGGGACACCATAATCTGTATCCTTTCACCCTAGAAGCATACCCAAGAAAAATGCACTTTTTAGCCCTAAACTCCAATTTTTCATCATTCACATGCATGTATGCTGGACACTCAAAAACTTTTAAATTGGAGTAATCAGTAGGAGTACTTGACCAAACTTTCTCAGGAGTTTTGAAATCAAGAGATGCAGAAAGAGCACGGTTGACAATATAACAGACCATATTGATCGCTTCTACCCAAAAGTTGTTTGTCAACCCTGCATTGGAGATCATACATCTCGTTCGCTCCAAAAGCGTTCTGTTAATACGTTCGCCCACACCATTTTGTTGAGCCATCATTTTGACAGTGCGATGCCGAGCAATTCCTTCATTTTTGCAGAATCTATCAAATTCACTTTCGCAAATTTTCATGCCATTATCTGTTCTCAACCGCTTAATATGTTTTCCTGTTTGTTTTTCAATCAAAACTTTTCATTGTTTGAAAGTTAGGAAAATATCATTTTTATATTTAAGAAAATATACCCAAACTTTCCTTGACTAATCATCAATGAAAGTCAACATGTACTTGGCACCACCTTTAGAAGGAGCACGAGTTGGATCCCATAAATATGAATGAATGTAATCAAGAGTACCTTTTGTCTTGTGAATTGCTGGTGAACTAAAACTGACTCTTTTCTGCTTCCCAAAAATACAGTGTTCACAGAATTCCAATGGCCCGGTACTTTCACCACAAAGAAGTCCTCTTTTACTCAGTATGCCCAAACCTTTTTCGCTCATGTGCCCCAAACGCATATGCCATAATTTGGTAATGTCGGTATTTGACAAAGATGATGTTGAAACAGCAGCAGCACTTGTAACAGTAGATCCCTGCAAAATATATAAAGTACCAGATCTGTGTGCTTTCATAACAATAAGAGCACCACGAGTGATTTTGAGAACTCCATCTCCACCTGAATACCTGCACCCAATAGACTCAAGAGTGCCCAAAGAGATAAGATTTTTCTTCAAATCTGAAACATGTCTAACATTTGTGAGCGTTCTCATAATACCATCGTACATTTTAATCCGGATTGTGCCTTTGCCAACAACTTTACAAACGGCGTTGTTACCCATTAAGACAACTCCACATGTAGTTGATTCATATGTTGAAAACTAGTCCCTATTGGGATACATATGATATGAACAACCCGAATCTATAATCCACTCATTGTTAGACCTAAAATTATTTTCTGTTGCACAGAAAATGGTTCCATCATTCTCATCAACTGCAATACTAGCCTCGGTGGTCTCACTCTTTTTCTCCTTTTGCTTTTCTTTATTTTTCAATTTAAAGCAATCAAAGATAACATGACCCTTCTTTTTACAATAGTTGCACACCACATTTTTATGCTTGGATTTGGATCTGCTTCTATTTTCTGTGTTTCTCTTTTCAGATCTACCCCTAACAAACAAGCCATCGGCTTGACTCCCACTAGTTTCCCCAGTAATATTCGTATCTATCTGCTCTTTAGATTTTAATGCAGATTTAATTTTTCGATACGAAATTGTTTCCTTTCCATAAATCATAGTATCACGGAAATGTTTAAAGGACTGGGGAAGGGAATACAAAAGTAATAGGGTATGATCTTCATTATCAATTTTTGAATTTATATTCTCCAAATCCATAATAATGGAATCAAATTTATCAAGATGGGAGAGTATAGATGTACCTTCAGACATCCGAAACATATACAAACTCTGTTTCAAATATAGATGATTCTCGATTGTTTTCTTCATATACAAGGTTTTCAATTTATCCCACATAGTCTTGGTCGAAATCTCCGTTGCTACCTCCCGTAAAACTTCATCGGAGAGATTTAAAATTATACTGGATCTGGTTTTCTTATCCATATCGGCGAAATTCGTATCCTTTACATCTTCTGGCTTGTTTTCAATTTCTTGTATTGCTAAATCAACTCCGTCTTGAACAAGAATGACCTCCATCTTGAGTTGCCACATGCCGAAGTTGACATTCCTGTCGAATTTTTCAACAACCGTCTTTGTTATCGTCATTGTTGTCACAAAATCTGTAACCTGAACTTTGTCTAAAAAAACTGGTCAAACAAATATGCAAGTCTCATGAGTGAGCTCTACGGGATGAGCAGACCCCACGGGATGAGCGGGCCCCACAGGATGAACGGACCCCACAAGATGAACGGGCCCCACGAGATGAACTTGTTTTACAAAATATATCAACCAACTCTGATACCAGTTTGTTAGGACTGGCCCAAGAATAAACAAACTAAACTTAGAACAAATAGGTGATATAACAGACTATATAAAGATTAGGCGGTAGATACCAGTCATATAATACTTAGGCGGTAAAACCGACTATATAAAAGGGTTGTGGCAACTCAATAAAGACAAATAACAAAGCAAAATAAAAGGCACAGAAATTTACGTGGTTCGGTCAAATTGACCTACGTCCACGGACGGAGGAGGAGCAATATTTTACTATGAAGAAGAAAATACAAAAGCCGTAGGAAAATGGTTCCTAGACCAATAAGCCACTACAAAAGGTTTAGGAAATATTCCTAAACTCAAAACAAGAGAGTCTAAAATATTTGACTATAAATGGACTAGATGACCCAAAAAACTAATAACTCATATAATACTCTCTTGAGTGGTACACCTAAAACCTTCAATAGGCTTCTATATTTATAGGTGAATTTGGGAGGCTTTCCATAGGCTTCTTCCGATGTGGGATGCAAAATTCTGCCACAAAAAATCAAACAAAGTGGCGTTGAAAAGTCAGCACTTACTTTTTGTATTACTTCTCTGTTGTGTGTTTCGTAGCATTTCCTTTCTTTTTTGATCCTGTTACACATTTGGGTTCTAAACCTGGGTTATCATCCCTTTTTTTCCTGTCTTTAGTACCTTCGTAGAATTGGATTCTGTCTTGGTTCTAAACCTGAATTCCATTTTGATTTTTAGATGGCCATGGAGCCTTTACGTGTGTCTGAGGTCTGTAGTTCCCTGCCCCAGTGGACTTCTGTGATCCAGTTCATTGAGGTGTCTCATCCTAAAACTACCCATGCAGGGCGTGCATCAAGAATGTATCAACTGAAGTTAGTGCAGGAAAGGGAAATTTTAGATCAAATCTTCATACAACTACAACAGAATAAACTTCAGTGGTTTTCCTGCTAATGGATTATCTATCGTACAGGAAACCTGCAGCAGGGATTTTGTTTCAACTTTTAGCCCTTTTTGTTTGGTTGAAGACCTGCTTCTGTGAAGTTGCTCCTCCTGCTAATTTTGTTTTTGGAGATTCCTTGGTTGCTGTTGGCAACAAGAACTACATTGTGTCTCTCTCAAAAGCTAATTTTGTACCAAATGGCATCGACTTTGGTAAGCCAACAGGAAGATACACAAATGCAAGAACAATAGTTGATCTTTTAGGTGAGGTGTCCGTCCTGAACTATTTCAGCTTGCTGTCTGCCAACTTAATTGGTAGCCACATTCAAATTGTCTGGTTAATATTTGATGATAGCATTGGAAGCTGATTTAGGCGTCACCTTCTTTTCTTTTCAATGGCCAAAAGTACTACCAACTGACCATTTCATGTGCATACTTTTGGTATTACCAGGAGAGGAAGTAGGAATCAAAGGCTTTACTCCTCCATTCTTGGCGCCAACAACAACTGGTCCGGTGGTTCTGCAGGGTGTTAATTATGCTTCTGGTGGAGGGCGGATTCTGAATCACACTGGAAAGATTTTTGTTAGATTCTTATTCCACCTGCACATGTTCTAATCCACATTTGGATGAAACAAACATGTATAGAGATGCCTACAACGTTGTTCCTCTCATCCTCTCCTCCTCTATAGAATTTCTCATCTATTTTCTCCCTCATCCTTCTGCTAGAGACATGTCTTTTGCAGTGAAAAAGCAGTCCTTTTACACATATTAATGATGTTTATTTTTTAGTAAATTTAAGTCATGACCTACATTTTCTGCATTTTTTTTGTACTTTTGGTTTCTTGAGGATCTCGGGTTTTCTTGTTTCAATTTCGATGGGTTCTGTGAATAATATGTTGGTGTTCTGCTTTAATATTGTGGGTGGGGAGGAGGGTTGGTCTTAGCTTTTGTTATTTATGTGATTTTATTGTAGAATTTTTTTTCTGCCAAGTTTAGGATTGACCTCAAGTTGGCTATGGAGGTTTTTTCTTCCTTTCAATTTTCATGTAGTCTAATGTAAATTTGGAATTTCAAAATTTTCCTTTAACTGGTCTAATTTTCTAATTACTATGGGATTTGACACATAAAATCAAGACGCTTTTAGGTTTGTTCATCTGTGTTTTTCTTTGGTATTGATGTGAGAAATTCGTTTCTGAATAAGTGTAAATTTTAATTTCTTGAGTTAATTTATTTTGTGGAGTTTGAGGAGGAAAAATGGTTTTTGAAAAGGTATGCTTATCTTAGTTGAATTTGTTGACTCCCCATTATATTGGATTGTAACTGTTTTGATTCTTGAATTCGAGTGTAGATGATGTTGGCCAATTGTCATGCTTCTTTAATTACTAAACATGGCTTTGTTCTTATATGGAGCAGCAACTGTGGGCTGATATTGGTGAGACTGAAGCTAATAAGGTTGATAAGGCTGCCAAAATAGCAACACTAATGGCTTATCTTAGGGAAATGAATGTTAGCTCACTGGTAATGAAAAGCATGAACCTAAGTGTATAAAAAGTTACTTTTAGCATATGTTTCTGTTTTATCTGGTGTTTCTTTCTTAGGTCCAAGGTAGAGATGATGCCTCTTTCCTGCATCATCTCTACCTTAGAAGTTGCCGAATTAGTATTTTCTCTAAAATGTATTTTTCCCATGCTTTCCTTCAAAACAGAGGTGACCAGTGGAAAAATATGACTTTTTTCCATTACATGTTTGTGTTATTTTTTGGTTGCTCTTTTTTTTTCCTTGTTTTTTGGATTTACCCTTGTCCTTTGCTTCTCGTGTTTTGTCCTTGTGTTTTGATCGTATGTGACTTATTTGCACATTTTTTTTTACAAGTTTTTTGCTGCAATGGTGCTTGAATTGACTTGGTTGGTCAAAATTTTTGTGTTACATTTTATGTCCCTATGATTTTGTTCTATCCATTTGTGATATTTCTTTATGTCTGTTTTCTTCACCTGATTACCAGTTTCGTTTTTCAGTATTACTCTTCTTCATTCCAATGGGAGCTCGCTGCTCTAAATTAGGCTTTTGCTGGTGGCCTTCTAACCTCAAATCCAACATCCCTTATTCCTCTGATCTTGGTAATTCCTAAAACTCTGTTAAATGTATAAAAATGTAATATGTGTTCCCTTTTTCTGATTTTTTCGTCTGGGGTTTTAGAGAAATGTGGAGAAAATGAGAGGATGAAACTGCTAGCAATTAAAGAATGCAGTTTAGATGAGCTGAAGGTGGTGACTTCAGGATTCTCAGTTGAATACATTATATCAGAACATGGAGATAAAGCTCCTAATGTTGTCTACAAAGGGCAGCTTGAAGATGACAGCTCTTGGATTGCTGTCAAACATTTCAATAAGTTTGCTTGGCCGGATTCTCGGCAATTCCTGGTTGTTATTACTTCTTTTAAGCAAGGCCCCAGCTGTAGTGTTTCACAAATGTGATATTATCTTATTTATGTACGTGCTTTGATATCTGCCATAGTACTTAGTTAATCATGAGTCTGGTGGATGTTATTCAGATTTAAGATTTGTTGTATGCAATTTGTAGGTTGATAAGTGAGGAAACTTATTGTAGGTTGATATGAATTGAAGCATTAATTATACGGTTGTTATACCTTTGTTTAAGGTCAGGTGAGATGAAGTATTTTGTTTCTACCAATAATGTAAAGTCGATTTCTTTTTTTTCTTACTCACTTTGGCCCTTACTATTTTGCATTTTCCTGCTTATTAACTCTCCTCCTTCACTTTTCTTTTCTTTTTTTTTTCTAATTTTGAGAATGATCTGAGAGCATGGAAAGATAGTAAAATCTAACCCCTAATGATGCTTATAAGTTTTAAGTAGCTACATCATTAGGAAATTAATGGACCTCGTAACTAAATCATAATGCACCCTAACCTTGAAATAGCAAGTATAGATGACAATCTAGACGAATTCTTATAATATTTTGGTTCTTTAATGAGAACAACATTTACTATTTTTTACATGATTACATACTTAGATGAAAGTTTACTCTAATTTGCTTTAATGATCCATTTTGAATTAGTACAAATTATTTTATTAAATTGGGCATCTCCATCCTTTTTCCCACCGTGCGTAGCACGGTTTATGCCTCCTAGTCTTAGGAATGCATGCAGCTTTGAATCCTAGCACACGTAGATTCATTGCGAGCTCGATTTGCTGTTCAGAGTAGCTCAGAATCTGAAGGAGACCCTGATGGAAGCCAGAGAGAATGAAGATGGATCAACTCGGTGCGGAGAAATTGAGCATGCTGTTGCCACGTGTATTCCTATTTTGGTGAAAAAAGTAGGACCTACAAGTAGTAGATATGCTGGGGGCCCGTAGATTAGGAGATTAATGTAGTATGCTCATATGTATACGGGGATCTGATGTAAAATTGCCACGTGGCAATTCAATATTTAAATTTAAACATTAATACAATTAATCTAGGAATGCAATGCATGCAAATTTAAAATATACATCTTTACGGTTAATCCATAAAGATGATAATGAGCTGAATGCTAATTCAAGATTAATTGGATTGATATCAGCATAACTACTGAATCTTTCATAACAAGTGTGCGGACTCTACTGTTAATCTTGTTGGGATGCATGTCCTTCAATTTCTAGGAAGTCCGGATCCTCTGCTTTGCCCACGTGATGTTGAGTCGGAGCATCTCACGGAGGTAGTAATTTGCATGTTTTGACACTGACCAATTGGTTGCTATGTTTTGATATGCCGTGAAATGGATGGGAACCTTCTGAAACTCCCAAGAATAATTTCCTTATTGCATTAATGAGAACACAGTGCCTGTTGTGGCATTCATTTTGGTACATCAAGTAACAGCCACAACTGAACTTAATCCTCTTCCCCTGCTTTCGCTTCTTGTAGAGGTGGTGTTTGATCTTGATGTCTGGCGGTGAATAGCGCTTCTTGTAGGAAATAGAATATTGTATTCTATTTAGTTCAATTGAGGAGGTTAGAACGATCTGAAATGCACTTAAGTAGTCGTGGTAGGAGGATTTGAGACCAACATTGCAAAGTACGATTGTCAGAATTCTCACTTTTACCCTTCGAGATTTTGCATAATTACAATTAGAGAACCAATCTCGTTGAGCCCCAATAAATTCTTTCCGCTGTTTTAGAAATTGAAGATTAATGTTATCGATGACGTTATACCAAGCATCATCAGAATGATGGGCTAGGTCAATATAGTTCGCGTAATAGTTATGGATTTCTGATTTAAGACTTTTGGTGTAACAGGTCTTACTTGTTCGACTTAGGTCTTCGATGATAATAGATATTGGTCTATAGGGCCTGCTGTCAGGCCCAATTACATTTTGGGCCTCTCATTGGATTAATAAGTCTTGAACATTTTGAACCACTAGGAAATTGGACTAATAAGGCTCCAATGGCTTCGAGAAAATTCAATCCAATATCTTGTTGTAGTGAATGATAAACGATTGAAGAAAGATCCCCTGTTTATAACTGTAGAATGGTGTAAAGGTTGAAAACATATACACAACCTTACTTGTTTTGCAGGACATGCAGTCATATAAGGATGCATCACTCTGAATGTTATCTATTTATTTTATATGCATTAATTAAGAGATAATGCGACATGGCTCAATTTCACCGAACGAATCATTGCATTATATAAGACATATATACAGATTAAATAACTCTAAAGATTACCTTCTTGATAAAGAAATAAATATCTAGATATTTATCCATAAATTGCTTAGTCATGGAGATATGTGACGTGGCATAGTTTGATTGGTTTAGACATCTCAGTATTTTTAATTGGCCGGCACAACTCAGCTTGACATACGGAAAGATATAATTGGTTATTTAACAAACAAATTTCCACATGTACATGACATATGATAATATTTGACTGAATAAAAATAAGCAATAAAAATAATTTATAGACCAATGGTAATTTTTTAAAATAAATTAAAATTCCATTATTTACAATATATATATATATATATCTATATATATATATATATCTATATATATAACTTTTAGCATGACGCTATTATAATCCATTGCAAAAGAAAAATCATTATGGAGATCTTCTCAATTGAAATTTTTTTTTATAAATAAGAAATTGAAAAAAAAAACTTTAAAATTGTGAAGGTTCCACCCAACTAGCACTAATTATTATTGAGGCCCACAAAATTATTAAAGTGCGACAAAATTTTGTTGAAAAGCACCACTACGCATGTGGAAAGCGTCTTCTTCTTGGGGCAAGAAAAGTGAAAAGCATTATTCTTCACGAAACAACTTTTGTTTTGTGGGCAAGAAAGTGAAGGACTGCTACTGTGAACTATCTCATCTCATACATTCAGTAGTGACTCTCACGTATCTGCTTGTATTGTGGTCTACTTTTCAAAGAAATCCCACAAAAAATTTGCATTTATTTTGATAAATTTGCCGAGATTCAACTACAGGAGTGGAACAAGAAGCGGTTTATTGAGGAGGTGGCAAAGCTGGCGCCTGCCGGTCGCCGGAGCTTCTGAAGTCAATTTCTTCAAATAGAGCTGATTACAGTGCTCATCAGTCATCAACAACCGGTATTTTTAAATTCAAGGAAATTGAAAAAGAAAAAAAAAGAATAAGTTGATTGGATGTTCCATTTCCTCTGCTGTTTATATATTCTGTATGTTGAGGAAAAATATAAACAAGGGAATGAAAGAAAGAGGCGGAGAACAAAATCAGTTTCTTGGTTGTTTGATAACTGATGCATGCTTGGGTTTTTACTTATTTTTTCAGTTTCTTAGTTGTTTGATACCTCCCTTGTAGTTACTGAAACTATAATCGAAGAGTTAGTTTTGGACTTACGATACCGTGATTCTGTTCCTATTAAGCCAAAATACAGTTGAACATGTAATTATTATTCTTAAAGTATCATTTCTTTTAGTATTAAATGCATGCAATGATTTACTTTCAAAATTATTAAGCAGAAAATATTCCAAAAGGTATTAGCTTCATTTGTAATTCTTCCAAGTTACCAATTATTTTTTAATAAAATAATATTAGGTGTTAATCATAGTGAAATAACAGGAATTACTTTTGAATTACAATTAGACATTGTAAATTATTTTTTATTAGAAATTTGCTGAGAGAATGTATTCATCTTCATATGACACATCGCTATTCATCTTTCCATACCTTCATTAGGGGATGAATTTGGCGCTTCATAACTAACTTTAGACACACCACTTACACCTCTGGTTAATCAGATTGACTTGAATGATCATTCCCAACAACTTAAAACACTATCCAGTAGAGAAATTTGATAAGTGTATTGCTAAATATCTATAATAATCACTTGGGAATAGTTTTAGCCAGAGAATAGTCAATTTTAGATTACTTTAAGAAGTTCAACACCTTGATAGAGTAATATATCAGATAAAAAAAATGTCAAATTAATTTAGATAATTGCATAAAAATCTCATAATAATTAAATTCTATAATCTCTTCATTGCTCTGCCAAATTAACTTTCAAATTGACCTTCATCAATTCAATTGTAATGAATTGCACATAATAACTTACCTCACATAGATTTATCACAAAGGAAGAAAAAGAAATTTACATCCACTGGTAGGATTGATTTTTCACTTTTCATAGCAAGTCTACCATCTTCAAGTCAAAATTGCACGCAGGAATCCTTGTAGTTCTTTCTTGTTACACTGATGATTGCAATCTTCCCCAATCAGTTTCATTAAGATCCTATTTGATAACCCAATTCAGCACTTAAACTTAATAGTTTTTAGATCTTAACATGTTCACACCATTTGATAACAAAAAATTGAACATTTGAATTAATTGAGTAGCATTGAATTTCCTAGATAAAACTTGCTCCCAAAATTAAATAATAAGTTATTCACTTATTACTGAATATGATATGCATTCAAGTATATTATGTTTTCTACTTAACAATTTAATAATTTAATTGATTCAGACTTCGGATTTCAAATTTTAGACTTCGGTTTTCAAATTTTAGTTTTATCAAACGCACCCTAAATAAACAACTTGATGCTGCATCTCGTAGCTTTACTTTTATTTTTAAACAATTAATATGAATACATAATAGCAAAAAACAGAAAAAGGAGTTTGTATCGAGTGTCTAAAAAGTTTGGTTAAAGAACTACTTTCCCAAATTAACCGATTAAGAAATTAGTAATACTCTATGACCCTTAAGTTATATGAGGAATACTCTTTGAAATATATTTAGTTTTTGAAGGCAGGAAAAAAAATAAGAAAATAAATGAAAACATCAGTTACTAATAGCTGGATAGATGGTTTCTTATTTTTCTTCGGAATCCCGTTTGACTTTTTTTTTTTTTAAAACTTAAAACATTTGTTACTCCTGAAAGACTATCTCCTGGGAACTTTTTCTATTGGGTTTGCGTGGCAGTTGTAGCATCCTGCTGCAAGCCCAAATACTAGTCCTCTACCTACTTTTGATTTTTAGGCCCGCCAAATTTGATGGCACAGGCCCATTTGTATTGTATGGAGCCATCAGCAGCATCTTCTCTTGATGAAGTTTCAAGTGGAAGAAAGAAAAGTTCAGCGATATTGTCACTGCCACGCCCGCCATCTTTTCTAGCAACACGCAAAAAGTAAAATAAAAAAGTCTTGCCGAAATGAGTATGCCAAAAGGAAACGAGTATGCCAAAAGAAAAGAAGGAAGTCTTGATGGTGATGTGTTACAATTGTAAGATCATAATAAAGTTGTAGAAATTTGAAATTTGGATTATATATGGTTATATGAATTTTTCAAACGGGCATGTGCACTTGTTAATAAACCTAAATTACATTTAATTTAACATGTGAATATATACAATCATAATTAATTGCACTATATAGTTAGATACTTATTCAAATTAATTACACTTTTTAAAAAAAGTAACACATGAAACTCACTTAACGAATGTGCATTGGGCATCAATTAATCAAACCACACTTATATATGTAAATATATAACTAGCTAACTAAATATATGCTTTAAAAAAGTTATTGCAACTTGTAGTTGATAAATTGATCTTCACCACTTAATTGTTGTCGAAAATATTCAACGTGACAAATTCTCTTATGCTCATACCTGAAGCGCTCTTCTTTTTGTCGAGAACACTTTTGTTTTAGTGGTTAAGGTTGAGATTCCAAAATTTAAAAGTCTTGGATTCTAATTCCCTCTTTCCCCCTACATTCTTAAATCTAGCCCTTTTCGACTTCTCTTGCTATAAAGAAAAAAGAAAGAAAAAAAAGGGCTTTTCTCTTTATTTATGGTTGTTTCCTCACGTTGTCCACCAGGTAACAAATAAGGTCATTTATGGTTTTTTTTTCACTTCAATTTCACACTTTAATTTGCAATTCTACTTTTCATGTTTTTCCTTTTTTTAAGCACATGTCTAATCCTTAATATAACAAATAAAAATCCTATTTAAGCGTAACTCCAACTCCCCCTTTGTATTCTGTAAGGATATTGAAATTCAACAAGTCAAACGAAAAACAAGTCTAGGCCTCCTCATATAGTTGTATGCTTGTTACAAATTGAAGTGGCCAATGCTCTTCTCCACTTTTTATCCTTAGGCCCGCCAAAGCATATGCCCGTTGGCACGATCTTTCCTTGATGAAGTTTCAAAAGGAAGTAGGAAAAAAAATAATAAGTTGATTAATTGTTCCATTTCCTCTGCTGTTTATATATTCTGTATCTTGAAAGAGGTGCAGAATAAAGGAATCATCATTCGTTTTTTATTTATTTGTCAGTTTCTTAGTTTTTGAAATATATTTAGTATTTTGAAGAAGGGGAAAACAAAAAAGAAAGAGAATGAAAACATCTATTACTAATAGCTGGATGGATGGATTTTTATTTTTCTTTGGAATCCCTTTTGATATATATATATATATATTGGACTACAAACATATGTTGCTGCACAAGACTAATCTGGCGTGAACCTCAGTGCGGCTAATCTGATTGATATTTAATCTGGTTTTATTCATTTTTTGTGATGCATATTGATTGAATATTTTTATTTGATCGAATATTATAGTGCTGCGGATTGATTTTCTCTCTCTCTCTTTTCCTTTCAAAATAACATACTTCTCTGGCTAATGGCTATTTTCCCATCTTAAAATGCATTATACTCTTTGAATTGCTCGTTCAAATTTCCTCTGTTTTTCCACCAAAAAACAGAGAAAAGGAAACCACTACTAACTTTAAAAAGGTTGTGGTAAAAGGTATTTTTTGTGAATTTGCATCTTAAAAATGCCTTCACTTCCTTAGCTGAATACATCCCTAATTTTTTAAACATTTGTTAATCAAAATTTCTAATATTGATTAACTCAATATGCATCGTATCCTCATATAGCAATTCAACAGTTCCAACAAAAAACAAGAACCTCCCCGACACACACACACACACACAGACATAGAGAAAAAAAATAGAGTCTCGACTATTGACAGCAACGTGTGAGTATCATTGTTGGATCATAAGAAAGTTGAAGATCTTGAATATCAGTAGCTAAACAGAAAGAAATCTGATATCAAATTGAAAAGCAGGTTCCACGATGAAAATCTCCTCGGGGGGGTAGCACTAGTTGCTTTGATTCTGCTTTAGATCATCTGGACTGGATAAAAAAGACTCTCAAGTTTCAGCTCGATTTTGAAATCTGGAAACTGAAGATGGGGATAAGTCTATTGAAAACCTCTGATCTCTATATTAGAAGGTGTAGGAGGAGGAGGAGCAATCAGTTTATGTGTTTGGAATACGTTAAGGAGGAAAATGGTGATGCTAAATCTGACAGTTTGAGACTTAGCAGTATTTCGTTCAGGATTCAAGAACTAGATATGGGGATAACACATGGACTTGACTCTGCCTTTTTTTAGATATACTTAGTCTAGTGCATCAGATCATAGTGACATCAGACCTGAGCTCGCCAGATTCGAGGATACAATAATTTTGTTTTTAATTCAGATATCAAGGAATTCAACATCATCATTTTGTTGCTCTACTACTCGCTGGGAGATTTACAACTAGTTGTAGATTTCATTGATTCCATTTCAGAGAATCTGATTCATCTTTATAGCAAATATTACGAATTTGATGAAGATCTGAAAATTGTAATGCGAACCCTTCAAGAGAAGCTAATGCACTTGAAAAGTTTCATTTGCTTTGTAACACTACAAGGTGTTGAGGGTGTGCAATTAGAAGATCTATTGGTTCAAATTGAAGTTGTGGCTGTCAACGCCTGCATGCCTGATTTGTGGATCTTGGTTTCAAAGATATGATGAACAAGTGTGCAAGTAGATGAAAACTAAAATTTCTCAACTAATACACAAGAAGATTGATCCTGTTGATCCTCAAGTCCTAGAAACTTATATCCATGTCTTGAAAGCTTCCAAGTTATCAAGATCTTCCTACACTTTGGCTATGAACAAGAATAAGCATCAATTGGCTGAATTTGTTGATATCTCCTGCATAGTCTTATGGAGATCTTAGAATCTTATACCAGTTTCCTAGTTCCAGTGAAGGAACAAATGCTAAAACTCCATGTGGGAGTAAGATTCCTGATCATCCTACTTAGCCGGCAGCAACAGAAGTTCGATGAGCTAAATGATGAGATAAAGGATCTCATTGGAGTTGTGGTCTCTGATGCAGGAATTGTGATTTTCTCCCTTTCAGTGAATGAAATGAAAGAAGGCTTGCCGAAGGAAACAGATCTGTTGCTTTCTCATTTGGTTCAAGTGCTCAAGTTGATCATTGCAGAAGTTGGACACATTTATCTACTACCATCGTCATCATCACTTAGTTTCCCTAGGACTAACGAGCTTGGCTCTCTTGATTTTCTTCTAGAAACTCTCAAGGAACTAGCAAGCTCTACACCTGATTCAATTGCTTTCCCAAATGATCAATTGTGCACAATCCTAGAAGATCTTGCATTCTTAAGATCTTTCCTAGGAAATATTGTAGAGCAGCGCAGCTGGAATGAAAAACTCCAAGCTCTTTGGAGTCGTATTGTGAAGGTTGCATACAGTGTAGAATTCGAAATTGACTCTGCACTAGTTGGTGATCAACATGAACATTGTTTGGATGCTGTTGCTGGAGATATCAAGCGTATGAAGATAGAGGCTGAAGATATCTATAATAGCATAAGATATGATAATGAAACCCAGGGAGAGTTACCAAGACTACCATTAACATGCCATCACAAGTTACTGCTTCAATATCCAACAAAACTCTGGTGGGTCTCAATGATGAGGTAGAAAGTATAATTGATATTGTGGGAGGATCAATGCCAGTTGGATATTGTTGCCATTGTGGGTATGACTGGGCTTGGTAAGACAACATAAAGTTTACAGTGATCCTTTGGTAATGTTCCACTTCCACATTCATGCCTGGTGTTAGTTTGTTAGTTCAGATATTGTGTTGTATTGACGGTGGCAGCTCGATCCAGTATCTTGAGATGAATGAAGATGATATGGCTGACAAACTCCGCAAGTTTTTGAAGAGAAATAGGTATCTCATTGTTTTGGATGATGTTTGGGACATTGACGGGTGGGATTTGTTGAAACACTCATTGCCAGATGATTGCAATGGAAGCAGGGTACTCTTAACCAGCAGAAGTCAGAATTTGTCTTTGCAAATTAAAAACCTGATAGCAAACCTCACCACCTTCACTCGCTCACTGATAAAGAGAGTTTGGAATTGCTGCAGAAGAAGCTATTTGCCAAAGAATGTTGTCCTCCAACATTAAGTGGAGTTGTGCTGCGCATAGCAAGATACTGTAAGGGCCTACCTCTTGCAGTTGTCCTCGTTGCTGGAATTCTTGCCACTACTCAGCAAGACTGCTGGGAAGAAGTCACAAGCAGGGATGCAGAGAGCCAAGATATGTTTTCACATATTAGTCTGTATACTTCACCGATCACAGTAACCAGAATCAACCTCAACCAAATGACTTTCACTACTACATCTATCCCCTTGTTTAGACTAAGTTTTTGAATCTGGACTTACTACCACAATCTGCCCTGTATCCTACCTGTTATGGATTCTTCTCATAGACCAGAGTTGAATGTTCATCTAGATTTTTTGTATCATCAGTTACCATAGATATAGGAAAAGCAAGACTAAATACTCCCGGCAACAAGAACTATTTACTTCTAAAAATCAGTCACTACAAAAGATACTTGTAGTGCATTTTATACTAGATGCTCAAATAGTAGTCTACAATAGATTGTGGGATGAAAGCAAGCCAAAGAGACTGTAGCTAACCAATCCTCATATTATTCTTTTCATTCACTCCAAAACATTCCCTTTTCATTTGCTCTGGTTTCCCATCTCTCCACAAATTTACTATCACCCAGTTCAACAGAAAGCAATTTTTTAATTCTGCAGTGAGGCATTCAAGCGTACATATTAACCCTAGACTCTCCAATTTGGATGAGAAAATACAAATTTGCCACAGAAAAGAACTTGAAAAAGCACAGAACGTTCCTAAGCCAAAGAACTCGTCGATTTTTCAATAGGCAAACAAGGAAATCGTCTGTCTCGCATAAATCTATGTTGTTAATTTCCAGCAAACTACTTTCAAATGTTTCAACCTCATCTGTACCCCTAACACTCCCTCGCTAGCAAATCAATTATACCCAAATTTCAATCAAATAGACTAAAAATAAAACCCAAATATTCAGAATTCAAAGTGCCCAAAGATCTGATTGCAACTTTTTGGAGATTTTTGATGTATGTAAGATAATAAAAAAAAAGGTAGTTAGGATTACTTAGGAAATGTGAGAAGGGAATATTTTAAAAATTTTGCACAAAAGCTAATAGTCTGAACAACCTCTTAGACTTGTAGTTGTTTTTTTTAGTTTGTTTTGTTAAAAGATTTTGATAGGGAGAAGCTGCATATTTTTTAGGAAAATAACTTCTGTAATGCTTCCCTAATATTGTCGAAAGAACTGCTTTTGCTGCATCAGTTTATTTGGCATAGCATATACAAGAAGCTGTTTCAAGGTGTTACGTCGACACCAGATTCTGTATGTGATCAAATGGTTGGTGTGATATGAGAGGAATCATCTCTAGCTGGAAGAAGGTAGCTAATACTCCTAGCAATCGACAATTGGTTGCAGAGCTTAGATTACCAGCCACTAATTCTGTAGATCAGTAAATCAGTAGTTCCTAGTTTTTTATGTTGATGGGCCTATACTTCCCCGTAAATCTTTCGGCTTTGTGCAGATGGCAAACCTCATTCAATGCTTTGATAAAAAAAAAACATTGCGAATTCACAAAAAAAAAAAGAAACTTTAGTAATGCTTCAAGGTAAGTTATTTTCCATCCATTGGGGTAAAATAAAATATTCTCTTGAAATAAATGGTCTCCAAACACGAGAAAATTTTGGAAACATTTTCTGAAAAAATATTTTGCAATGAAACAGACCCTTGTCCAAAAAAATTGGATGCATTTTAGCTTTGTAATTTGGAATGATGTCAAATTCAAAACAAACATCTACCACAACCTTTTTTTTTTCTTTTTCTTTTTGGCAAGTTAGCATCCTTTCTCTGTTTTTTTTTGTTGGTAAAAACCTAGTAGTTCCATATGGCTACAATTTTGAATAAACAACTCGAAAATATGAAGTATTATATTCAAGGGATATTGCAATTATTAGCCAACTATCTGTAGAACTGTAATCTCAGTATTCAACTCAACTAAATTTGGGAAATACAAAAAATGAACAAATTAAACTTCGATCAAATGGGTAGACAGGTCAAACTAAGCAGTAGACCGGTTAGAGAAAGTGGGTACTTTCACGGTTGATTGCTACACCCATTACCATTTCCTTGAATTTGAAACAAGAATTTTCATAAGAATCCAGTACATATTGGAGTAGATATTTGTGAATGAGTAAGAAAATGATAAAAATTGACATATAAATTGTGCTGGAGTGTTTGGGACCATTGCACTAGTTGTTAGGACTGGTCAGGAATAAACAAACTAAAGTTAGAATAAAATAGGCGGTATAACCGACCATATAAAAATTAGATGGTAGACACCGGCCATATAATAATTAGGCGGTATAACCGACCCTATAAAAAGGGTCGTGACAACCCAATAAAGACAAATAACAAAACAAAATAAAAAACACAGAAATTTACGTGGTTCGGTCAAATTGACCTACGTCCACGGGTGGAGGAGGAGCAATATTTCTACTATGAAGAAGAAATACAAAAGCCGTAGGAAAGTGGTTCCTAAGCCAATAAGGCACTTACAAAAGAGTTAGGAAATATTTCTAAACTCAAAACAAGAGAACCTAAAATATTTGACTAAATGGGTTAGATGACCCAAGAAACTAATAGCCCATATAATACTCTCTTGAGTGGTGCACTTCATTCCTTCATAAGAGCCCTTATTTATAGGTGCATAAGGAGAGGTTTTCCTTTGGCTTAAGCGATGTGGGACTAAAGCTTTCTCAAGCTTCCGTCGGTGTGGGATGAACTAAGTCAAACTAAACAAATCTCCACCTTGACATGTCCCCCACATCTACAATAGCAAAACTGCTCCACCTTCTTCACATAAGCCCCAATGGGCCGAAATCACGAACAACGAACACCAACCAAGTACAAGCACTGTTTGAATTTGTAAACTGGAAGAGACTTTGTAAACATATCGGCTGGATTGTCTTTGGTATTGATTTTCTGAATAAGGATCTTTCCTTCAACAATGATATCCCGAATGAAGTGATACTTCACATCAATGTGTTTCATCCTCTCATGATACAATCTGATCTTTAGTCAAATGTATCACAGTGAACAACAGTAATACCTTGATGTAGACTAAATTCGCTAAATTAAATTCTTCAACCAACCAAGGGTTCTTTGATTGCCTCGATCAAAGCCATATATTCTGCTTCTGTAGTAGACAAAGTTACGACAGGTTGTAGAGTAGCTTTCCAACTAACAGCACAACCGCCAATGCAAAATACATAACCTAAGAGTGATCTTCCCTGTCAAGATCCCCAGCGTAGTCTGAGTCTACAAAACCAACCAAAATGTTATTATTTCTTCCAAACTCCAAACATGCATTTGAAATATCTCGCAAGTATCTGAAAATCCATTTCACAGCCTGCCAATGTTCTTTATCAGGGCAAGACATATATTTGCTAACAACATTGACTGCATGTGAGATATCTGGACGAGTACAAACCATTGCATACATAATACTGCCGACTACACTGGAATAAGGAACCCGTGCCATATAATTTTCCTTTTCATCTGATTGTGGTATTGAGCAGCAGATAGTCGAAAATGGCTAGCAAGAGGAGTAGATACCAGTTAGCATCTTTCATGCCAAAACATTCCAAGACTTTCTCAAGGTAATTTTTTTGGGTCAAGAATAACTTCCCTACTCCTCGATTTCGTTTGATATCCATGCCAAGAATTTTCTTAGTTGCCTCCCAAATTTTTCATTTCAAATTCACTATTTAACTGCAGTTTCAAAGTGTGAATTCTGACAAATTCTTGCAGCAATGAGCATGTCATCAACGTATAACAATAAGTGAATGAAAAAATTATCATTTAACTTCCGGAAGTAAACACAACTATCATACATACTCCTTGAATAACCATGACTCAACATAAAGGAATCAAATCTCTTATACCATTGTCTTGAAAACTGTTTTAATCCATATAAGGATTTCTTCAACAAGCAAACATGGTCTTCCTTACCTTCAATCTCAAAACCCTGAGGTTGTTTCATATAGATTTGTTCTTCAAGTTTGCCATGTAAAAAAGCTGTCTTAACGTCGAGCTGTTCCAACTCTAAATCATACATGGCAACTAAAGTAAGCAAAACACGAATAGAGCTATGTTTAACAACAGGTGAGAATACATCATTAAAATCAACACCATGTACTTGACTATAGCCCTTTGCAACTAATCGTGCTTTATATCTTGCATTTTCAACCCCTGGAATACCTTCCTTCTTCTTGAAGACCCATTTGTATCCAACAAATTTCTTATCTGACGGCGATTTTACAAGAACCCAAGTTCCATTCTGATGAAAAGATTCAATTTCCTCATTCATCGCAATCAGCCACTTTGCAGAATCATCACAAGAAAGTGCTTCTGAATAGGTGGAAGGTTCACCAACTGCATCAGTTTTTCTGCAACAGACAAAGCATATGCAACTAAATTTGCATATTTTGTGGTGGTCGAATGTCTCTCCTTGGTTTATCTCTGGTTATGGAATACTCCTCTTCTTCTAAACTATCTTCAACAGTAGATTCAGGTGCATCTACTAGCACTTGTTGAATAGAAGATTTGGACAAAGAAGGATTAGAACTGCCAATATCAAGCTCCACCTGCTTCTGTATACTATCAGTAGTACAAGGACTAGAAGACTCTTTTTTGGAAGATAACATAGATAATTCATCAAAAGTAACATCTCTACTGATCACAAATTTTGGAGATTTGGGATCAGAACACCATAATCTATATCCTTTCACCCCAAAAGCATTCCCAAGAAAAATGCACTTTTTAGCTCTAAACTCCAATTTTTCATCATTCATGTGCATGTATGTTGGACACCCAAAAACTTTTAAATTGGAGTAATCAGCAGGAGTACCTGACCAAATTTCCTCAGGAGTTTTGAAATTTAAAAATGCAGAAGGAGCACGGTTGACAATATAACAGGCGATATTGATCGCCTCTGCCCAAAAGTCGTTTGTCAACCCTGCATTGGAGATCATATATCTTACTCTCTCCAAAAGCGTTCTGTTCATACGTTCGACCACAACATTTTGTTGAAGCGTCATTCTGACAGTGCGATGCCGAACAATTCCTTCATTTTTACAGAATCTATCAAATTCGCCTTCACAAAATTCCATGTCATTATCTGTTCTCAACTCTTTAATATGTTTTCCTATTTGTTTCTCAATCAAAACTTTCCATTGCTTGAAAATTAGGAAAACATCATTTTTATACTTAAGAAAATATACCCAAACTTTCCTTGAATAATCATCAATGAAAGTCAACATGTATCTGACACCACCTTTAGAAGGAGTACGAGAAAGACCCCATGAATCTGAATGAATGTAATCAAGAGTACTTTTGATCATGTGAATTGCTGATGAACTGAAACTGACTCTTTTCTACTTTTCAAAAATACAGTGTTCACAGAATTTTAATGGCCCAGTACTTTCACCACAAAGAAATTCTCTTTTACTCAGTATGCCCAAATCTTTTTCGCTCATGTGCTCCAAACGCATATGCCATAATTTGGTGATGTCGGTATCTGACAAAGATGATGTTGAAACAGCAGCAGCACCTGTAATAATAGATCCCTGCAAAATATACAAAGTACCATATCTGTATGCCTTCATAACAACAAGAGCACCACGAGTGATTTTGAGAAACTCCACCTCTACCAGAATATCTGCCACCCAATAGACTCAAGAGTGCCCAAAGAGATGAGATTTTTCTTCAAATCTGAAACATGTCTAATATTTGTGAGTGTCCTCACAATACCATCGTACATTTTAATCCGGATTGTACCTTTACCAACAACCTTACAAAGGCAACTCCGCTTTCAGTTGATTCATATGTTGAAAACCAATCCCTATTGGGACACATATGATATAAACAACCTGAATCTATAATCCACTCATTATTAGACCTAAAATTATTTTCTGTTGCACAGAAAATGGTTCAATCATTCTCATCAACTGCAATACTGGCCTCGGTGGTCTCACTCCTTTTCTCCTTTTGTTTTTTTTATTTTTCAATTTAAACAATCAGAGATAACATGACCCTTCTTTTTACAATAGTTGCACACCACATTTTTATGCCTGGATTTAGATCTACTTTTATTTTCTGTGTTTCTCTTTTCAGATCTACCCCGAACAAACAAACCATCGGCTTGACTCCCACTAGTTTCCCCAATAATATCCCTATCTATCTGCTCTTTAGATTTTAATGCAGATTTAATTTCTCGATACGAAATTGTTTCCTTTCCATAAATCATATTATCACGAAAATACTTAAAAGGACTGGGGAAGGGAACACAAAAGTAATAGGGCATGATCTTCATCATCAATTTTTGAATCTATATTCTCCAAATCCATAATAATAGAATCAAATTTATCAAGATGGGAGAGTATAGATGTACTTTCAGACATCCGAAACATATACAAACTCTGCTTCAGATATAGCCGATTCTCGACTGTTTTCTTCATATACAAGGTTTTCAATTTGTCCCACATAGCCTTGGCCGAAGTCTCCATTGCTACCTTACGCAATACCTCATCGAAGAGGTTTAAAATTATGCTGGATCTGGCTTTCTTATCAATTGCGACGAAATTCGCATCCTTCACAGCTTCTGACTTTTTCTCTACTTCTTGTATTGCCAAATTAACTCCGTCTTGAACAAGAATGACCTCCATCTTGAGCTGCCACATCCCGAAGTTGACATTCCTGTCGAATTTTTTGACAACCGTTTTTGTTATCGTCATTGTTGCCACAAAATCTGTAACTTGAAGTTTGTCTCGAAAAACTGGTTAAACAAATATGCAAATCTCGTGAGCGGATCCCACAAGATAAGTGGACCTCACAAGATAAGCGGGTCCCACAGGGAGAATGGGCCCTACAGGATGAGCTGACCCCACAGAGTGAGTGGACCCACAAGGTGAGTGGGCCCCACGGGTGAGCGGACCCTACAAGGTGAACGGGCCCTACCAGATGAACGGGTCCCACGGGATGAACCTGTAGGACAAAATATATCAACTAACTCTGATACCTGTTTGTTAGGACTGGTCCAAGAATAAACAAATTAAAGTTAGAATAAAATAGGCGTTATAACTGACCATATAAAGATTAGACGGTAGACACCGGCCATATAATAATTAGGCGGTATAACCGACCATATAAAAAGGGTCGTGGCAATCCAATAAAGACAAATAACAAAACAAAATAAAAGACACAAAAATTTACGTGGTTCGGTCAAAATTGACCTTCGTCCACGGGCGGAGGAGGAGCAATATTTCTACTACGAAGAAGAAATACAAAAGCCGTAGGAAAGTGGTTCTTAGGCCAATAAGGCACTTACAAAAGAGTTAGGAAATATTCCTAAAGTCAAAACAAGAGAGCCTAAAATATTTGACTATATGGGTTAGATGATCCAAGAAACTAATAGCTCATATAATACTCTATTGAGTGGTGCACTTCATTCCTTCATAAGAGCCCTTATTTATAGGTGCATAAGGAGAGGTTTTCCTTTAGCTTAAGCGATGTGGGACTAAAGCTTTCTCAAGCTTCCGTCGGTGTGGGATGGACTAAGTCAAACTAACACTAGTAATCTCTGTTATTGGCCATTGCACCAGTAATCTCTGTTACTCATAATACATGATTAATCTCTATTACTCCAAAAATTGGATTGACAAACATGAAAAGTTATAGAATTGAACTTGTTGAACATGTACAAATAGAAAAGCGATAGTATATCTAACCTGATAAGTGGAACCAGCCTCTGCTTTTGACTCTCTGCTCACTCAAGAAGAAGACACATTAACAGCACCCATTGCAAAATTTGATGAGAGGAAATCGACTTTACTTCTGAACTGGCACTAAGAAGAACCATCTTTAGATCCTTTTTTTGCACTGGTAATAATAACGATCTTTAGATCCTTATTTCCCATGTCCATCTGCTCTTGCTGAATTTGCTTCACAGAATTTACTGCAGACTCACAACATCCGTTTACCTCAATCATGTCAAGAGTGAGGGCTTGCCCTAAACAAGAAGGGACCTCTTTCAGCCAATAACAATAACATTTCAAAACCAATTTCTCAAGACAGCAAAAATTATCAGGAGAGGCTTCCCACCAGCGAATGTCCAAATGGGACAATTCCAAGAATCGGAGGTTGCCGAACTCCCCTTCTTCCATTTTCCACTTTTCCCCCACAAAGGAAACCCGGTATAATTTAAGCACTTCATCGTTGGGCAACTTTCCAATTGCTGAAAGTTTACTCCTTGGCCAATATTCTGAGAGAGTCAACTTTCTCAAATTCATTGGGAATCCAAACTCATATCCAACAAATCTACGAATCTTAAGTGATTCTAAACGACTCAATTAGTTCAGCATGGGAATCCAATCATGATCTCCAGCAGATGCACCGTAGATAGAAATCCAATTGTGATTCCCATTCAAGCATGTTAGCCTGCGGATGCTCGGTAACTTTGAGAGTATCTTTTGCAAGCTTTGACTTTGAGAAGAGCTAGAGGGATCGACTGCAAGGGATAAAGTTTCTAAGTGTTCTAAATCTGGGGAGCCTTCAAGAATGTCCATGGGAAATTCGAAACCCATTCCTCAAAAAACCAAAAGATGGTTTAATGTTTTAATGTTCTAGATAGTGTTCGGTAACAGAAAATTGCTAAGCCATCCTCCTACAGCCAAAGTTTCTAACCTTGAGAGGTTGGCTATTGCAGATGGGATTTTCATGCTGCCCAATCCACTGATACTCAAGTATCTCAAGTGAACAAGAAATAATACTTCCCTTGGAAAATATGGACAATAGATCTGCTCCAAATCCAGCACTCTAAGAAGTTTATATAAGAGAAATTTGTGTGACTCGTACAGGTGCTGTCCATGATTACAACCAAAGAAGAGCAAACAAAGCAAATTGGGTAAAAACAGCCATGACTTTGTAGGTCCCCCACTGGTGGTAGGGAAAATGGACCCCGGTAGGGGTTACACAGTCCAGTAAAAGTAAGAAGGTCATCCACATGTAAAATCTGCAGAAAATTTTCTTCTTTTGCTTTCGCCACACAAAACTCATGTACCAAATCATGAATTCGGCAAACTTTGATCCCACCTAAAGATCTTCGTTGTGTAGGCATAACTAAACTTCTCCCAATCAGATCCATCAGATAGATATCCGCAACATCCTTTAAACTCTTTCCTTCTGTCTTTTGCACAAATCTTTCAGAGATCCAAAGCCATAACAACTTTCGAACCGGAATGTCTCTGTCTTCTTGAAATGCGCCCAAGTAAAGAGGACATGACTTCAAATAATCTGGTAGATAATTATAACTGTACTCAAGTGTCTCCATGCAGTGTTCATTGTCCACAAAAATGGTGGAACCTAGATGTCTTGTGAGTACCATGGTTCAAAGACTCGGCCGAGTGATCATCGAAACGGGGCTTTCTGTTCCAATATCAGAATAAGATGACTCCGAGATAATGGATTGCCGATAACTTGGTTGAGTCACTGATAACTCGGTCGAGACGTTTTCGAGATGGATAGAAATGGCCGAATCGTCTCGAATCATTTCGAGTCAACTTGAATTATTATTATTTTTGCTAATTTTTTATTATTTTTGTTTATCATTTTTTTAACAATTTTTAAAATATTAAACGTTTCAAAAATTTGCGTCTCGTCGAAACTACGACGGATATGCCGAGACCAATGTGGAACGGTTTGGGCCATGACCGCATCCGCGATCGTGACTTTGAACCATGCTACTGACAAGTAGCCATTGCCCCTTTTGAAACCTATTTCAATCATATCCAGAAGAGTTGTAAGTACTGGTAGTAGCTCAAACACTTGAAGAAGAGCACCAGAAATTGCATTTGCTCCTTTTCATTCTCAATTGACAATTGACAAAAAGATTCACTGCTATATATAGCTGCTGGTTATCAACTTTATTTCTGTTGAGACTGTTCGAGGTTGGCAAAATTATGGTGGAGTCATGGCAAAATTATATATTCGGATTGCAAGTGTTGTTGTTGGTTTTTTTTTTCGGTTGTAAAAACAGCAACAGGTTTCATTAGACTTTTCCAAAATCTGCTGTTGGCTGACTTGCTATTTCTTATCATTTTCTGAAGAAAACCTTAATGCCTTTGTCTATGCAACTGTTCTCAAAGTTTCAGCACTCTTCAATACATTAAAAGTGTAAAACATTTTTTGAGTCTACAATTGAATGCTGCAGTAAAGAAAACTGGATGCTCGATAAGAAGCAGCCTCCTATGAGCCTTTGAGTTAAAAGTCTCGATCAATTGGAAAAAACTATAATCAAGTGAAAAAAATTTTGAACTAAAATTTCTTTATTTTTTACAAAAAAATAAAACCATACACAAAATGGATTTATAATACTTCTCTTTATTAAGTTCAGAGTTATTCTGTGTGCAACAACGACTATTCAGCACCCAAAATAAATAAATAAATAAACTCTACATTTTGTCACTATTATACAGAGTGTGGTAGGAATTCCATAAAGGAGTAAAGGATATAGTTAGCCCCAATCTATCTTTTGTTTGCCTTTGAGAGAAAAAAGAAAGAGTATTGTTGCTCATCAAAATAACCACTCTCAGACTTGATTGGAAGTTTTGATTTTATGCAAGCTCAAAATTTGAACTTGAACTCAAGCTCAATTCAATTCACCATTCGATGCACTCGAGGTTCATTTGAGGTTTCGATTTGGTTCATATGCTTTTATTTTTTATTTTTTAACCATACATACATACTTTTTGGATAATTTTAGAACCTCTGCTCAAGTTTCTCATAATACAACAAGCACCCTTGAGGTTTTTATATTCTCATTGACCCCTTGTTGAATTGATATTCTATTGGAATGTCAGTCTGTTTTTGGAAAAGCAAGAAAGATAATATTTTGGTCCCAATATTGCCCTCATATAATCATATTTATGAAGCTTACATCAATAATAAAAATTAAAGTCAGGCTTAAAAATAAAGTTGAGGTCATAAATGCAACACAGAGTAGAGTTGCAGCAAAACATCAACAATTACTGACAGGGTGTGAATTGTAGATTAGATGGGTAGTTCTGTGATGCAGTAATGGTATATTTTTACACCCAAAGTGGTATCAAACTACTTAATTTAGTATTGTTTTTATGTCGCAGGAAAAAAAGAGGTTGGTGATCAGAAATGGCAGAAAAGAAGCTAGTTGAAGATTGCAGAGCAACACCAGCGCCGATCATTGGACTTGTCTTATCGCCGGTGTTGCTCTGGTCGAAGGAAGTGCTGAAGTCTGAAGGAACACTGGCGCCGGTCTTATGACTGGTGTTATCGCCAATCTTTGTCAGGTTTAATGCACACAATTTTTTTAATAGCTTCAGGAAACCTAATCCAACATGGATTCACTTATAACTCCTTGTAGCTATAAATAGGAGTTGTTTAGGTCATTTTTGGGAGAAAAAACATTAGTTTTAGTTAGGGCAATATATTCTTTAATTTGACTAGAGAATTGTCTTTTCTTGGTTTAGTTTTATTTAATTTTGTGTTATTGTTTTTATTTTTATTCAAGTGAGCTATTTAGATAAATTCTCTACAATCCCTCATTTTATTATTTTTCATTTTTATAAGAAAAATAAATTATCCAATCCCTATAGATACGACCTTACTCACCGTTACACTCAAATTCATATTTTTAGAGTAAGAACTTTATTTTTGCTAGTTTGACAAGCCAACAAATTTTAAGGCCATTGTCGAGGACTGGTGCCTTTGTTGATTTATTTTCTTTAGATTTTTGTTTTTGTTTTTGTTTTCATTTTATTCTATTACTAGTTTATGTCTCGATCTTCTCGTATAGGTGAATTGCAATACGATCCTGAGATAGAGAAGACATCATGTAGATTGAAAAAGGAAACTAAGCAACAAGTAAAGCCATCATCTTCATCCCTTGGGTTAAAACTAGCAGCTGATTTGGTTGAATCTTCTAGTGAATCTAAAGAGGAGATTGAAGTCATGGCAAACAAGAGAACCTTGAGAGAGCTAGCTATACCAGATTTAAATCAGCAACCTCTTTGCATAACACATCCTACTTTAGAAGTATTAAAATCTAGTTTAAGTCACTTACTTCCTTCTTTTCGTGGGCTTGCAGGTGAAGATCTTCACAAGCACTTCAAGGAATTTCGTGTGGTATGCTCAACCATGAAACTTCAAGGAGTCACTAAGGAGCAAATAAAATTAAGAGCCTTTCCATTATCCTTAGTTGATAAAACTAAGGACTGGCTCTATTATTTGCCCTCCGGATCAATTACCACATTGACCGAGATGAAGCAGAAATTTCTTGAGAAAATTTTTCCTACCTCCCGAGCTGCAACTATTAGAAAAGATATATGTGGGATCAGACAGTTCAATAGAGAGACCTTGCACAAGTACTGGGAAAGGCTCAAACAATTATGTGCAAGTTGCCATCATCACCAAATTTCAGACCAGTTTCTTATCTAGTACTTCTATGAGGGACTATCATCAACGGAGAGGAAGATAGTTGATGCTGCCGGTGGAAGAGCATTAGTGAATAAAATACCCACAGAAGCAAGGAGACTGATTTCAAGTATGAATGTCAATACGCAACAATTTAGTGACACATAGGACTATATTCCCTATAAAGTAAATGAGGCAGGTGCTTATTCAATTAAACAAAAATTAGATTCTCTAACTACACTTGTAGAAAAGCTAGTTGTAAGACAAGTGCAGCAGATTAAAACATGTGGAATTTGTTATTCCTCGAATCACCCAATTGACAAATGCCCCACACTCCAAGATGATCCGAATGTTCATGTAAAATGCTATTGGGGACTTTTTCAAACCCTTCCCAAAGGGGGTATAATCTTTATTCGAATATGTACACTCAAGGATGGAGAGATGATATGGTGCATTTTAGTGGGATATTTTGATAATATTGCACAATTGTTTGACTAAATATTACACTAGTTGGGTGGATTCTACTCAGATTTTATGTTGGTGTTACTTGCAGGAAGTGGTGAAGAAAAAGTGCTGAAAATCAACATTTCAGGAGACTTCCTGACAGTTAGGCGTGCCCACGCCTAACTCCAACCTTCAAAGCCGGATTCTCGTGATTCTTCACACGTGGGGAGCTTCAAAAAGGGAGTGAAGTGGCTGGCTACAAATTTGGAGATCGGTGGGGCCACTCCAGAGCTGAAGAAAGTAATTTGTAATAGAATTTCTATTATTTAGGAAGTTGGGTATTCGAATACCAATTTTAGAGGAGAAAAACTAGGACTAGGATACGTTTCCTTCTCTGGTGGGCCTGGCCGAAAAAAGGAAATCAATTCCTTACCTTTTTGGGGGTTGCCAACGTAGAGAGGATTGTACTCCTTTTTGGTTTTTGACTTTTCTTACCTTTTTGGGGTGACAATTGGGAGAGCCACCATTGTTGACAGGTTGAATTTGCTTTTTCTTTTGGTTTTGACTGAATTGAAGAAAAGCATCAGACTCTCTCATATGCTTTTGTGGGAGACAATAGAAAGCAGCGAATTTCTTTGTTCTTTCTTTTTCTGTAGACCAAATTCGTGAAACAAGCATGGACGGTTTTTCTCAACTATTTTGCGTGGCACGTTCTCCATTAATGGATAACTAACCTCCTAATTCTAGTCAAGGGGACAACTGAAGATTTGGTTCGGTAGTTACTGTGAGATCTAAATTATTTTAACTGTTTCCTCCATTTATTGGTATTTGTATGTTTTCTGCTTTTAATTGTTATAACTTTTGTGTATGATTAAATAGTGCGCAATATTTAATTATTCACGTAGGTTATTTTGCTAATTGGGGGTAGTTGAATCCGTAATTGTTTGATTATCTCTGTCCCGGTAGCAACTGGTGTAATTGGGTTTATGTCAAGAAAACATACGATCTAATTTAAACAAACCCTCGTAGCGTGTTTGTTAGTTAGGATTAGAATTTTCTAATTCTTAATGCAAACTAGAAATTAAATCCTACGGTCGTACCTAGGGTTATTTCCTGGTTAGAGAAATAGTTAACGGTCGTACCTTAACTATCGAAAAAGGAAGGAAAGACTGGTTGTTTATCGCGTGTATGATAGTTATAACCAATCTATTAATAAATGTTGGAATTATATTTGAATCGATGATCAGTTGCCTGAACCATCTCTGAAGTGTACCTTTGGCTAGAGTTTTCTCTATTATTTCTTCCAATTAATTATTTTTCGTATTTAATTTATTTAGTTAGCAATTTATTAGCATTTAATCCTCATACCCCCCGTTTATCTTGACTCAAAAGGAAATGAATTTTTCCCCAGTCCTTAAGGAGACGACCCTACTTGTCACTGTCTATTAGTTAGTAAATTCTGTCAGTTAATTAATTCTGGTATATCGGATTAAACAAACTCTTTGAAACTACGGTGAATCAAGTAACCCATTGCACATCTAGAATCTCTGTTCCAATACCTGGAATTGATTATTTACTACTTTTGGTGGTAGTTAGGCTTTTTTTATTATTATTGCACAGACCCGACACCTGTCAAGAGATAACCCCAACTATAATTATGTAGCAAGGCCACCAATTCCACAACAACAACCAGCTTTTACATCGGGTATACCTCTTGAAGAAATTGTTAAATCATTAGCAACTAACAGACAACAATTTCAACAAGAGACAAGAATAAGCATTCAAAACCTAGAGAATCAAATAATAGTTGGCATCTACAATGAGTCGATTGGAGTGTCAAGATTTGGGGAAATTGCCTTTGCAGATCATTGTTAATCCTAAACAAAATGTGAGTGCAATTATTTTGAGAAGTGGCAAAGAATTGTAAGAGCCTAAAAAAGGAGTATCTAAGCATGACATTGAAGTGTAAGTTGAGAAAGAAACAATGAAATCCTCAACTCAATCCCTTCCAAGGAAAGAGCCCAGAGATGAATCTCCAGTAGTAGTGACACTTCCTTCTCCATTTCCCAGTCGATATGCAAAATCCAAGAAGGAGGAGCAAGAGCAAGAAGTTTTTGACATTTTCACAAAGTTAAGATAAATATTCCCCTTCTTGATGCCATTAAGCAAATTCCTCAATATGCAAAATTTCTTAGAGAATTGTGCACCACTAAGAAAAAGTTAAAGGGTTATGAAAAGATTTATATGGGAAAAAATGTTCAACGGTGTTACAACAAAAATTGCCTCCTAAATGTAAGGATTCAAGTATGTTTACTATTACTTGCAAAATAGGTAATGTTAAAGTTGAAAAAGCATTGCTAGATTTGGGAGCTGTAATAAATATCATGCCTCATTCCATCTATAGTTCTCTGAATCTTGGGCCCTTAAAAGAAATGAGTGTCATAATGCAACTTGCTGATAAGTTTAATGCATATCCTGATGGGGTGTCGGAGGATATTTTAGTTCAAGGTAATAAATAAATTTTTTTGCAGATTTTTATGTGTTAGATATGGATGGTGATTTTTCTATTTCACCTGCAATTTTGTTTTTCTAATGACATCTAAAACAAAAATTGATGTTTATTTAGGAACCTTGACAAGAGAATTTGATGGTGAAATAATAAAATTCAATATCTATGATGCTATGAAATGTCCTAGTGAGGCACATTTTGTTTTTGTTATAGATGTAATTGAATTAAATAGTAAAGACATGTTGAAGGCTATAATCAATCATAGTTTGGATTCACAAAAAATGTCAAGAGTTGCAAAGAAGTTTGATTTACACCCTGATTGAGCATATCGTATTGTTTAGCCAAAAACATTAAAAAAAGGCGTTACTTAGGAGGCAACCCAAGAGTTTCAATTTTTAGTCATTTTTACATTTTTATTTCATGTTTTTATGTGAAAGTTAAGTTTATTTCATTTCTTTTTGATAGAAGGATTTTGTTGTAGGCCGCTGGCACGCTTTATGAAGTTTTCGCTTTTATCGGGCAATAATGCCTTGGGCAGAAGATTTTCTATTATAAGATGTGCCCACATCTTATGTCTACTTTCAGATTTTAAATAAAACGTGCCCATGCTTTTATGTCAAATGCTTATGGTAATGTCATTTCATGGTAAAAAGTGCTAAATTTCATGGTATTGATTTGAGTGTTAAATGTCCCTTAAACATTTGAGGGCTGAGTGTATACACTATTATCCATGTTGAGGGCCGTTAAAACTTGTGCACCATGATTTTGATAAAATTGTTAAGAAGACATGATACTTGTGTTAGTATGTTGTGCTATGAAATATTTGTCATCTTGACTGTGACATTTGAATAGTGAATGTTTGAAGGCAAGCATTGTCTAGTTGTAGGGGAATTTGTTAGATGGCTAATTATGCACATAATTTGTAAATAATTTCCCCTTTATTTTGCTACAATATGGTTGTCAAATATTAAATCTACTAATATTTGATTTTTGATGTTATTTTTAGAAACTTGTGGTGAAAACGGAGTAAAAAGTGCATTAAAGCCCGTATTTTCAGATGACAACACTTCAGAAGACATAACCACGTCTTAACTTGCTGTGAAATCTATGCTTATGAGATTTGAAGTGGGCCACTGTTTGAAGCTTTTGCTGACATATTAGAAACGACCGTTTGTCTTGGGCAGTTGGTGCCTTTAGAAATATATAATCTCTTGTTTCCACTTTCCATCTAGTAGTATTTGTTGAATAGGAATCTTAATCCTTTCCTTATTTATTGGAAGTTGGAAGAAGCATAGCTGAAAAGCACTCTAATTAGTTTTCTTGATTGAGACGTTTTCTTTGGGTCGCTTTGCAGAAGACTAGTCTCGTAGGAATAAAGAAAAAAGGACAAAGCCGTCGCTCTCTCCCATATTCGTTTTCTTCTTTTTTTCTCTAAAACAATACCCTAGCATATTTTTGGTTGTGAATCTGTCATGAGAAGTGCCTAGTTTCTTTTCTAGTTGAAAGACAATCAAACGTTTTGGTTCAACAATACTGTGAGATCTAATCTGCTTTATTTGTTTCGTTTATTTATAAATATTTATATATTCTCTGTTTGTTATTGAGATGATTTTTTTGCTTGAATTAAATAAAGGATTAATCTTTCCTACACTGACAGTGTATACACTATCAGTATTAGATGAATGACAACTATGCATAATTTGAATTTGAAATTCAACTTTTGCATATATGTCATGAATCCAAGTGTATGTACGGTCAGTATATATAAGATTTACTCTTAAATAAAGGGCCTTTATTTAGTTTGACAAAATAATCTACTGCCGTCTAAAATATCAAATTTATAATTGTTTGATAGTTTTAGTATTTGTGGCAAGTGATATAATTTAATTGTATAGAAACTTTCAAGTTTATGTCACAGAAATATATAATCTAGTTTAAATGAACCAAGCTTGTATGTTTGTTAATTAGAATTGGTAGTTTTTCTAATTATTAATACTGTCAATAGGTTAAATCCTACGAGATTGCTTAGGGTTGCTTAATTGGCAAAAGAAAATAATCATAGAACTTGTGGTTATCGAAACAATAAGAAGACACGGGTTATCAGAACTTGTTAACAGTCATAACCGATTTATTTATAAATGAATGAATTTTACCTTTGCATTAATGATTAGTTAAATGAAATAAAGTGGAGATTAGACCTTTGATTAGAGAATTGTCTTTTTGTTGGTTTAGTTTTATTTAATTTTGTGCTATTGCTTTTCTTTTTATTCAAGTAAACTATTTCAATAAATTCTCTACAATCCCCCACTTTTTTATTTGTCAGTTTTATAAGAAAAATAAATTATCCAATCTCTGTGGATACGACTTTACTTACCACTACACTCGAAGTCATATTTTTAGAGTAGGAACTTTATTTTTGCTGGTTTGACAAGCCAACATGGAACTAAAATGTTTGTCACTTATGATATGGATTTTAATGTTAATTTAATATGAAGGTGCTGACAATGTTAAAAACACAATTTAAGATAGGTATCAGGAGTGCTATATTAAGGGAAAGAAAACTTAAGGAAGGTTTATGAAATTATCCTAAGTATATATTTGAAGTTGGAAACTATTGGAGCCGTATTGAACCAAATGGTTACAAGTTTGAACTCGATTTGATAAGTTGATTAAATTCTAATCGTTGTTAGAATTCAATTCAAGCTCATTAATTTAATATGAAGGTGCTGACAATGTTAAAAACACAATTTAAGATAGGTATCAGGAGTGCTATATTAAGGGAAAGAAAACTTAGGGAAGGTTTATGAAATTATCCTAAGTATATATTTGAAGTTGGAAACTATTGGAGCCGTATTGAACCAAATGGTTACAAGTTTGAACTCGATTTGATAAGTTGATTAAATTTCTAATCGTTGATAGAATTCAATTCAAGCTCATTAAAATGCAAATTTTTATGAAATCCAATCTATTCGTTAAGAGTTTAGTTAATAGATTAATCTTTTGCACGTAGATAGTATATATATTATCAGTTTTGGATGAGCGACAACTATAAAATTTGAATTTAAACTCCAACTTGTGTACATATGTGTTATGGATTCAACAATACTGATAGTGTATGTACTATCATTATATCTAAGATTTATTCTTAGTTAATTTGGTGCACTATTTTTTAGCAAGGAAAACAAGAAGGCATACTCAAATGAGCTTTCTCTTCTTCTTCTTTAACTAATAAATCACAAATCTGGGTTTATTCCAAATAAGTTTTTTCATCATTTCATATTTGATCAATATCGTTTGAGTAAAGTAAGCAAGAACTAATTATCCCTTAAATATTTAACCAACAGAAAGAAAAGAAGCAAAACGGATTGTTTCTCCACGTGAGCAAGAACTCATTGCAACTAAGCTAGCAAAATTAAACAAGCGAAAAAGAAAGGCAATAGAGTAGAAAAGCTGAATAGTCCCAAACTACAAGAGATATCATGCACAATTTTAAAAAGACGATAACAATAATATCACAAAAACGATGACGCTACTGAAATTCTTAAACTTATCAGTATCTTTTTTTTTTTAATTTAAATGGAGGGTTCAAATCAAGATCTTGATATGTTTCACTTACATTTCCTTCACCAAATCGCCCAACTCATCCTTCCCCCTGAACTTATCACTATCATATCTCCTCAAACTGACACTTTCTTTTGTGGGTATTTAACATACCAAAGGATAACAATTGGGGAGTTTTTATACATGTTTGTAAGCATTTGTTTGTGAGACTATTATATTCCTTTACAAGGGGAAAAAAAGTGGTTGAGATCTTCTCCATGAAATTTTGTGTTTTTAACAAAAATTGACAAAACTTTAAAATTGTGATAGGACCCGCCCAATTAGCACTAATTATTATTGAGGCCTAAGATGACTCAATAGAATAGCACTAAAAATATGATAGGTCCCACATAATTAGCACTAATTAACAATCATGCAGCAAACTTTTTTTTTTATATAAAATATCATAATTTCATTAAAATTGATAGGTCATAATTTGTTACTAAATTTATAATTATTCTTCCCTTGATTTTAGCCAAATATTATTTTAATTGTCGGATTCTACTTATATTTTGGTTAATGGTGCTAATTGTAGGAAAAGGAGCAAAACGTGATTAAAAGTGGTAATTTTTCCAGTTAATTTGATGGTGGTATGTTCGGAACCTACATTCAAGGCCAGAAAGTCGGAATTGATATTGGGCAGTTTCCCAATCTAAGTCAAATTCCGAGTTTTATAGCTACTGGAACTTCCTTAATTTGTATTGGACATTGTTTCCGATTAGTGAGGAAGTTCAATGTATTTTGGAAACTACGAAATAGGAAAGGAAAAGGCCGGCTCCCGTTTGATTACTACTTCGGATGGAAGAAAAGAGTGAGTCGGCTAGATACATATCTATTAGGAGACGGCCGCTAGTCAATTCATTCATTAGTTTTAGGGAGAAGGATCCAATGGGTTATCAAGGGAGTCCGCGGATTTCCCCTTGAGGATGTGTAGCAAAATCTCCGTTTTCTAGTCAAGGGTTAATTTGAAGACGTGGTTCCAAACACCTGTGAGATCGAATTATTTTACTTATTTTCTTTTATTCATTGGTATTCGTACGCTTTCTGGTTTAATTGCTTATGATTGTTTTGTTATTTGAATGTCAAGGGCTTGACATTTGAATTGACCTAATAATCTACTGTCACATTAATTGATTGAATCCGTACAATTGGTTAATTCCAGTGGCGATTAGCGTGATTGGTTTCATGTTAGGAAAACGTATGATCTAATTTAAACAAACCCTCGTAGTGTGTTTGTTGGTTAGGGTAGGGCTTTTCTAATTCTTAATGCAATCGAGGAATTAAATCCTACGGTCAAACCTAGGGTTAATTTCTTGATTAGAAAAATAGTTAACGGTCGTACCTTGACTATCGAAAAAGTAAGGGAAGGTTGGTTGTTTATCGCGTGTTATGACAACTATAACCAATCTAATAATGAATAATTGAATTATCTTTGCATCGATGATCAGTTGAATGGACCGTATCTGAAAAGTTGCACCTTTGACTAAAGTCGTATTGGTTATTGATTAATTACTGTTTATTTTTATTAGTGTTTCATTAGTTAGTTAATAATTATTTTTATATTCTCCAAAAACACTCCATACTTCGGACTCTAGAAGAAACGAATTATCCCTAGTTCCTGTGGATTTGACCTTGTTCACCGCTATATACAAAATTTGTATTTTTCTCGAGTAGGTATATATTATTGCACAGACTCGACACCTGTCAATTTTTGGCGCCGTTGCCGGGGACTGGCGTTCGTTAATTCGCTTTTTTTTGAGTTCATTTTATTATTATTATTATTATTTTTTTGTATTTTTGTATTTCGATTTTATGCCCCGTTCGTCTTGAGCAGGTGAATTAATTTTTGACCATGAGATAAACAAAACTGTGCATAGTGTTAGCTCGAGCGATTCTGATCAAGAAGACGTCGTCATGGCTAATGCTCGAACTTTAAGGGAGTTGGCTTCTCCAAACTTTAATCAACAATCATTATGCATTATCTTTCCAAATTTAGATGAAGAAATTCCTTTTGAATTAACGTTTGGCCTAATTCACCTTTTACCTTCTTCTCATGGTTTTTCAGGTGAGGAGCCTTACAGGCACCTGCAGGAATTTGATGAAGTATGCATAAGTATGAGACAACCGGGAATTACTGAGAAACAGATAAAAATGTGAGCTTTTCCCCTTTTCCCTCAAGGACGCAACAAAGATTGGTTCTACTATTTGCCACCAGGTAGTATAACAACTTGAGAACAATTAAAGAAGAAGTTTTTGAAAAAATATTTTCCTGCATCAAGAGCCACCAGTTTGAGAAAGGAAATATGCGGCATTACACAACATCCAGGGGAGTCTCTCTATGACTATTGGGAGAGATTCAAGAAACTGTGTACAAGATGCCCCCAGCACCAGATTGGCGAGTAGCTCCTGATGCAAATATTTTTACGGAAGGTTTATTATATACAGATAGAAGTCTTATAGACGCTGCTAGTGGAGGTGCTTTGATGAATAAACCCCCCAAGATGCTTGGGAATTGATAGAAAGGATGGCAGAAAATTCTCAACAATTTAGCACAAGAGAGGATGTCCGTACTAGTCACGTAAATGAGGTAAATATCTCATCAATTCAACAACAAATATCTAAATTAACTTCAGCTTATTCGACGGTTGGCTGTAGGGAATTTGCAGCTGGCCAAAACATGTGATATTTGTAAGGACACGAGTCATCTCACAGATTGGTGTCCAATGTTACAAGATGAAGGAGTTGAACAAGTGACCATGGCTGGCAACATGCAGTATGACCTTTACTCCGACACGTATACTCCGAATTGGAGAGACCATCCAAATTTCAACTATGGAGGTAATAAGCAGCAAAATTCTTTTCCCAATAGGCAGCAAGTTTTCAACTGCAGTACCTCTCGAAATCTCAATCTCATTCAACAAATACTGACATGTCTTTGGAGGATATGGTCAAGACATTGGTTGCCAACACCACCGCAACTCCAGCAAAATGCCCATTCACTACCAACAAAGGACAGACACGAGCATAAGAAACATAGAAAATCAGTTGAGTCAGATGGCATCTAAACTGCATCGCTTGGAGTCTCAAGAGAAAAGAAGACTTCTATCTCAACTTGAAATTAATCCAAAGAACGTAAGTGCCATGACCCTCAGAAGTGGAAAAGAAATTAAAGGGGCCTATGGTTCTGAAGGATAAGAGTCAGGATCAAATTCAAAAAGAGATAGAAGATGAAAGGCATGAATGGGCATCTACAATAAGCAAATTGATTTCTCCAATTTTATGAAGAATTGCCTTCACTGACCATCAACGACCTTAAGGAAGATGAGAATGTAATTATTCTAACAAGTGACATGGAGTTGCAAAAGTCTCAAGAACAAGGATTTAAAGATGTAGTTAAAAAGAGGATTGAAGTGCAAGAAATGAAACCCCAATATCAAATTATTCAAGTGAATGAATCTAGTGAACAATCTCCAAATGCGGTGACATCTCCTCCATTCCTTAATCAATATTCTCCTGACTTTTATTCTTAATTCCTGTCAGTGAGATTAATTTTATTATACCAGAAGAATTTTGAAATTCATGATAGGAATAAATTAAGAGTTGCGATGACAAAATATCTCGAACCAGTAAGTGTTCGTGATGGAGGAGTGAGTGAAGAATTAAGATTCTTGTTGACTTGTTTGGCGCCATCTACTAATCCATGGAAGACCATACCTCGTGTGGTAAAAAATTACTCTATTTACGGGGGATATCAGGACTACATAGAAGATGAAGCACTGAAACGAACTACACGATTTTATCCTCCGTGAATAAACAGGGTAATGTCTAGCCAAAACATTAAAGAAAGGCATCACTTGGGAGGCAACCTAAGGCTTTTTGTTTTAGTTTTCTAATATTTCTGGAGTTTTTGTTAAGTGTTAGTGTCATTTAGTGATTTGTCATTATTGTGGCAGGAACCTGGCAGTTAGACGTGCCCACGCTATGTGGTCACGCCTAAGGAATGAAGTTTGGAATTGACGGATAGAAGACTTTCCAATAGTTAGGCATGCCCACGCCAAATGGTCACACTTAAGGAAAGAAATTCACGTCCGCGGTCAGAAAACTCTATAGCAGTTAGGCGTGCCCACGCCAGGTGGTCACGTTTAAGGAATTCAATTTTTGAGAGTTGGTAAGAAGACTCAAGGGCAATTAGGCGTGCCCACGTCTAACACAGTGGTTCTAAAAATTAAAATTTTTTTTCTCTCTCTCTTTTCTTCTTCTCTCCCTTTCCTTTTTGTTCCTTTCTTTTCTTTACCAGCCATAAGACCGCAACCAAAGGACCTCAAATTCCATCGCCACCATTGCGCTGTTCATCGTGGGTCGTCAGTTCCTGATTATCGCTGCTCATCGCGCGTAATTCTTTCTCATTCATCGTGAGCCACCCGACATCCTTAACTGCCGATCATAGCCTTCATCTTCATCAGTTTTGTCATCGAGTTCTACATGTCTTTTGCCTCTCACCTACAGCTGTGCCACAACCTCCTTTTGATGATCAGGGAAGTTTCGTTGTCTCTTTTTGCTTTGTAGTTTATTCTTTATTACTTACATTGGGGACAATGTAAGATTTAGGTGTGGGAGAAGTAGTATATTAGTTTTTTATTGAAAAAGTGCAAGTGTAGCCATTTTGTTGGAATTTTTTGTTTGACATTGTCAAATTTTATTCAATTTTTGCCTATCTTTGTGCATATTTGTTATTGTTCCTGATAAACGATGGTTAGATATTTCAAATTTTTCTTTTACTAAAATTTTACACTCTAAAGTGTTAAGTATGACATGGTCAAATCTAAGAGTATCTTTTTGGTGAATATTTGAGATTTTTTGACTTTTACATTTTTTGGTTAACCTCTCTAAGTATTGTAAATATTTGTTTAGCATTGGTTCAACTATTAATCTTAGTTCTCCATGTTTAAGAAATAAAGCGGGTTTGTGCGATTTTTAATTTTAATTTGGTGCTTATTTATGAATAGTATTCGGCTATACTCCGCTAGCATCGTTGCTTAGTAACCGGAGGTCTTCACCACAAGTGTCGATTTTCGTGTCAAAAAGCGACGATAGCTATGAGTATGTGATTTTTAAACGATGAGAGTTGAGTAACCGGGTTCCTTCATTTGGCCAATGTCGGAGTTCACGTCAAAACGCTTAAATGGCTAAAGACTAAACATTCCCCCTGAAAAAAAAAATCAATCAAGTGTGGGGATATTTTAGAAAAAAAATGTGTTAATAGTGAAAAATGTGGAAGTGTTTGAATGAATTGTAAACCCGCTGATCCATGAATTTTAATGTTGAGATTCTGCTTAATAGTCGAACCATTTGCTTGTGGATGCTGGTTGAATATTTTATATTCTTAGATTAGTTAGTCATAAATTGAAAGAGTCTTTAATCTTGAAAGCTAACTGGAGAGATATTTTTTAAAAATTGCCACTGATACTTGACATATGTTTCAATTGTATCATGGCAATAGGTGATTCGAGAAATAGTCATTGTTTAAATTTGATTGCTTGATTTGTCTTCTCATGCTTGAGGACAAGCACGGTTTAGGTGTGGGGGAAATTGATAGGTCATAATTTGTTACTAAATTTATAATTACTCTTCCCTTGATTTCAGCTAAATATTATTTTAATTATCGGATTCTACTTATATTTGATTAATGGTGCTAATTGTAGGAAAAGAAGCAAAACGTGATTAAAAGTGGTAATTTTCCAGTTAATTTGATGGTGGTACGTTCGAGACCTACATTTAAGGCCAGAAAGTCGGGATTGATATTGGACAGTTTCCCAATCCAAGTCAAATTCCGAGTTTTATAGCTACTGGAACTTCCCTATTTGTATTGGACATTATTTCCGATTAGTGAGGAAGTTCAATGTATTTTGGAAACTACGAAATAGGAAAGGAAAAGGCCGGTTCCCGTTTGATTACTACTTTGGATGGAAGAAAAGAGTGAGTCGGCTAGATACATATATATTAGGAGACGGCCGCTGGTCTATTCATTCATTAGTTTTAGGGAGAAGGATCCAATGGTTATCAAGGGAGTCCCGCGGATTTCCCCTTGAGGATGTGTAGCTAAATCTCCGTTTTCTAGTCAAGGGTTAATTTGAAGACGCGGTTCCAAACATCTGTGAGATCGAATTATTTTACTTATTTCTTTTATTCATTGGTATTCGTACGTTTTCTGGTTTAATTACTTATAATTGTTTTGTTATTTGAATGTCAAGGCCCTGATATTCGAATTGATCTAATAATCTACTGTCACATTAATTGATTGAATCCGTAGTTGTTCAATTGGTTAATTCTAGTGGCGACTAGCGTGATTGGTTTCATGTTAGAAAAACGTATGATCTAATTTAAACAAACCCTCGTAGTGTGTTTGTTGGTTAGGGTTGGGCTTTTCTAATTCTTAATGCAATCGAGAAATTAAATCCTACGGTCATACCTAGGGTTATTTCCTGGTTAGAAAAATAGTTAACGGTCGTACCTTGACTATCGAAAAAGTAAGGAAATGTTGGTTGTTTATCGCGTGTATGGCAACTTTAACCAATCTAATAATGAATAATTGAATTATCTTTGCATCGATGATCAGTTGAATGGACCGTATCTGAAAAGTTGTACCTTTGGCTAGAGTCGTATTGGTTATTGATTAATTACTGTTTATTTTTATTAGTTGTTTCATTGGTTAGTTAATTAATTATTTTATATTCTCCAAAAACACCCCATACTTCGGACTCTAGAAGAAACGAATTATCCCCAATTCCTGTGGATTCGACCTTGTTCACCGCTATATACAAAATTTGTATTTTTCTCGAGTAGGTATATATTATTGTACAGGCTCGACACCTACCAATTTTTGGCGCCATTGCTGGGGATTGGCGTTCGTTAATTCGCTTTCTTTTTGAGTTCATTTTATTATTATTATTATTATTTTTGAATTTTTTTTTCTTTCGATTTTATGCCCCGTTCCTCTTAAGCAGGTGAATTAATTTTTGACCATAAGATAAACAAGACTGTGCATAGTGTCAGCTCGTGCGATTCTGATCAAGAAGACGTCGTTATGGCGAATGCTCGAATTTTAAGGGAGTTGGCTGCTCCAAACTTTAATCAACAGTCATTATACATTACCTTTCCAAATTTAGATGAAGAAACTCCTTTTGAATTAAAGTTTGGCCTAATTCACCTTTTACCTTCTTTTCTTGGTTTTTCAGGTGAGGAGCCTTACCGGCACCTGCAGGAATTTGATGTAGTATGCACAAGTATGAAACTCTCGGGAATTGCTGAGGAGCAGATAAAAATGTGAGCATTTCCCTTTTCCCTCAAGGACGCAGCAAAAGATTGGTTCTACTATCTGCCACCAGGTAGTATAACAACTTGGGAACAATTAAAGAAGAAGTTTTTGAAAAAATATTTTCCTGCATCAATAACTGCCAGTTTGAGAAAGGAAATATGCTGATTACATAGTATCCAGGGGAGTCTCTCTATGACTATTGGGAGAGATTCAAGAAACTGTATACTAGATGCCCTCAGCACCAGATTAGCGAGCAGCTCCTGATTCAATATTTCTACGAAGGTTTGTTATATACAGATAGAAGTCTTATAGACGCTGCTAGTGGAGGTGCTTTGATGAATAAAACCCCCCAAGATGATTGGGAATTGATAGAAAGGATGGCAGAAAATTCTCAACAATTTAGCACAAAAGAGGATGTCCATACTAGTCAAGTAAATGAGGTAAATGTCTCATCAATTCAACCACAAATATCTGAATTAACTTCAGCTATTTGACAGTTGGCTGTAGGGAATTTGCAGCAGGCCAAAACATGTGATATATGTAAGGATACGAATCATCTCACAGATTGGTGTCCAATGTTTCAAGATGAAGGAGTTGAACAAGTGACCATGGCTGGCAACATGCAGTATGACCCTTACTCCAACACGTATACTCCGAATTGGAGAAACCATCCAAATTTCAACTATGGAGGTAACAAGCAGCAAAATTCTTTTCCCAATAGGCAGCAAGGTTTTCAACTGCAGTACCTCTCGAAATCTCAATCTCATTCATCAAATACTGACATGTCTTTGGAGGATATGGTCAAGACATTGGTTGCCAACACCACGCAACTCCAGCAAAATGTCATTCAATACCAACAAAGGACAGACACGAGCATAAGAAACATAGAAAATCAGTTGAGTCAGATGGCATCTAAAATACATCGCTTGGAGTCTCAAGTGAAAAGAAGACTTCTATCTCAACTTGAAATTAATCCAAAGAACGTGAGTGCCATGACCCTCAGAAGTGGAATAGAAATTAAAGGGCCTACGATTCTGAAGGATAAGAGTCAGGATCAAATTCAAAAAGAGATAGAAGATGAAAGGCATGAATGGGCATCTACAATAAGCAAATTGATTTCTCCAATTTATGAAGAATTGCCTTCACTGACCATCAACGACCTTAAGGAAGATGAGAATGTAATTATTCTAACAAGTGACATGGAGTTGCAAAAGTCTCAAGAACAAGGATTTAAAGATGTCATTGAAAAGGGGATTGAAGTGCAAGAAATGAAACCCCAATATCAAATTGTTCAAGTGAATGAATCCAGTGAACAATCTCCAAATGCGGTGACATCTCCTCCATTCCTTAATCAATATCCTCCTGACTCTTATTTTTTAATTCCTATCAGTGAGATTGATTTTATTATATCAGAAGATTTTGAATTTTATGATAGGAATAAGTTAAGAGTTGCGATGGCAAAATATCTCGAACCAGTAAGTGTTCGTGATGGAGCAGTGAGTGAAGAAATTAAGATTCTTGTTGACTTGTTTGGCGCCATCTACTAATCCATGGAAGACCATACCTCGTGTGCTAAAAAATTACTCTATTTACGAGGGATATCAGGACCTACATGGAAGATGAAACACTGAAACGAGTTACACGATTTTATCTTCCGTGAATAAACAGGGCAATGTCTAGCCGAAAACATTGAAGAAAGGTGCCACTTGGGAGGCAACCCAAGGCTTTTTGTTTTTGTTTTTTTATATTTTTGGAGTTTTTGTTAAGTGTTAGTGTCATTTAGTGATTTGTTAATGTTGTGACAGGAAGCTAGCAGTAAGACGTGTCCACGCTAGGTTGTCACGCCTAAGGAATGAAGTTTGGAATTGACGGACAGAAAACTCTCCAGTAGTTAGGCGTGCCCAAGCCAAATAGTCACGCTTAAAGAAAGAAATTCACGTCCGCGGTCAGAAGATTTTATAGCAGTTAGGCGTACCCACGCTAGGTGGTCACGCTTAAGGAACTCAATTTCCGAAAATTGGTCAGAAGACTCTCTGGTAGTTAGGCGTGCCCACGTCATGTGGTCCTATAAGTTTTTTAACAACTTTAACTACAATAACTTTAAAAAACTCCTTAAAGTTTTTAAAATACACATTTCAATATAGTCAAAAACACACAACAAACATTTTCCCTACTTCGACCTCCACACCCGTAGAGTTTTTTTTTCTCTTCCCCTCTCCCCGCCACCTCTCTTCCCCCTCCCCTGGTCGCATGCGTGACAGTGTTCCAAATCTGATAATCATAATTTGAAAAATTTAGATCTAATAAAAGAAAAATGAAAAAGTTATGAAAAAACTTTCACTAGAAATCCCTAAAAGAGAATAAAACTCTTACTAAAAGATTTAGAAAAGAAGAAAACTCTCACTAAACAACCCTAAAGGAGAATAACTCTCATTAGAAAATTTAAAAGAGATTTTATTCATACAAATAAAAAGAAAGTATAGAGAGGGCTCCTCCCATAGGAAAACATCAGAAAAATCTGATCTATCTCCCATGGAAGAGTTGAAGGAAGTTTTAGTTAGAGAATTTTTCTAGAGAAAAAGAAGAGAGAAGGAGGAGAGGAGGAGATAGTGTTCCATGCAGCAAACTTAAAAAGATATAAAAACCTGAAAACTGACACAAAAATGACTCATGTTTCTACCTTAATGGATGCAACAAAGGTTCGTTGAAAAGCACCACTACCTGGTGTGAAATGCGGAAAGTATCCTCTATTCCTCTTCACAGAACCTTTGTTTATTTGGAAAAAGCGAAAGGCAGCATTATTGTGGGCAAGAAAAGTGAAAAGCATACTCTTCACAAAACCCTTGTTTAGTGGGCGAGAAAGTGAAGCCCTGCTACCGTGAACTATCTCGTCGCAGACATTCAGTGACTCTCACAAAACTGTTTTGTATGGTAGTATACTTTTCAAAGAAATCCCACAAAAAAATTTGCATTTTTTAAAATAAATTTACTGAGTTTTAGCTATTGGAGTGGAGTAAGAGGCGGTTGTTGGGGAGGTGGCGAAGCTGGTGCGGATTGCTGGAGCTTCTGCTGTCAGTTTCTTCAAAAGAGTTGATTACGGTGTTCATCAACGACAGGTATTTTTAATTACCGAATTGATATCTTCCTAAAGGCTGACATACAGAAGCTCAATTTTGGTAATTATGCCTTGCCAGTACGAGACTAGAAAAACCACATCACTTGGTGTAATTCCTTCAATTAGTTGATTTCGAATCTCACGTTGATCTATCATACTAAGAAATTTTCTTCTAAATATAAGTTCACTTGATTTCTAAAATTCATATGCAATAATATATATGTATTTTTTGCATTTTCATGTAATGTTTGATTTTAAACACTTTCCTTGAGTATTTCCTTCTGACAGGTGTCGAGCCTGTGCAATAATAATTACCTACTCAAGAAAAATATAAATTTTGTATATAGCGGTGAGTAAGGTCGAATCCACAAGGACTGGGGACAATTCATTTCTTCTAGAGTCCGAAGTATGGGGGGTTTTTGGAAAATATAAAATAACTAATTAACCAACTAATGAAACAACTAATAGATATAAACAGGAATTAATCAATAACCAATACGACTCTAGCCAAAGGTGCAACTTTTCAGATACGGTCCATTCAACTGATCATCGATGCAAAGATAATTCAATTACTCATCAATAGATTGGTTATAGTTGTCATACACGCGATAAACAACCAGCCTTTCCTTACTTTTTCGATAGTCAAGGTACGACCGTTGACTATTTCTCTAACCAAGAAACAACCTTAGGATTTAATTCCTCGATTGCATTAATAATTAGAAAAACCCAATCCTAACCAACAAACACGCTACGAGAGTTCGTTTAAGTTAGATCATACATTTCCCTAACATGAAACCAATCACGCTAGTCGCCACTAGTATTAACCAATTAAACAATTACGGATTCAATCAATTAATGTGACAGTAGATTATTAGGTTAATTCGAATATCGGATCCTTGACATTCAAATAACAAAACAATCATAAGCAATGAAACTAGAAAACGTACGAATACCAGTGAATAAAAGAAATAAGTAAAATAATTCGATCTCACAGATGTTTGGAACCGCGTTTTCAAATTAACCTTCGACTAGAAAACGGAGATTTAGTTCTTCATTGAGAGTAACTCATGGAATTCCATTGAAGGAAATTGCATCAACATTTGACAATAGAGAAAAACTACCCCCCCGGAGAGAGCCCAGCGGCCGCCGTCCTCCCCTTTCCTTATTCCCTAGCCGAGTAGTAATCACGCGGGATCCGGCTTTTTCTCCCTCAAATCTGTGCAAAGGCAATCAAAGACCAGAAAAATTGCTGCCTCTTCCACTTTGCGGCCGACCCCGCAAAGATAATAAGAATCTCCGAAAACGTTGTTGGCTTCTCCTAATCACACGGAAATCTGGCCTTCTTTTTCTCCTTAGTTTCCTAATGGAAATCTACTACCAAATAGAACTAGTTTCCTAAATAGAAAAATAAATCACAAAAGAAAGTATTTCAAGTTTCCTAATTCAATCATAAGACTAATAATTAGAATTCAAGTCTTCCAAATCTTTCTCTAAAGCTGCCCAGAGTTTGAATCGAATTTGGAAATCGATCCCGAACGTGCCACCATCAAATTAATTGGAAGATTGCCCCTTTTTGTCACGTTTTGCTCTTTTTCCTACAATTTAGCACCATTAACCAAATATAAGTAGAATCCATCAATTAACGCAATATTTGGCTAAAATCAAGGGAAGAATAATTATAAATTTAGCAACAAATTATGACCTATCACCTTCAGTCTAAAATTTTATTCCTAAAAGTTTTTTTTGATATTCTTCTTTAGTTTCCAAAAGTGCTTCCAGGAAAGTTTCCTTACAATCATAACAATCATGTTGAATAAGAAATTGATAAGCTATTCTTGTTTAGTTTCCAAATGTATTGCCAAAGAAGTTTCTAAAAATTTTCTCCAAACAATTTTATTGTCACACTATTGCTCAAGAAAATTAGGAAATCCTCCATATTTGTTTATGCAATTAATTGACTGCTTAAAGAAATATTGCTCAAGAAACTTTAGGAGATCTCTATATTTGATTATGCAATTAATTGACCACCAGTGTAATCTTTAAAACTTCTTTCGAACATTTACTTTCCATACTTCTCCTTAGAAAATTAAGAAAATTTATCTTCAATAGAATTTATATTCTAAGCTAAAAACTCATTGTTGGTGTTTCCTAAATAGCCTTAACAATATAAGAAAGGATATTCATATTTGGAAGCAGAACAAAGATATTAAAATCTATAGTGAGCGTATTTTTGGAATACGAAATCTAACGCACCAATTCAGCATTGTAAACTTGCCCTTATATAGTATAGATATAGATGGATAGATGTGTTTCAATTCATGGAACTTTCTCTTCATTTATACTCTATGTTAAAAAAAATCACTGATTTTAATTGAAGAAAATTGTGTAATGGCAGCCATGGATCATGCAAAATGTCCTTTTCTAGTTTAGCAAATCAGCTCAGGATCTTTATTTGGAAAGACTTAAATGAAAATCAGGTTGATTGGATTTTGATCTCTAGTGCCCATTTGCTTTTGACTTTGTCTACTTTTCTTAGATTGATTGAACTCAATAATGCATCATTTCCTCATATGGTAATTCAATAGTTCCAACGAAAAACCAAGTCTAAGCCTACTCATATAGCATGCTTGTTACAAATTAAAATGACTAATAATTGCCTTATCCACTTTTGATCCTTAGGCTCCACCACCCCTACCACACAGCACAGACACAAAGAAAAAAAGAGTCTCGACTCTTGACAGCAATGTGTGACTATTGTTGTTAGATCATAAGAAAATTGTAGATCTTAAATATCAATAGGCTAAATAGACAGAATTCTGATATCAAAGTGAAAAGTAGGTACCATGATGAACATCTCCTCAGGCAGTAGCACTGGTTGCTTCGATTTTGCTTCAGATCATCTGGACCGGATTAACTGGACACTCAACTTTCAGCTCGATTATTATATCCGAAACCTAAAGACGGGGTTATGTATATTGAAATCCTTTTATCTATATATTAGAAAGTGTAGGAAGAGGAGGAGCAATCAATTTATGCATTTGGAATGCGATAAGGAGGAAAATAGTGATGCTAAATCTGATAGTTTCAGACTTAACAGTATTTCGTTCAGGATTCAAGATCTAGTTAGGGGGATAACACATGGACTTGACTCTGCCTTTTTTAGATATATTCAGTCTAGTGCGTCAAATCATAGTGACATCAGATCTAAGCTCGCCAGACTCGAGGATAATAAGTGGTTGTTTTTTTATTCAGATATCAAGGAATTTGACATCATTAGTTTGTTTCTCTACTACTCGCTGGGAGATTTACAACTTCTTGTGGATTTCATTGATTCCATTTCAGAGAATCTGAGGCATCTTTATGGTAGATATTGTCAATTTGATGAAGATTTGAAAATTGTAATGCGAACCCTTCTAGAGAAGCTAATGTTCTTGAAGAGTTTCATTCGGTTTGTGACACTACAAGGTGTTGAGGGTGAGCACTTAAAAGATCTGTTGGTTCACGTTGAAGTTGTGGCTGTCAATGCTGCAAGCCTGATCTGTAGATCCTGGTTTCAAAGAGATGATAAACAAATGTGCAATGAGATAAAAACTGAAATTTCTCAATTGATACACAAGAAGATTGATCCTGTTAATCCACAAGTCCGAGAAACTTATATCCATGTCTTGACAGCTTCCAAGTTATCAAGATCATCCTACACTTTAGCTATGGAGGAGAATAAGCATCAATTGGCTGAATTTATTGATTATCTCCTGCTTAGTCTTATGGAGCTATTAGAATCTTATACCAGTTTCTTGGTTCCAGTGAAGGATCAAATGCTAAAACTCCACGAGGGAATAAGAGTCCTGATCATCCTTCTTAGCCAGGTGCAGAAGAAGTTCGATGAGCTAAATGATGAGATGAAGGATCTCATTGGAGTTGTAGTTTCTGATGCAGGAATTGTGATTTTCTCCCTTTCTGTGAATGAAATGAAAGAAGGCTTGCCGAAGGAAACAGATCTAGCGCTTTCTCATTTGCTTGAAGTGCTGAAGTTGATCATTGCAGAACTTGTGTGCATTTATCCACTACCATCATCATCACTTAGTTTCCCTAAGACTAACGAGCTCGGCTCTCTTGATTTTCTTCTTGAAAGTCTCAAGGAACTAGCAAGTTCTACTACTGATTCAATTGCTTTCTCAAACAATCAAATATGCACAATCCTAGAAGATCTTGTATTCTTAAGAGCTTTCCTAGGAAATATTGTGGAGCAGCGCAACCAAAATGGAAAACTCCAAACTCTTTGGAGTCGTGTCATGAAGGTTGCATATAGTGTAGAATTAGAAATTGACTCTGCACTGCTTGGTGATAAACACGAAGGTTGTTTGAATGCTTTTGCTGGAGATATCAAGCTTATGAAAATTGAGGCTGAAGAGATCTATGATAGCATAAGATATCATGGTGATGTTGAATTTTGTGGCAGTAATTTAAGCCACAATTTTTGACAAATATTTGGTAAGCATTTCATCCCACAATTGTTGACAATTTTGGGCAAACAATTAGTCCCACATCGGTGGTTTAGTTTTGAAGGGAGGTGATTGTTAGCTATAAATAAGCACTCCTTCTCCTCAATTCAATAGTACCAAAACAAGAGAATTACACCAATAAGGATTTTTGTAATTCTTTCTTCTCCAAAATTATAAGAGCAGGCTGCTTGAGTGGTGCTCGGAGATTAGGCAAAATTGGCCGAACTCCGTTATCAATTTTCGGGTGCGTTCTTTCCTTATCTCTTTTATTTATTCCGCATTTATTTAGTAGTTTCTTTTCTATTATAATATAGTATTCAATATATTTGCCGGGTTTATTTATAGTGTTTTATACGATTCATTTGGGTGTATTTTTTTTATTCGTGTTTACGTATTATTTATGTATACACGGGTCTAGTTGTGATAATACACCGTGCACGTAAATTCTGTCTAGGAGACTGGGTTTTAAGTGGGACCACTTGTGACCCCTCCAGTCTTTCCTGAGAATTTACTTGGAATGATAATTCTGTCTAAGGAAATTGATTTGACGATCTTTCCTGAGAATTATTGAATCGGTTTAATCACTAGTTGAATTTTGAGTGGGAAATTACCCGGTTTCCCCAACAGGTGAAACCCTGAAAGTTACCAAGACTACCATTCACATGCCATCACAAATTGTTGCTCCAATATTTAATGAAGCTCTAGTAGGTCTCAATGATGAGGTGGAAAGTATAATTGATAGACTTATGAGAGGATCAAGCCAGTTCGATGTTGTTGCTGTTGTGGGTATGCTGGGCTTGGTAAGACAACTTTAGCCAAGAATGTCACAGTGATCCTTCAATAAAGTTCCACTTCCATATTTGTGCTTGGTGTACTGTTTCTCAAGTATATAGCAAGCACAATTTGTTACTCAGATTTTGTGTGTAATTGATTCTAGGAGTAGTGACCAATATCATAAGATGAATGAAGATGATTTGGCTGCAAAGCTGTACCAGCAATTGAAAGGAAGAGGTATGTTATCATTTTGGATGATGTTTGGGACATTGAGGGTGGAATTTGTTGAAACACTCATTGCCAGATGATTGCAATGGAAGCAGGGTACTCTTAACCAGCAGATTTCATAACTTGTCTTTGGAAATTAAACCTGATAGCAAGCCTCTCATCTTCGCCCACTTACTGATAAAGAGAGTTTGGAATTGCTGCAGAAGAAGCTATTTGCCAAAGAAGATTGTCCTCCAACATTAAGTGAAGTTGTACTGCACGTAGCAAAATGCTGTAAGGGCCTACCTCTTGCAGTTGTCCTTGTTGCTGGAATTCTTGCTACTACTCAGCAAGATTGCTGGGAAGAAGTCGCAAGACGTCTAAGTTCCACCATTTTGTGGAAAATGAACACTGCATGAAGACACTTGAGTACAGTTATAATTATTTACCTGATTATTTGAAGCCATGCCTTCTTTACTTGGGTGCATTTCAGGAAGACCGAGACATTCCTGTTCGAAAGTTGTTACGGCTTTGGATCTCTGAAGGATTCGTGCGAAAGATGAAGGAAAGAGTTTAGAGGATGTGGCGGACAACTATTTGATGGATCTGATTGGGAGAAGTTTAGTTATGCCTACACAACGAAGATCTTTAGGTGGGATCAAAGTTTGCCGAATTCATGATTTGGTACATGAGTTTTGTGTGGAGAAAGCAAAAGAAAAAATTTTCTACAGATTTTACATGGGGATGACCTTCTTACTTTTACTGGACCGTATAACCCCCACCGGCTGTTCCATTTTCCCTGCTACCAGTGAGGACTATAAAGTCAAGGCTGTTTTTTCCCAATTTGCGTAGTTTGCTCTTCTTTGATTGTAATATGACGGCGCTGGACGGAAGCTCACTCAAATTTCTGTTATCTAAACTTCTTAGAGTGTTGGATTTGGGGGATGTTGTCGTATTTTCCAAGGGAAGTATTATTCCTTGTTCACTTGCGGTACTTGAGGATTAATGGGAATTTGGGAAATCCCATCTGCAATAGCCAACCTCTCAAGGTTAGAAACTTTGGCTTAGGAGGACCTTTTTTAATTTCTGTTACCGAACACTATCTGGAACATTAAAACATTAAAGCATCTTGTCGTTTTCCCAAATTATGAGGTGGTTTCGAATTTCCCATCGACAATCTTGAAGGCTCCCCAGATTTAGAACACTTAGAAACTTTATCCCTTGTAATCGATCCCTCTTCTCAAAGTCAAAGCTTGCAAAAGATACTCTCAAAGTTACCGAGCATCCGCAGGCTAACGTGCGTGAATGGGAATCACAATTGGAATTCTGAATACGCGCATCTGCTGGAAATCACGATGGGATTCTCATGCTGGACTACTTGAGTCGTTTAGAATCACTTAAATGGTAGATTTGCCGGATATGAGTTTGAATTCCCATTGAATTTGAGAAAGTTGACTCTTCAATATGTCAGCCATGGAGTAAAATTTCAGCAATTGGAAAGCTGCCCAACCTTGAAGTGCTTAAATTATACTATGATTCCTTTGTGGGGGAAAAATGGGAAATGGAAGAAGGGGAGTTCCAACCTCCGATTCTTGAAATTGTCAGGCTTGGACATTCGCTGGTGGACTGCATCTGTGATAATTTTTGCTGTCTTGAGAAATTGGTTTTGAGAAGTGTTTAGGCTGGAAGAGGTCCCTTCTTGTTTAGGGGAAACCCTCACTCTTGACATGATTGAGGTGAAATGGTGTCATGAGTCTGCCGTAAATTCTGTGAAGCAAATTCAGCAAGAAGATGGATATGGGAAATAGGATTTAAAGATCGTTATTATTTAAAATTGGAACAGTCCATGGTTTCTTCTTAGTACCAACTGAGAAAGAGAGTCGATTTCCTCTAATCACATTTTTTGCAACGGGTGCTGTTGATGTATCTTCTTGAGTGGGCAGAGACTCAAAAGTAGGGCGGGTTCCACTTGTCAGGTTAGATATACTATATCGCTTTTGTATTTGTATATGTTCAGTTCAATTCTATAACATTTCATGTTTGTCAATCTAGTTTCTGGAGCTTCCCAATTCTTTGATTCGATTAGTCATGCATTTATGAATTCAACATTGTCTATCAAACACGTTTCGAAACTATTCCGCTGTTCTTATTCCCTTCAATATTTCATAACGTTTATGATCAATTATCCCAATTTCTAAAATTTTTCTTCAACATGGCTACATATTTGTTTGATCCTTACAACCAGCTGAGCACAAGCATATACATTCCAGGTACACATTTTTATTCCTGTAATGTATTCCAGTGAGAGTACTAATTTTTTTTTTTTTTTGAAATCAGATACCAGATTGACCTGAAATTTTTTTTCTTTTGTTTTCTATTTATTTTGAAATGCCAAGAATATTTGTGGTCGATGTTTTTTTTGAACTTGTCATTATTCCAAATTATAAAGCTAAAATGCATCCAAAATTTTTGGACAAGCGGTCTGTTTGTTTTGTTGCAAAATATTTTTTCAGAAAATGTTTCTGGTGTTTGGAGACCATTTGTTTTGGGAGAAAATGTTATAAACTAAGATGTTTTACCCCAATGGATGGAAAATAACTTACCTTGAAGCATTACTAAAGTTTTTTTTTTTTTTGTGAATTCGCAATTTTTTTATTGATCAAAGCATTGAATGCGGTTTGCCACCTGTACAAAGCCAAAGGATTTACAGGGAAGCATAGGTCTATTGATCTACTGAATTACTATCTACAAATTTAGTGGTTGGTAACCTAAGCTCTGCAGTCAATTGTTTTGTGAAAACATATTTTGGCTCTCTGCATCCCAGTGATGAAATTTTGTTTTATTTTATATATTTTTAAGAAATGCTTTGATTCTCATTTTTTTCCTTTTCCTTCTAGCTCCTTAGTTTGAAAGTACCTAAAGGAGCGGAAGATATATAGAAGATTGAAAGGACAATAAAAACAAATCAACAAACTATTGGAGCATGCATTGAGGATGTGATAGTCATCTTGGATTGCTGGCCTGCATCAAATTCCTCAGTGGGGAAAGCCCTCACGTAGCTGGGATGGTTCTTGAACTGAAAATTCCCTGTGGGTGGATCATCTAGTGCTATCTCACTCATTGGAGGCTTAGCATGAGCTGTTTATCCTTTCTGCTTTTTCTTCTTCTGATCCGGTTCTAAGCAGAGACGCCCCGGATTCAAGTGTCGTAGTTTACCAGCCTGCCATCACTACCAGGCTGGATTTCCTCTCATCACATTTTGCAATGGATGCTGTTAATGTATCTTCTTGGGTGGGCAGAGACTCAAAAGCAGGGCAGGTTCCACTTATCAGGTTAGATATACTACCACTGTTCTATTCGTATATATTCAATCAGCTCAATGCTAGTATAACTTTTCATGTTTCTCAGTGCAATTTCTGGAGCTTCCCAATTCTTTGATTGATAGGTCATGCATTTATGAATTCACCATTGTCTATCAAACTTGTTTCTGTAATATTCTGATGTTCTTATTTCCTTCAATATTTCATAATGTATATTATCAATCATCCCAATTTCTGAAATTTTCTTTAATATGACTACAGATTTGCTTGATCCTTACAACTAGCTGAGCACAAAAATAAATGCCATATACACTTTTCATCCCAGTCAAATAACTGAATGACCCGACACTCTCTTTTCCCTTTTTTCCTGTTCATTTTGAAATGCAAAGAATGCAGTATGCTATTGCAACCTTGTTGTGTAGAATTTTGCTCCTTTTGTTCTTCCTTTTTTTACCATCTAGATATATGAGTTTGTTCCTGCTTATCACTGTTTTTAATACAACCATTGCTCTCTCTCTCTCTAAAAAGTTCCTTTTATTCAAATACATCGTATGAAAAGTTCAATGTTCATTTCATATCTCTAGAATCTGATATTGTCTAACACTAAAAAGTTACAACAGAGAATCAAGGAACCATCTGCAAATTCTCTTTTGAAAAGCTTAACCAAAAGACGCTTTCCAATGAAGAATTACAAAGATTTCTGTATTAATTATTGTATGATAAATGCTGTGTAGAAATAAATTAGACCCACTGCAAATCATTTTAATTTGTCACTACCAACAGCTATCGTCAGCAGGAAACTATAATTGGAGCAACATCCAAGTATAATGATTGGAAAGGGGTAGAGGAGGCAATTGCTGAGATTTTTTTCCCTGATTGGAAAGGGATAGAGGAGGCAAATACCATATTGCAACAGATGGACATAGTGGAGCTAAGAGGAAAGAGAAGCTATCGCCGGACCTACAGATACACAAGCAAACCTGTGATTCAATAGGGTTAGTATCAAATTGCAGAATACTTTTGTGCCTCTTGAGAAATGTCATTGGATTAGTATTGCCAGCCCTTTGTTGTTTTTCCTAATTTCTTTTGTTTCTTCCAATTCTAGCCTAAATTCTCTTGCTGTTCTGATCAAATTCAGCCTAACGAATCTCGCAACTTCGATCTGAAAAATCCTATGCTTGTCCGGCAATTTTTTGAAGTCTGAATGCTCTCAAATGCCATTGCTACACAAAGTGCTCTGCAAATATCAAGTAGGTCAAGATGCGGGTGTCCTTAAATTCAGCTTGAAATAGAATTAATCATGTACAATTTGCTTGATAAAGTTGTCGTAAGGAGTTTTTCTGCTGCTACTTGTAATGATTTTCAACAGACCACAAAAATGTGGCGAGTCTGCAGAGTTTTTCTCACTAGACCATTTGTGCTTATCAGTTAAATTTATTTCATCTTAATTTCAATTGTTTAACTGATTGAGGTGATATCCTGTCACGAATTCTGCTAGGTGTTTAGTAAAGCAAATATAAGAACAATAGGTAAACAGGAGAAATGAGGCTCTAAAGATTCTAAAGTGTAAAATACTGGTGATACACATTTTCTTTCGTTTATGTCAGAAAGCAGAGAAAACAGCTTTTGGAGGATCCTAATGCTTTAATCTGAACTTGGTGATACAACTTTGCTAATTGTGATTACGTTGTACTAGTTTGTGAAGCTTTTTGTAATTATCTGCTGAAATGTTCTTTATGTTCTTTTTTCATACAATGTTAAATACTTCTCATAACACTATTGTTCCAGTTTCTGAAGCCCTCTTCACGGCTGCTGCAGATTCATACGATCCCCAGAATCAGCTCAGCACAAGCACGTATGTAAATATATTCTTTTCTATTCCTATTCCTTCAGTATAATTCTTTTTTAAGTATTCTTATTTTTTATTTTTCTCCTACTCCTTCGGTATGATTTTGTCAGAGTAACGCAGACTTTGTTTCTCTGCTCAGAACAAATTGCTCAGAAATCCATTTCTTTCTTACTCCCTCTTTTTTCTTTTCTTTTTTTTTTAATTTTAGTTCAAATAGGCTTTATAAATTGGATGTGAGCCAAGAAATTACTCCTACTTCTGCTATTGCTGTGATGCACTTTGGGTTTTCTTTTCTTTTTTTTTTTGCTCCTATTAGGTAATGGAAAACGGAGAAAAATCCCACTAAGTGACTGTTGGACAAAAGCTACCAATTCACATACCTGCAGAAACACACCAAAGCTGAAACTCAATTTGGTGGGTTTTAGGATCCGTTAATTGCAAAGTTTTTGAATCCATTAATTTCCCTAATTTTTCCCTTCTTTCTGCAGTTATCTTGTAGTTCTGATAACATTCAGCATAAACAGCTCCTGCAACTTCAATCTGAGAGAACATGATGCTTGTCTCACATTTTGTTGAGGTCGCACTACACTCAAATATTGTGGTTTTGCAAGCAATTGCCTCATTGCCAATATCAAGTAGGTAGGTCAAGGTGATTGTGTATATAAATCCAGCTTGGAACAGATGTGGTCATGTTCAATTACCTTGCTAAACTGTTTTAAGGGAGTTCTCCTGCTTCTAGTTTTTATGTTCTAGAATCACGAATATGTGGTGACTGCAAAGATTTTTGCTCTTTTGATTAAGTTTTTCCCTTTTCTTCGCCATCTTGGTAGATGAGTTTGTTCTGCTTAACTCCGCTTCTTATGTTCTAGAATCACCAATATGTGGTGACTGCAAAGATTTTTGCTCTTTTGATTAAGTTTTTCCCTTTTCTTCGCCATCTTGGTAGATGAGTTTGTTCTGCTTAACTCCGCTTCTTGGCAGAGTTTGTTCTGCTATGTTCTTCTAGATTGTTCAAACTTTGCAACTCTTTGTGCTTTAGACTTGGCCCTCAGCCATCTTGTTTTGACATTTTGATGTCCATATATAAGCCAAATTGGAAAAAATTTCAGATGTTGGCATTAGAATGTTTCCTTTATTTCTTGAAGACGAACCATTTAATTTGGTTCCAATAACTACTCTTGCTGTGTATGTTTGAGAGAATCTTTCATAATAGTTTTCTTTGAAATATTTCTTCATTCTAGATTATCCATCTAGTTGATTCACTGAAAAGCTGCTGAAAGGTTTTGGAGGTCGAGGAAATGAGCAAATTAAAAAAGAAAAGGAAAAAAAACTTGATGAATGGATTATTACCACATTATTTCAGATCTGACTTCCCCTCTGGTTGTTGAAGCTGCATCTTGAGCAGGTGTCTTTGAATCAATCTTAAGGATCAAAATTTGTCTCATATAAAATCAAGATTTTCTTGGGTGTACAGTTTGTGAGTCTGTGTGAAACTGTGAGAGAGAGAGAGAGATGATGATAGCTGCCATTTTCTTTTTGATGCCTGATCTTACATCAGAAGCTTGAGTTTCTGAAAGGAGCCAAGCCTGTGCAATAATAACTATCTACTCGAGAAAAATACAAATTTTCTGTGTATAGTAATGAGTAGGGTCGAATCCACAGGGATTGAGAAAAATTCGATTCTTTTCAAGTTCGGGACACGGGGGAATTTTTTATCAGAATTAAACTAAAAACAATTTAACAATTTAACCAGAAATAAATGATTAATTAATACGAATGTAAATATAGATTAAATAAATAATAGATATATTCTAGTCAAGGATACAACTTCTCAGACACAGTCCATTCATCCGATCATTGATGCAAAGAAGGTTCACTTAATTTTATTAACAGGTTAGTTATAATCGCCGATAAGCTCTGACGACCAACTTTTCCATAATTTATTGATAACCAAGGTATGACCGTTGATTACCCCTAACCAGGAAACACTCCTAAGTATGACCGTAGGAATTAATTTCCTAATTGCCTTAAAAACTAGAAAAACCTAACCCAGATCAATAACACGCTACGAGGGTTATTTAAATCAGATCACACGTTCCCCTAGCGTGTAAAAATGCTAGTTGCCACTAATATTAACCGATTAAACAATTACGGATTTAATTGGTTAATTTGGCAAGAGATTAATAAGTCACATTGCACATCGGGCCCTTGATATCCAATTAACAAAATAATCCCATGGAAATTCAAATAGAAAACATGCAAATATTAACAAATTAAGGAACACATGAAAATTAATTCGATCTCACAGATATTTGGGACTGCGTTGTCGCGTTGATCCTTGACTAGATGAGAAGATTAGCCACGCCTCATAAGAAAATTCCCACACAATTTGATTGAATTCAAAGGCATAAATAACTCGCACACTACAAAGCAAAGAATGAACAAGTTCCTCTCCTATACAAAAGACTACCTATTCTATTTTGTAGCCTCTTTGGAGAGAGAGATTTTTTTTTCTAATGCCCAAAGCTCTTCAACATCCCAAAAAACAAGCCAACTCTCCAACTTCACACACCCCCTAAAAAGGAACCGCAACCTTCTACCTAATCAATCCCACCGAAAACAAAAGCAAAAGCAATCTTTTGTTTGTCGGGCCTCTTCTGACCAAAGGCACACGACCACAAGAAAGAAAATTATCCTACTACCAGAAGAAAGAAAACAAAAGGCACACTATCTTTAAACAATGACTAATTCTTCGCAGTCCCCACCGAATTGAGAAAAGAGTCTGCCAAATTCCTCCTTTTCATTTGCTATTTTCTGGTGGACTAAATCATAACAAGACAACTCTTCACCAGCAAAAGGAATGAAATCCGTTGCTTAGCATCACATGGGCCAGGTTTGTGGAGCTTTTGGAAGTCTCTCACGTGTGTAACAATTTTACAAGAAAGTCTCCATTTTCCCCAGAGAATCCCTCTTTTTTTGTACTTTTCTGCTCCACTCCCTGAAATTGAGTCCAAATACCAAATATAAGTAAATATTAATAATTAAAACAATATTTGGCAAGGACAAAGAGGGAAATTAACAATAAATTTACTAACAATTAACACCCTATCAATTCCCCCCATACCTGAACCATGTTTGCCCTCAAGCATGAGAACAGCAATTGAACACCAAAATTTGACAATGGTTATTGTTCCAACTATCGTATTGCCAAGATACCAAGAAAATCATATATCAAGCAACACAGGTCAAGATCTAAGAAAAATCACCCCAGTTAGCTTTTAAACTACCAACTCTTCCAAATTAAGGCAAACTAGTCTAAGAGAAAGGAATGGTTGCTCAACATTCATCAGCGAATGGTCCAACTATTAACCAAAATTTCAACATTAAACCCATAAATCGGCAAGCTGACTTTTATCACATTTTCCATTTTCTCTTTTTTTTTATTAATAACTAAATACTTAGTTTCTAGCCATCGGAGCCTTTTGACGCGAACTCCAACATTTGTCAGATGAAGGAACCCGGTTACTCTGCTCCTTTCGGTATACGACCACGTACTCATAGTTACTACTACCTTTTGACGCGAGAATCGACACTTTAGGTGAAGATCCCCGGTTACTCAGTAGTAACAACTAGCGGAGTACAGTCAACTCGTATTTACAACCATATAGCACAATAACTAAAAACAACCCAAAAATAACAGCAGCCAGCCTCAAATCTCCAAACATGGAGAACTAAAATTAATAACTGGACCAATTCACATGAAAAATGCCAGCGATCATTCCCTATGCCTAGAAGAGTTAACCAAAAATTAGAAGAGTCAAGCAATTACTGATATTAAAAGAGATGTTCCTGAACTCAACCACATTACTTGATACTCTTTTATTACTAAAACTTGACAATAGCAGAATTAGAGCTAACAACCCAACATCAAAACTTGGTATTCATAAAAGAACTGATCACTAGAAAAAAAAGAAAAAAAAATAAATGAAAGATAGGCAAAAACAAACTAAAAATAAAGGAAAAACATTTAGAAACTAAGAACTGACCTCCCCCCACACCTAAATGACACATTACCCCCAATGTGACAAATAAACAGTAATATCAAGAAGAAGGGCAACGGTACTTCCCTGAAGTCATCAAAACATTGGCAGGTGCGGCCCAAAAGGAGGAGGAAAGCCGGCGTGCTGCATAAATGCAGCCAGATTCTGGGCAATGTTGGCCACATTGGCGTCAATATTCTTCACTCAAGCATCCAAAGTGTCAACCTGCGCTCGTAGTGCATTCCAGTCATCAGTCCCTGGGGATGGATCGGAGGTGGACGGGCCGGGGTTACCGCCAGCTGTGGAAGAATGGACAAAAGAGGAGCGAGGGGGGACACGAGGTGGTCCCGGGGGAATAACCTCCCAACCGCTATCACCCTCCCTTACCAAACCCATTCTCTCTAAGCACGGGATGTCTAAGGGATCCATTTGACAGGCTACATGCAAATCATGATTAGAGAGATTAAGCAAATTCAAGTTAACAGCTAAATGGGTAATATACGACCCAAGAATCAAGGGACGCTTCTTTTTAGTTAAAACAGACTTAAATTGAGAAGCGAGTTAGCACCCCAAATTAACTTTAATATTATTATGCATGTACCAAATAAAGAAAAACTCCGGTTTAGACAAAATGCCCGAGCTATCTCGCCTACTCGAGAAACTATACGCTAAGAAACGCTGGATGTAGCGAGAAGTCGAATCCTTGATATAAGAGCTCTTGGACTGGCGAGGGTCGTAAGGGACAGGGTCGACGGACAGTGCCTCCTACATATCTCGATAACGAGAGAAGAAGAGTTCGATATAGTCGCAGGCACTCTCGACATACTCACGAGAGGCGGCATAGGCCGGATCAATAAAACCAAATGCTAGATTAAAATCAGTAATGGAGTGGTGGAACTCTTGACCCATTAAACGAAAATGGATGACATCGGGGATAGACACAGTATAACCGATAGTAATGGTGAACTCAAATGTGGCATAAAACTCCCTAACCAACTCAACAAAGGCTGGGCAGTCAACAATACGAGAATATGGACGCCACCCAATGCTAGTGATCAAATGGTCACAGGGGGCCCTAATATCCAGAAGGCTCATAGTGGTGGCTTCCAGATATCGGCAGGGAGTAATCCGCCACTCACAACAAACAGCATATTGCTGCTTGTCGGCGGCCTTAGTGAAGTTCAAATTGCCCCCGAAGTGTGAAGGGTCAGAAATATGAACGCCTCGTTGCCTCCCAAGGCGAGCCCTTCTCCAAAAGAGGAAGGTTCATGCGAGGGGTCAGAAGCGGGAATGGTGGGCTAAGGTGGGAATGGCTGAGAGGGTTGTGGTGGCCTAGACCTAGAAGAGGATCGGAGCTTCACCATGATAACTAGTAGGCAACCCAACCAACAAGAGACAACAACTGCCAACAACTAATGGAAGCAGAAAATTCAAAGCAATAACAAATTAAAAACCAACCCAATGAACAAAATGCACAATGCAAGCACCCACAGGGTGTACAAATAACCCTACACTAATAGCAAGTGCAATCAATGAGCCTTTGTGGTCCAAAGAAAGAAAAAGGAAAGAAGAAAGAAAGGAAAGAAAAAGAAGAAAAGAAGAGAAAGAAAAGAAAAGAGAAAAAAAGAAGGAAAAAGAAAAGAAAAAGGAAAATAGTTTATGTGGTCTTTCTTTTCTTTTTTTTTTAAATAATAATAATAAATTTTTTTTATTAAAAATATTTCCTGTGTTTTTGGGTCGTCAAACTTGGCGTGGGCACGCCAAGATTAGAAAACATTCACTGACCTCGGGAGTCACCTTTTGCAAGTTAACGCGTGCCCTCCTCGCGTGGGCACGCCAAGATTCCATTTCCTGCGAACGTCGCGAGCTATTGAGAAATTACGAACACGGCGTGGGCACGCCATGTTTTACAAACATCCACTGACCATGAGGTTGGGGTTTACACGGTTAACACGTGCCCTCCTCGCGTGGGCACGCCAAGATTACCTGTCCTGATCACAGTGAGAAAAACATCAAAAACGAATAACACCCAAGTGAGAAACGACACATTTAAGGAATTTGAACAACAAAAACAACAAAATTAATAATTGGGTTGCCCCCAGAGGCGCCTTTCTTTAACGTCTTTGGTTAGACGGAGTCCAACAATTACTTAAATTAAGCAAGTCGGGTCTTCTAGTTGCACCATCTCCACCCGTTCAACTGGCAACCCTTCATAATACGGCTTGAGACGGTGACTATTCACAAAAATTTCTTCTCCGTCTTTAAACTTTGGATCTCCACTGCACCATAATGAATGACATTAGTCACAACAAAATGACCGATCCAACGAGAACGTAATTTACCTGGAAATAACTTCAATTTGGAGTGGTACAGTAGAACTTTTGCCCGCATTTGAATGTCTTCCTAGAGATCTGTTGGTCATGAAACACCTTATTCTTCTCCTTATAAATCATCGCATTCCGAATCTCCTCCAATTCTTGTAATTGCAACTTTCTTTGAATACCGCCCTCCTCGATATCCATATTGCATTGTTTGATCGCCCAAAACGCTCTATGCTCGAACTCGACCGGGAGGTGACAGGGCTTCCCAAATACCAACCGGTAAGGGGACGTGCCAATAGGTGTCTTGTACGCCGTCCTATATGCCCATAGTGCATCCTCTAGTCTGATACTCCAATCCTTCCTATCGGGTCGGACCATCTTCTCGAGAATCGATTTGATCTCTCGGTTCGATGCTTCCGCCTGACCATTTGTTTGAGGGTGGTAGGATGTGGAGACTTTATGTAAGACGCCGTATTTCCTAAAAAGTGCCGCGATCGTCTTGTTACAGAAATGAATACTCTGATCGTTTTACAATGCTCGCGGCATCCCAAAACGGACAAAATATTAGATTTGACAAATTCTGCAACCACTTTGGAATCATTAGTACGGGTGGCCTTTACTTCCACCCATTTCGAAACATAATCTACAGCAAGCAATATATACCAAAAACCAAAGGATGAAGGAAAAGGACCCATAAAATCAATACCCCAAACATCAAAAATTTCAACAAAAATCATCGGGGTTTGGGTTATTTGATCCTTACTAAAAATGTTACCTACTCGTTGACACTTATCACAGGACTTACAAAATGAGTAAGCGTTTTTGAAGAGGGTCGGCCAATAGAACCCACTTTCTAGTACCTTACGAGCCGTTCTCTTTGGTCCAAAGTGACCTCCACATGCAAAAGAATGACAATAGGTTAGAATAGATTGGAATCCACCCTCACTTACACATCTTCGGATGATTTGGTCGGCAAACCCGCTTCCAGAGGTAAGGATTATCCCAAATGTAGGACTTTGCATCGTTCCTCAACTTGTCCCTCTTCGCCTTAGGCCATTCTGTAGGAAACTTGTCAGTGACTAGAAGGTTAACAATATCCGCATACCAAGGCAAAGATGAGTTAATAGAAAATAAATGCTCATCGGGGAATGCTTCTCTCAGCGGGAGGTCGTTTTCGGCGACTTTGCATTCGATTCAAGTGATCTGTTACCAGATTTTCTGCCCCTTTCTTATCTCTGATTTTTCAAGTCAAACTCTTGTAGCAATAATATCCACCTTATAAGTCGCGATTTGACCTCTTTCTTGGTCAACAGATACCGCAACGCTGCATGGTCAAAAAAGACAATTACTTTAGCACCTAATAAATAAGACCTGAATTTCTCTAAAGCAAAGACAACCGCCAAAAGCTCCTTTTCGGTGGTTGAATAATTCAATTGAGTTCCGTTCAAAACTCGAGATGCGTAGTAGATAGCATGGGCTGCCTTTCCTACTCTTTGACCTAGCACTGCACCTACTGCATGGTCGCTGGCGTCACACATGATTTCGAATGAGAGGTTCCAATTAGAGGGTTGGATAATAGGTGAGGTGGTCAATAGTTCCTTCAACCTATCAAACGCCCCCTTGCATGCTTCATCGAGAAATCTTTGATGAACCTTCTATAGAAACCTGCATGACTCAAGAAGGAACGAACTTGCCACACACTCGCGGGGTAAAGTAAAGTAGATATAACGTCTATTTTAGCCTTATCAATCTCGATACCTGTAGACGATACTACATGACCCAAAACTATCCCGTATTCGACCATAAAGTGACATTTTTCCCAATTAAGCACGAGATTAGCTTCTATACACCTTACTAAGATTAATCTCAGGTTATCCAGACAATTATCAAAACTCTCACTATACACACTGAAATCATCCATGAAAATATCAATAATTTTTTTCAATATACTCTGAAAAGATACTTACCATGCATCGTTGGAAAGTGGCAGGCACATTGCACAATCCAAACGGCATCTTTCAGTATGCGAATGTTCCAAAAGGGACACATGAAGGTGGTCTTATCTTGGTTCTCGGGTGCGATAACAATTTGGAAGTAACCTGAAATCCATCCAAAAAATAATAATAAGCTCGACGTGCTAATCGCTCTACCATCTGATCAATGAAAGGAAGGGGAAAATGATCCTTTTTCCTGACGGCGTTTAACTTCCTATAGTCGATACACTGCCGCCACCCGGTGGGCTTTCGAACTGGTACAAGCTCACCCTCTTGTTTAAATTCTACTGTCACCCCTGTTTTCTTCGGGACTACCTGTACTGGACTTACCCATGGACTATCTGATATTGCAAATATTATCCCCACATCCAGCAGTTTCAAGATTTTCTTTTTTATTACCTCCATCATGAGGGGATTTAGTCTCCTCTGAGCCTGCCGCACAGGTTTTAGCGCCCTCCTCGAGTCGAATGCGATGTGTACACACCGCAGGGCTAATTCCCTTGATATCGGCGATGGTCCATCCTATCGCCTACTTATGTTCCCTCAATACTCGAATCAGTTTGTCTTCTTGGATCTCCGATAGACTAGCAGAAATGATTACTGGGAGAGTCTCCCTCTCACCCAAGTATACATACTTCAGGTGTTTCGGCAGGGATTTCAATTCCAAAACAGGCGCCTGCACCACAAATGGAAGTAACCTTTGGTGAGGTTCGGGTGTAAAAATGGGTGCGAGACCATACCTTGTTTCGTGATCGGCAATGACTGCAATGATCCAATCACATATTTGAGTTTCTCACTCAACTCTATCTCAGAAGTCGTCTCCGACTCGAAGTGCATGGTCAAGGCAACTTCCAACTCATCCCTGCCTTCAATTTCAAAAATTTTCTCTACCACAGGGTCAATAACATTTATAGAGAAGACAGAGCTGACATTCGAATCTGAAGGGTATTTCATGGTTTCAAAAATATTAAAATGAACAATCTCGCCATCAAATTTCATAGACAATGTACCCTTATTAACATCAATTTTGGTTCGGGCTGTGCTCAAGAAGGGTCTACCTAACAATAAAGGTAAAGGGTCGCGGGAGTGTTCATTATCCATGTCAAGCACATAAAACTCAGTTGGAAAAACCAATTCATTAATTTTTATCAAAACATCCTCAATCAGCCCGTCAAGGTATGCATTGGTTCGGTCAGTCAGTTGGATTATTATCTCAGTCTCTTTCAAAGGGCCTAAATTCAAAGAAGCATATATGGATTTGGGCATGACATTAATCGAAACTCCTAAGTCTAACATGACTTTCCCAATCAAGGTATTACCTATCCTACAAGGAATAGTGAACATACCTGGATCCCCACATTTTGGTGGGAGTTTTTTGCTGTAAAATTGCTGACACATTCTCCCCAACTATAACTCGTTCATCCCTCTTCAACCGCTTGCGGTTGGCACACAAGTCCCTCAAAAACTTTGCGTATCTGGGCACCTGCTTAATCGCGTCCAGTAGGAGAATGTTGATCTCCACCTTGCGGAAGACCTCCGGGACCTCTTTCTCCTTGTCCTACTTCTTTGGTTTCTCTAACCTGCTAGGAAAGGGGAGTGGATTAGTTCTAACTGTAATGTTTGGGTTCGGGAGTACCTTTGCATCTTTGTTGTCTCTGCCCTCCTTTTCCAACTCTTTCTCAATCCGTTTCTCATTCTTGTCTTTAGAAATCACAGGTTCGGGTCCTTGGACTTCCTTGCCACTCTTCAAGGTCATTGCGCTTACATTCTTTGGATTCACCTCAGGTTGAGATGGCAACTTCCCTTGAATTTGGGACTCCAAACGGTTGATAATTATGGCCATTTAATTCATTTGATTTTGCATAGATTGCATTTGTCCCATTTGATTTCTCATATTTTGCAGGTCTGAATCCGTTTTCTGTTGATTAGCAAGTAGTTGCTTCATCATCTCTTCCATGGACGGACTTGAGTTCGAAGGGGGTGGTGGTGGGCGAGGCTGGTACTGTTGTTAATGCCCTTACTATCTGTTTAGTGCAAAATTAGGTTGCCTATTTCCTCAATAACTGAAGTTAGGATGATCTCTCCAACCCGGATTATACGTATTCGAGTACAGATCATAGGGTTTCTTGGCACGGGCGCGTGACCAACCATGTTCACCTACTCCGTACTTTCTTCTTGAATCATTGGGCACATCTCTGTAAAATGACCCATACCAGTACAAATCCCACATACCTTGGCTTGTGATGCATTTCCCACAGCCAGCTGTCGCACGAAGGACGTCAATTCAGAGATTTGTTGTTGGATGGAGGAGGTGTCCACCTCATTCACCCTACGCGTCGGGACGTCCTCTCTTGAGCCGAACTGCTGTGAATTTTCAGCCATCCGTTCAATCAACTCCCACGCTGCTCGAGGGGTCTTGTTCACCAGCGCCCCTCCACTCGCAGCATCAATTATGTTCCTGTCTCTAAAAAGTAGCCCCTCGTAGAAGTATTGAATGAGCAGTTGCTCACTTATCTGATGTTGAGGGCATTTTATACACAGTTTTTCGAATTTTTCCCAGTACTCGTAGAGGGATTCGCCTGTGTGTTGCTTGATACCGCAGATTTCCTTCCTTAGACTTGCAGTTCGAGATGCAGGAAAATATTTGTCCAGAAACTTTTTCTTCAATTGGTCCTACGTGGTAATGCTACCTGGTGGTAGGTAGTATAACCAGTCTTTTGCCAGAGTCCTTCAAAGAGAGGGGAATGCCCTCATTTTTATCTGCTCTTCTGTGATGCCCGGGGGCTTCATACTGTTGCAAACGACGTCGAATTCTTGCAAGTGCTTGTAGGGCTCCTCACCTAGTAGACCATGGAAAAATGGCAAGAAGTGAATGAGACCAGATTTTAGTTCAAAGGGAGTGTTATCATTCAAACTTGGAAAAATAATGCATAAAGGTTGCTGATTTAGATTAGGAGCAGCCAACTCCCTTAGTGTTTGTGCATTCGCCATAGTGGCTTCTTCCTGATCCGAGTCACTCGAATTGTCACCAGGCAAATTTGTCGGCTCAACCTCTGGATCAAGTCCCTGAAATGCAATACCGTACTGCTCCTCCCTGAGCCGCCTAGTTTCTTTCTTCGTTCTGCGCGCAGTCTTCTCTATTTCAGGGTCGAAAATTAATTCGCCTGTACGAGAAGAGCGAGGCATAAAACTAGAAAAAATACCAGAAAATTGGAACAAAAATTAACCTAAAAAGAAACAAATAATTAACGCCAGTCCTCGACAACGGCGCTAAAATTGACAGGAGTCGAGCCTGTGCAATAATAAATATCTATTCGAGAAAAATACAAATTTTCTGTGTATAGTAATGAGTAGGATCGAATCCACAGGGATTGAGAAAAATTCGATTCTTTTTAAGTTCGGGATACGGGGGAATTTTTTATCAGAATTAAACTAAAAACAATTAAACAATTTAACCAGAAATAAATGATTAATTAACACGAATGTAAATATAGATTAAATAAATAATAGATATATTCTAGTCAAGAATACAACTTCTTAGACACAGTCCATTCATCCGATCATTGATGCAAAGAAGGTTCACTTAATTTTATTAACATGTTAGTTATAATCGCCGATAAGCTCTGAGACCAACTTTTCCTTAATTTATTGATAACCAAGATATGACCGTTGATTACCCCTAACCAGGAAACACTCCTAGGTACGACCGTAGAAATTAATTTCCTAATTGCCTCAAAAACTAGAAAAGCCTAACCCAGATCAATAACACGCTACAAGGGTTATTTAAATCAGATCACACGTTCCCCTAGCGTGTAAAAATGCTAGTTGCCACTAATATTAACCGATTAAACAATTACGGATTTAATTGGTTAATTTGGAAAGAGATTATAAGTCACATTGCACATCGGGCCCTTGATATCCAATTGACAAAATAATCCCATGGAAATTCAAATAGAAAACATGCAAATATTAACAAATTAAGGAACACATGAAAATTAATTCGATTTCACAGATATTTGGGACTGCGTCGTCGCGTTGATCATTGACTAGATGAGAAATTAGCCACGCCTCATAAGAAAATTCCCACACAATTTGATTGAATTCAAAGGCATAAATAACTCGCACACTACAAAGCAAAGAATGAACAAGTTCCTCTCCTATACAAAAGACTACCTATTCTATTTTGTAGCCTCTTTGGAGAGAGAGATTTTTTTTTCTAATGCCCAAAGCTCTTCAACATCCCAAAAAACAAGCCAACTCTCCAACTTCACACACCCCCTAAAAAGGAACCGCAACCTTCTACCTAATCAATCCCACCGAAAACAAAAGCAAAAGCAACCTTTTGTTTGTCGGGCCTCTTCTGACCAAAGGCACACGACCACAAGAAAGAAAATTATCCTACTACCAGAAGAAAGAAAACAAAAGGCACACTATCTTTAAACAATGACTAATTCTTCGCGGTCCCCACTGAATTGTGAAAAGAGTCTGCCAAATTCCTCCTTTTCATTTGCTATTTCTGGTGGACTAAATCATAACAAGGCAACTCTTCACCAGCAAAAGGAATGAAATCCGTTGCTTAGCATCACGTGGGCCAGGTTTGTGGAGCTTTTGGAAGTCTCTCACGTGTGTAACAATTTTACAAGAAAGTCTCCATTTTCCCCAGAGAGAGTCCCTCCTTTTTTGTACTTTTCTGCTCCACTCCCTGAAATTGAGTCCAAATACCAAATATAAGTAAATATTAATAATTAAAACAATCTTTGGCAAGGACAAAGAGGGAAATTAACAATAAATTTACTAACAATTAACACCCTATCAGTTTCACATCTCAAGAAAAAGAAAAGTTCCAAATAACTTCTGCACTGTTATTTAAGCAGTCATAGTGAATTATCTTGGAAACAGTTCGATACTTGTAGACTAGCTCATATAATACTTCAAATGTATCCAGGACCAATGTGGAAGAGAAGAAGTTCCTGACTTTTGGTTTGCAGATCAGATGCCAGCTAGTGGTAAATATGAGCAAGCAAGAAGCAGGAATGACAGAACAAATTTTAGGCACTTGTAAATTGCTATTACAAGTGATGTTCAGTAGTTGAGCTTCCTCTGAAGCATGTCACTATCACGGTTAACAACCCACTGTAAGTTTGAACAAGTCGTTTTCTTCTAAAAATAGTTAGGGAAGTACTTTGTGCAGCATCTACTCTCTCTCCCTTTCTCTCTCTCTTCAAGTATTTTTAATAAATGTTTTGGTCATCGGGGCATCTACAGTTTTTTCCTTGTGCCATTTGATATTGGTATGGATTTCTGAGAAAGCCAACAATACGTGTTTTGTTTGCTTGATCATCTGCTAAACTAGCACTCCCAAAAAAGAGTGTACATGTCTACTTTATTCTCTATTGCTTAGATTGATGAAAATAATGTATTCAAGTGGTCCTTTAAATTAACCCTTAATGGAGGATTTAGTTCATTACAGATGCTCAACAAATGAACTCCATTTGTGAAGTCTATATATGTATTTTCTGTTCTTTCCAAGAATTCCACCCTTAGACTTGAAGACATTTGGAAGCATCTAAAGGATTTGTTGTATCTGTTGCTCATGAAACCTAGGTGAACATAGTCCCAATTTATATTAGCTTTGTGATTACAATATATTCTTGCAATTTTCCCCAATATAAGATTGAATAGAACTTTTTATTTTTGTTCTATTGCTTTGCTTTTCTTTTGTTCCATTTGCCTCACAAAGCTGAGAAAGGCACATCCACAATTCCTGATTCCTTTTTGCAGGTCCTCCAAGAAAGAACATCGGACATTTTAATAGACGTGTGAACTATCCTATGCTGTCTTAGCAGGTTTGGTATCTTTCTCTACTAGAAACTTTATGCTTGTAAATTTCGTGTATGAATGTCTGATTCTGTTTTTTTCTCTACTTTATGCTGTCTCGTTCTTGGCTGAAACTTCCGATCTCTGATGTTGTCTCGCTCATCGGAGGCTTAGCATGAGCTGTTTAACCTATATTCTCTTGCCTTTTTTTGTTTCTTTTTAATATCTGGCTATTGACAGGTCTGCTATCATTTTAAATTTGTTCTCATAGCTTTTCCTTTTGCACTATCTACAAGTAGCTATTGCTCCTCATGAAGCTGACAGGTTGTCGAGCCTGTGCAATAATAATAATATTAATTCTAGTTGCCAACGAAATCGGTTCTGAGTCAATTCTAGTACTGAAGTAAGAATTCTGGATGTGCAATGGGTTACCAGATTTACCATGGTTCCAAAAAGTTTGCTAGATCCGATATACCAGAATTTATTCACGAGAACTTTTTAATTTGTATATAAGACAAGTAGGGTTGTATCCTCAGGTACTGAGGAAAATTTGCTCCTTTTCAAGTCAAGGATAAAAGGGGGGTTTTGAGAATTAAAAGCTAATGACTTATCAACTAAATTAATCGACTGCGACAAATAATTAAGAGAGAGAAATAATAAGAAAATTCTAACCAAGGATACACTTCAAAAATGGCTCAAGTAACTAATCATTGATGCAATTATAATTCCAACATTCTTTAATAAGTAGGTTTTTAACGACCGATACGATCTAACAGTCAGTCTCTCCTTACTATTTCGATAGTCAAGGTACGACCATTGACTATTTCCCTAATTTAGGAATAACCCTACGTATGACCATAGGATTTAATTCCCCAATTGTACTAAAAACTAGAGAAACCCTACTCTAATTAATAAACACGCTACGAGGGTTTATTTAAATTAGATTGCACGTTTCCTCAACACAAACTCAATTATGCCAGTTGCTACCAGGATGAGAGTAATCAAACAATTACAAATTCAACTACCCCCAATTAGCAAATAGACTACGTGAATAATTAAATATTGCGCAACTATTCAATTATACACAATAGTCATAGCCACTAAAAGTAGAAAACATATAAATACCAATGAATGAAAGAAACAATTAAAATAATTTAGATCTCACAGTTATTATTGAACCAAATCTTCAGTTGTCCCCTTAACTAGAAATACGAAATTAGTTCACCATTAATGGAGACCAAACCATGCGAAAAAGCATCTGCCAGAAGCTTACAATTGTCTTCTCCAAAAATTGGTCAAAAGGAAAAAAGTAAAAGACAAGAGTACTATGCTATTTCGTCTCTAGCAAAGGATAATCAAATCATGTCTGCCGAATTTTTTTCTCCTTTGGCTTCTAATTGATTGGTATCCTGATACCAACCCAACTCCTAAAAAGATTCCTATTACCAATCAATTTCCTCCAGCTTTTCTTTTCCTTGAGAATGATCCCTCGAAATAAGGAAAGTTCTTGCAGCTAACAAATTCGAAAGTTGACTCGGATTGGGAGACTGCCCAATATCAATTCCGACTTTTCGGCTTTGAGCAGTGAGTTTAGGCATGCCCCACGTGCAAATCATCGAAAAAATCTTCATTTAAACACTTTTCGCTCCAATACCTTATAATTGATATGAAACACCAAATATAAGTAAAATCTATCAATTAATACAATATTTGGCTAAAATCAAGAAGAAAATAATTTTAAATTTAGCAACAAATTATGACCTATCAATTTTCCCCACACCTAAACCATGCTTGTTCTCAAGCATGAGAACAACAAATCAAACAATCAAATTCAAACAATGGCTATTGCTCAAATCTTTTATTGCCAAACTACAATTAAAACATATGTCAAGTATTAGTGGTTAAGTTTCAAGAAATATTTCTCCAGTTAGCTTTCAAGATCAAGAACTCTTTCAATTTATGACTAATTAATCTAAAAATATAAAATATTTAACTAGCATCCATAAGCAAATGGTTTGACTATTAAGCAAAATCTCAACATTAAAATTCATTGATCAACGGGTTAACAATTCATTCAAACACTTTCGAATTTTTCACTATTAACACAAAAAAAAAATTTTACTTTTTTTGTTATCTAAAATATCCCCACACTTGTGTTTTTTTTTCAGGGGGAATGCTTAGTCTTTAGCCATTTAAGCGTTTTGACGCGAACTCCGACATCTACCAAATGAAGGAGTCCGGTTACTCAACTTTTATCGCTAAAGGACCACATACTCATAGTTATCGTTGCTTTTTGACGCGAAAATCAACACTTGTGGTGAAAACCTCTAGTTACTAGGCAACGATACTATCGGAGTATAGCCGAATACTATTCATAAATAAGCACCAAATTACAATTAACAATTACACAAACCCGCTTCATTTCTTAAATATGGAGAACTAAGATTAATAGTCGAACCAATTTGTACAAAAATAATACTAGACAAATATTTACAATACTTAGAAAAATTAACCAAAAAATGTAAAAGTCACAAAATCTCAAATATTCACCAAAAAGATACCCTTAAACTTAACCATGTCATACTTAACACCTTAGAATGTAAAATCTTAGCAATAGAAAAATTTGAGAAATCTAACCATCGTTTATCAGGAACAATCACAAATATGCATAAAGATAGTCAAAAATTGGATAAAATTTGACAAAGTCAAACAAAAAAAAATTCAACAAAAATGCCTACACTTGCACTTTTTCAATATATTATCAATATACTACTTCCCCCACACCTAAATCTTACATTGTCCCCAATATAAGAGATAAAGAATAGAATACGAAACAAAAGAGACAACGAGACTTTCCTGAGCACGTAATGGAGGCTTTCGAGCAGCTATGGCAAAGGTGAAAATAGTGGTGTAAAGCCAATATAATGGACCTCCACTGCCCCCAAACCGATGGATAGACACTAGGTACGGGTGGAGTACTAAATGGGCAAGTCAGAACCTAAATTAGAGCAATCGAAATCAGCCAATTTCCAAGGTCAACAGCAGAATCTCCAAACACAATTGATTCTCATATGAAATAAGCATGCAACATGAAAGATAGTAAAATATGGATGTGAAACATCCTAAAGAATCACCAAATATTTGTCATCAGCCACCAAATAAAACGTCTGTCCTCAGCTACAAAAGGAAAAAAAAAGTAAGGAAAGAAATAACCGGATTTGGAGAGCAAGTAGTGGTGGCACTGAGGAAGGAACAGGTCCTGGCTGTGGGGAGAGAGAGGAGGATGCCAGCAAATGAATGACGGCTGGCAGGAGGTGAGCAGCGGTAGCAGAATGACAATGGTTGACGGTGGGGTGGCAACGACGGCGAGGGATGAGACAGCAACCCAGCGATTGGCGATGGGCAACGAACGGCGAGCGGCAGCAGCATGACAGGCCGCGACGGTTAATCGCGGCGACGCACAAGCGGGATGGTAGCGATTTGCGGCGACAATGATGGCTAGGAGCACCGGGGAAGCAGCGGTGACGGCGGGAAGCGAGAAAGGGAGAAAAGGGGAAGGAGAAAAGGGGAGGGAGAAGAGAAAGAAAAAGAAAGAGAGAAAAAGAATAGGGTACTGTTGATTTCTTCTTTTTTTTTGAATCGCTGTGTTAGATGTGGGCACGCCTAATGCCATTGAGTTTTCTGACCAACCTTCAAAAATTAACTTCCTTAAGCGTAACCACCTGACGTGGGCACGCCTAACTATTAAAGAGTCTTCTGACCACTTTTCGAAAATTGAGTTCCTTACGTGGTCACGCCTAACTCATGCCGAGTCTTCTACCGAAGCGAAGAAAATTCATGCCTTAGGCGTGACCATCTGGCGTGGGCACGTCTAACTAGTGAAGAGTCTTCTGCCCATCAAATGAAAACTTTCTTCCTTAGGCATGACCACTAGAGGCGGGCACGCCCAACTACGAGCTTCCTGCCACAAAAGTAACAAATCACTAAACACAACTAACACTTAACAAAAATTTCAGAAACATAAGAAACAAAAAACAAAGGGCCTTGGGTTGCCTCCCAAGCAGCACATTTCTTTAACGTCTTTGGTTAGACATTGCCATGTTTATTCACGGAGGATAAAATCGTATAGCTTGTTTTAGTACTTCATCTTCTATGTTGTTCTGATATCCCTCGTAAATAGAGTAATCATTGAACACACGAGATACGGTCTTCTATGGATTAGTAGATGGCGCCAAACAAACAAGTAATGACCTTAATTCTTCACTCACTCTTCCATCACGAGCACTTATTGGTTCAAGATATTTTTCCATCGCATCTCTTAACTTATTCCTGTCATGAAACTCAAAATCTTCTGATATAATAAAGTCAATCTCATTAACAGGAATTAAAGAATAAGAGTCAGGAGAATATTGATTAAGGAATGGAGGAGATGTCACCGCATTCGGAGATTGTTCACTGGATTCATTCACTTGAGTAATTTGATGTTAAGGTTTCATTTCTTGCACTTCAATTTCCTTTTCAACTGCATCTTTAGGTCCTTCTTCTTGAGATTCTTGCAGTTCCATGTCATTTGTCCGGATAATTTCACTCTCATGTTCTTTAAAGTCGATGTTGGTCTGTGAGGACAACTTTTCACACATTTTAGAAGCTAATCGCTTTATCCTAGATGTCAATAGATTCACTTGATCCGTTGGGTTATGAATGCTCGCTTGTGTCTCCTGATGAAATCGATATGTGTTAGTAGCTAATGATTCAATCATTTTTTCAAGAGATATACCTGACCTGGATGATGGTTGTTGAGACTCTTGCTGTTGAAAATCCATTGGCTCTTTTGCATAATTAACATTGGAATTATCTCGCCATTCTTGATCATATCCCGTTTGAATAAGGGTCATACCACGTTTGATATTGAGGTGAAAAATCTCTAAACGTATCGATTGGAGCACTTAGGCCATCTTGAAATGCGGGGTATATGTCAGTTGAATGATCTGAGGAAAAATAACTTTCACAATTTACAACAGTCAATTGATCATTAGAAAAAACATGAGTCTCATAACCCCTTCTAGAAATAAAATCCAGTCTATCACCAAAATAAGGAATGTTAGCAGCCATAAAATATATATAAAAAAGTAAGAGAAAAATAAAAAAAAATGAAAACAAGATGAACTAAAAAAGAAACAAATTAATCAGGCAACAGTCTCCGGCAACGGCGCCAAAAATTGACAGGTTGTCGAGCCTGTGCAATAATAATAATATTAATCCTAGTTGCCAACAAAAGCGGTTCAGAATCAATTCTAGTACTGGAGTAGGGATTTTGGATGTGCAATGGGTTATTAGATTCACCCTGGTTCCGAAAAATTTGCTAGATCCGATATACCAAAATTTATTCACGAGAACTTGTTAATTTGTATATAAAGCAAGTAGGGTCGTATCTTCAGGGATTGGGGAAAATTTGCTCTTTTTCAAGTCAAGGATAAAATGGGGGTTTTGAGAATTAAAAGCTAATGACTTATCAACTAAATTAATCGACTGCGACAAATAATCAAGAGAGAGAAATAATGAGAAAACTCTAGTCAAGGATACACTTCAGAGATGGTTCAAGTAACTAATCATTGATGCAATTATAATTCTAACATTCATTAATAAGTAGGTTTTTAACTGCTGATACGATCTGACAGTCAGTCTCTCTTTACTGTTTCGATAGTCAAGGTACGACCATTGACTATTTCCCTAATTTAAAAATAACCTTACGTACGACCATAGGATTTAATTTTTCAATTGCATTAGAAACTAGAGAAACTCTACTCTAATTAATAAACACGCTACAAGGGTTTATTTAAATTAGATTGCACGTTTTCCCGACACAAACTCAATTATGCTAGTTACTACTGAGATGCGAGTAATCAAATAATTACGGATTCAACTACCCCCAATTAACAAATAAACTACGTGAATAATTAAATATTGCGCAACTATTCAATCATACACAATAGTCATAGCCACTAAAAGCAGAAAATATACAAATACCAATGAATGAAATAAACAATTTCGTCTCTAGCAAAGGATAATCAAATCATGTCTGCCCGAATTTTTTTCTCCTCTGGCTTCTAATTGATTGGTATCCTGATACCAACCCAACTCCTAAAAAGATTTCTATTACCAATCAATTTCCTCCAGCTTTCCATTTCCTTCAGAGTGATCCCCCGAAATAAGGAAAGTCCTGACAGCTATCAAATTAGGAAGTTGATTCGGATTGGGAGACTGCCCAATATCAATCTCGACTTTTCGGTTTTAAGCAGTGAGTTTAGGCATGCCCCACGTGCAAATCATCAAAAAAATCTTTATTTAAGCACTTTTCACTCCAATATCCTATAATTGATATGAAACACCAAATATAAATAGAATCTATCAATTAATACAAGATTTGGCTAAATCAAAGGAAAAATAATTATAAATTTAGCAACAAATTATGACCTATCAGAAGCCTATCTCAATTATATCAAGAAGACACAAAAGATCAATAGAATTGCTCATTTTTGTGTCCCCAGCTGACAATTCAAGATATTTCACTGCCATGGTTGCCCGTTCCCAAGTCTGTTCCTGTTGATACAACTTTTTGGGCCTGGCAAATTTTTAAATTGGAGCATCAGTTATATACATGGTACGATTCTAGTTCTATGGAAGTTCATTGACGCTCATCATTATTCCAAAGTTTGTTGTTTGGTTCTTTCATTTCTCATCATTTTCTGAAGAAAACCTTATCATCTCTGTCTATGCATTTGTTCTCAAACTTTCAGCAGTCAAGAGGCTTAATTTTGTCTTTGAATCAGCAATTGAGTGCTGATGCAACAAAATCTAGATACACTTTAAGAAGCTAGTTCTTAACAGCACAAACATTTTGTTCTACATAAAACTGACCATGGTAATCAAGTAAAAAAAATAAATTGCATTATTTTTCTTTATACAAGTCATGCACAAAATCGATTAATATTTTGATTTCTCTATAATACTTGGAAGGACCCAAACACATAATGATAGGTTACATTTTTATCATTAATTTTATAATTGTTTCCCTCGTTTATATTATCAAATATTGTATTAATTGATTGATTCTACTTATATTTGGTATTTTATGCCAATTCTAGGAAGGTGAAACAAAAAAATAATAAAAGAGGTGATTTTTCAAGAGTTTCCCATTTCAAGATGGAGTCTACATGGAGTATTGGATGAAAATTAGGAAACTACCACTTTTTATTAGATGTCTTATTAGGGAACAATTAGCATTAGTTGGAGAAGTTTCCTTTTGCAATTAGAATTCTATTTTTGGTTGGCCAATGGACGGCCGAAGTAGTAGACTTCAATTAGGAAACAAAGAGGAAGAAAAGGCCGAAATCCCGCGTGATTACTACCTTGGCAGGGAACAAGAAAAGGAGACGGCCGTTGGTCTCTTCTTTAGTTAGTCTTTAGGGAAAAAAAATGGTTAGGGATGGATTCCTATGGATCTCCCTTGAGGATGTATAGCTAAATCTCCATTTTCTAGTCGAAGGTCAATTTGAGGATTCGGTTCCAAACATCTGTGAGATCAAACTATTTTACTTATTTCTTTTATTCATTGGTATTTGTACGTTTTCTGATTTAACTTTTTATGATTGTTATGTTATTTGAATGTCAAGGGTCCGATATTCGAATTAACCTAATAATCTACTGCCAGATTAATTGATTGAATCCGTAATTGTTCAATTGATTAATACCAGTGGCGACTAGCATGATTGGTTCCATGTTAGGGAAACGTATGATCTAAATTAAACGAACCCTCGTAGCGTGTTTGTTGGTTAGGGTTGGGTTTTTTTAATTCTTATTACAATCGAGAAATTAAATCCTATGGTCGTACCTAGTGTTATTTCTTGATTAGGTAAATAGTTAATAGTCGTACCTTGACTATTAAAAAAATAAGGAAAGGCTGGTTATTTATCACATGTATGACAACTATAACCAATCTATTAATGAGTAATTGAATTATCTTTGTATCGATGATCAGTTGAATGGACCGTATCTGAAAAGTTGTACCTTTGTCTAGAGTCGTATTGGTTATTGATTAATTTTTGTTTATTTCTATTAGTTGTTTCATTAGTTAGTTAATTAGTTATTTTATATTCTCCAAAAAACCCCCAGTCCCTGTGGATTCGACCCTACTTACCGCTATATACAAAATTTATATTTTTCTCGAGTAGGTATTTATTATTACACAGGCTCGATGCCTGTCAATTTTTGGCACCGTTGTCGGGGACTGGTGCCTGATTAATTTGTTTCTTTTTTGAATTCATCTTGTTTTCATTTTTTTCACTTATTTTTTTTATATATAGTTTATGACTACTAACATTCCGTATTTTGGTAATAGACTAGATTTTATTTCTAGAAGGGATTATGAGACTCATGCTTTTTCTAATGATCAATTGGCTATTGTAAATTGTGGAAGTTATTTTGTCTTAGATCATTCAGTCGACATATACCCCGCATTTCAAGATGGTCTAAGTGCTCCAATCGATACTTTTTGAGATTTTTCACCTCAATATCAAACGTGGTATGACCCTTATTCAAACGGGTATGATCAAGGATGGTGGGATAATTCCAATCTTAATTATGAACAAAGGCCAATAAGTTTTCAACAGTAAGAGTCTCAACAACCATCATCCATGTCAGACCAACGTCGACCTTAAAGAAGATGAGAGTGCAATTATCCGAACAAATGACATGGAATTGCAAGAGTTTCAAGAAGAAGAATCTAAAGATGCAGTTGAAAGAGAATTGAAGTGCAAGAAATGGGACTCCAATATCAAATTGTTCAAGTGAATGAATCTAGTGAACAATCTCCAACTGCTGTGACATCTCGTCCATTCCTTAATCAATATTCTCCTGACTCTTGTTCTTGAATTCCTGTTAGTGAGATTGATTTTATTATACCAGACGATTTTGAGTTTCATGACAGGAATAAGTTAAGAGTTGCGATGACAAAATATCTCGAAACAGTAAGTGCTCGTGATGGAGGAGTGAGTGAAGAATTAAGGTCATTACTTGTTTGTTTGGCGCCATCTACTAATCCATGGAAGACCATACCTCGTGTATTCAATGATTACTCTATTTATGAGGGATATTAGGACTACATAGAAGATGAAACACTGAAACGAGCTACATGGTTTTATCCTCCGTGAATAAACATGGCAATTCTAGTCAAAAACATTAAAGAAAGGCGCTTATTGGAAGGCAACCCAATTCATTTGTTTTTAGTTGTTTGTTAATTTTTTTTATTTTATCATGTGTTTCAATATGTTTCTCTTAGACTTTTCATATTTGATGGCTTAATTTTTCGTTGTTGATGGTTAGCAGGCTTCTTATCGTTATGACGTGCCCACGCCAAGTGGTCACGCCTAAGCCATGCAATTTTCATCTGCGGCCAAAGACTCTTCAATAGTTAGACGTGCCCACGCCAGGTGATCACGTCTAAGGCATGCAATTTTCATCTACGGGCAGAAGACTTTTCAATAGTTAGACATGCCCACGTCAGGTGGTCACGCCTAAGGCATGAAATTTTGGTCGTTTCGGCAGAAGACTAAGCATTAGCTAGGCATACCCACGTCATGTGGTCACGCTTAAGGAACTTAATTTTCGAAGGTTGGTCAGAAAACTCGAGGGCAATTAGGCATGCCCATGTCTAACACAACGGTTCAAAAAAAATCAACGATGTCCTATTCTTTTTCTATCTTTCTTTTTCTTTCTCTTCTCCCTCCCCTTTTCTTTCTTTCCTGCTGCCGTTGCTATCTCTCCCTTTCTCCGCAGATGTACGCAGCTGCCAATCACTGCTCGCACGCCATCACCGCTGCTTGCACCATTTCTGCTCATCACCATCGCTACCACACCATGCTGCCGCCGCTAGACACCACCCATGACCATCTCCATTTCTGCTATCTGTTGGCATCTCCGATTTTGGTCTAGGGGCAGTGGAGGTCCACCATATTGGCTTCACACCACCATTCCCAACTATGTCTTAACTGCTCGAGACCCTCCATTACGTGCTAAGAGAAGTTTCGTTTTCCTTTTTGTTTCGTATTCTATTCTTTATCTCTTACATTGGGGACAATGTAAGATTTAGGTGTGGGAGGAGTAGTATATTGATAATATATTGGAAAAGTACAAGTGTAGACATTTTTGTTGGAATTTTTTGTTTGACTTGGTCGAATTTTATCCAATTTTTTGCCTATCTTTATACATATTTGTGATTATTCCTGATAAACGATAGTTAGATGTTTCAAAATTTTCTATTGCTAAGATTTTACACTCTAAGGTGTTAAGTATGACATAGTTAAGTTTAAGGATATCTCTTTGGTGAACATTTGAAATTTTGTGACTTTTACACTTTTTGGTTAGCTTCTCTAAGTATTGTAAATATTTGTTTAGCATTTTTTTGTGCAAATTGTTTCAACTATTATTCTTAATTCTCCATATTTAAGAAATGAAACGGATTTTTGTGATTTTTAATTTTAATTTGGTGCTTATTTATGAATAGTATTCGGCTATACTCCGTTAGTATCGTTACTTAGTAACCGGAGGTCTTCACCACAAATGTCGATTTTCGCGTCAAAAAGCGACGATAGTTATGAGTATGTGATTTTTAAACGACAAGGGTTGAGTAACCGGGTTCCTTCATTTGGTAAATGTTGGAGTTCGCGTCAAAACGCTTAAATGACTAAAGACTAAGCATTCCCCTTGAAAAAAAATCAGGTGTGAGGATATTTTAGAAAATAAAAAAATATGTGCTAATGGTGAAAAATGTGGAAGTGTTTGAATGAATTGTTAGCCCGTTGATCCATAAATTTTAATGTTGAGATTTTGCTTAATAGTCTAGCCATTTGCTTATGGATGCTAGTTGAATATTTTATATTCTTAGATTAGTTAGTTGAAAATTGGAAAAGTCTTTGATTTTGAAAGCTAACCGGAGAGATATTTCTTGAATCTTAACTACTAATGATTGACATGTATTTTAATTGTATCTTGGCAATAGATGATTTGAGTAATAACCATTGTTTGAACTTCATTGTTTGATTTGTTGTTTCTCATGCTTGAGGACAAGCATGGTTTAGATGTGGGGAAAATTGATAGGTTACATTTTTATCATTAATTATATGATTGTTTCCCTCGTTTATATTACCAAATATTATATTAATTGATTGATTCTACTTATATTTGGTATTTTATGCCAATTGTAGGAAGGTGGAGCAAAAAAATAATAAAAGAGGTGATTTTTCAAGAGTTTTCCAATTCAAGATGGAGTCTACATGGAGTATTGGATGAAAATTAGGAAACTACCACTTTTTATTAGATGTCTTATTAGGGAACAATTAGCATTAGTTGGAGAAGTTTTCTTTTGCAATTAGAATTCTATTTTTGGTTGGCCAATGGACGGCCGAAGTAGTAGACTTCAATTAGGAAACAAAGAGGAAGAAAAGGTCGAAATCCCGCGTGATTACTTCCTTGGCAGGGAACAAGAAAAAGGAGACGGCCGTTGGTCTCTTCTTTAGTTAGTCTTTAGGGAAAAATCAATGGTTAGGGAGGTGATTTTTCAAGAGTTTTCCAATTCAAGATGGAGTCTACATGGAGTATTGGATGAAAATTAGGAAACTAACACTTTTTATTAGATGTCTTGTGACGACCCCGCCGTACCCAAAGGCGTACCAAAGGGTTTAGTGGATCGCCTGTCTAGCTCGCGCCAGAACTCGATACTCTAAAACGAGAAATAGAGTTCACACCAAAAGAAAATTCTATTTACACTATTATATCTTCAAAAATTGCATAGACTACTACATTAAGCCATACATACCACTAGTACCAGAAAGTAAACCCTAGAGAAGCTACTAACTATAATCACAACAAATATATACATCTTACTAGTCAACTTATAACAAGTACTAGAATAAATATCAATTATTCTCTAAACCAAAAGTCTATACACCTTCCCAACCTTTCCCCGCGTCGGCCCCTGCTAAGAAAAACAAATGGAATGGGGTAAGCTATATGCTTAGTGAATAATCGGAGTAAAAACGTAAATCATATCCAAATAAACATGTAAACCAAGATTTTTCACATCAATAGACAGAAATGTAACATCACAATAGTAGGATACGGATGGCTTCAAAGCCAATTCAATTCCCCGAGTTTGTCCACCTGTTGACACTCCGTCAACCAAAAACTCATAGTCCGTAGACTCCACTTACTTCCCCGTTCACCTTATCAACCCCCGCTGGCCAGTCAACAGCACACAGCAGCTCGAGCAAAACAAAATCACTTAGCTTTAATCAAAGCTTTAACAAAGAACGAAATCCCAAGGTTAGCATGGAACTAACTTCGACCAACCCCTGACTGGCTCGAATAGTTCGTCTAGCCTTGGAACCGGGCTGGAACCAAGCCCTGAGATATCCAATCTCTCATTAGATGATATCTCTCAATAAAGTACGCAACAAAGTACTCACCCCAACAGCACACAGCACAAGGGGTTCAATTCAAATCATGTTCACCCCCAACAGCACACAGCAAAAGGGTGATTCTCAATACAAAGCATGTATTCTCACATATTAAATCAACAAAAAGGTTGGATTTAGGTCGAGTGAGATAAAGTACACCCTCGCATCAAGATGGAAATTGAATGGTTTCTTCCCTCTTTTCTCTCTCAATCTCACGGTTGGAATGTGCAGAAATGGTGGCTGAAATGAAGCTTCAAGAAGGTTAAAATGATAGGAATTCATTTGGGTCAAAATTGGACAAGTGTCACCTTTTGATTGGAAGTCAATTTTTTTCTTTTCTTGCTTGTTTTTGGTCCAAAATTTCGGCTGCATTAAGAAGATATTTAGGTCTGATTTTGGTCAATTAATAACAAGGATATTAAGATAATAAAGTAATGTTCAAGTGGTGCACTCAATCGGTAATGAACGGTAAACATCGGTTCAACCCGTTTTTCCTTATTTCGCACGTACTAGGGTTTTAACTTATAATTCACTCACTTATTATCATCACTTCTAATCACACACTTTTTCTTATATAAAACTCACTCTTAATCATCAAATTAGTACACACACTTCATCAAGTGGTCAAACGACCAAAATACGCAAAAACCCTAATTTACCCGCACTAGGAACCTAAAGAGAAAATCCTTGATTTTATGGTTGATTGTAGCTATTGAGGGAGTGAATGAGTAGTAAAGCTATCTTAAAGGAATAAATTCCAAATAAAAAGGAATTTTAAGAAAATAAAAGGGATTTTACAACTCCATAGATTAAAATTAGGGTTTTAAGTAAAATATGAGGGATTTAAGGAAAACTTGTTAGTCACAAGCAAAAAGTAGGGTTTCTAGTCTTTAAAACAAAACAATGTCTTAAAACGAAAATAAAATAAAGACACCATAATATTCTCGTTGACTAAAAAACAAATTATCCTAAAAGTCGGGGTATCACATGTCTTATTAGGGAACAATTAGCATTAGTTGGAGAAGTTTTCTTTTGCAATTAGAATTCTATTTTGGTTGGCCAATGGACGGCCGAAGTAGTAGACTTCAATTAGGAAACAAAGAGGAAGAAAAGGTCGAAATCCCGCGTGATTACTACCTTGGCAGGGAACAAGAAAAAGGAGACGGCCGTTGGTCTCTTCTTTAGTTAGTCTTTAGGGAAAAATCAATGGTTAGGGATGGATTCTTGTGGATCTCCCTTGAGGATGTATAGCTAAATCTCTGTTTTCTAGTCGAAGGTCAATTTGAGGATTCGGTTCCAAACATCTATGAGATCGAACTATTTTACTTATTTCTTTTATTCATTAGTATTTGTACGTTTTCTGATTTAATTTCTTATGATTGTTATGTTATTTGAATGTCAAGGGCCGGATATTCGAATTAACCTAATAATCTACTGTTAGATTAATTGATTGAATCTGTAATTGTTCAATTGATTAATACCAGTGGCGACTAGCGTGATTGGTTCCATGTTAGGGAAACGTATGATCTAATTTAAACGAACCCTCGTAGCGTGTTTGTTGGTTAGGGTTGGGTTTTTCTAATTCTTATTGCAATCGAGAAATTAAATCCTATGGTCGTACCTAGTGTTATTTCTTGATTAGGGAAATAGTTAATGGTCGTACCTTGACTATCGAAAAAGTAAGGAAAGACTGGTTGTTTATCGCGTGTATGACAACTATAACCAATCTATTAATGAGTAATTGAATTATCTTTGCATCGATGATCAGTTGAAAGGACCGTGTCTGAAAAGTTGCACCTTTGACTAGATTCGTATTGATTATTGATTAATTTTTGTTTATTTCTATTAGTTGTTTCATTAGTTAGTTAATTAGTTATTTTATATTCTCCAAAAAACCCCCATACTTCGGACTCTGGAAGAAACAAATTATCCCCAATTCCTGTGAATTCGACCCTACTCATCGCTATATACAAAATTTATATTTTTCTCGAGTAGGTATTTATTGTTGCACAGGTTCGACACCTGTCACATAAATACACATAAACCCACAAGAACAATCAAGAAAAAATGATATAGAGGCAAAGAGAAAATTTCACTGTTGATCACACGAGGCTGCAGTTTCTTACAGTGTACAAAACGCAAAAAACCCAGAGCAACTACAGAGGCTACTGGCTACTTCGGACTCCAACTACTACTACTAATACTAACATAGGAATTAATCCTGCGCTTCACACTACAAAACACGATTATGCACCTATCTAGTCAACCAATTAAACAAAGATACATGGCCACTAATTAATGATGCTTGGTTTAATGTTTCTACAATATTACTTTGTGAATGATAATCAGCAATAGGAAAATGATTAGACCCTATGTTTTTGTTATTGTTATGTAGAGCATGGTAGGAGTGGCTTAAAGTAACGGCCAAGCTGCACTCTCATTTTTTTTTTTTGAAAACTATATAATAGTCTATGAAAATTTTAGCCTTTTAGGGTTGTCTCACTCTTGGCTCCCTCGAATTTTCAAAATATTTCATGTAACCCCAAAATTACCCCCAAAAGTGTTGAAATTTTCTATAAATCCTCTCACTGCCCTTAAAATGGAAGCTTGAAATAAAATACCATGCTATTTTTATTTTTATCTAATACATCTTATTTACTTAAAATTGAACTTCACTTATATGCCCAATTATACAAATTACATGCAAACCAAATATTCATTTGATAATTTAATTTTGAAGATTATCTCCCTCTCCTACAGTAGAATGTACATCTTATAGTTTTGTTCGTAATATTAACTATGATTTTATACCATTAGATGACTGAAAAACTAATGCACATGGTAAATAACAAGCTATATAGACAATGTTTTCTTATTTTATTGTCGTAATATTGAATAAATTGGTTCATCCCTATTAAAGTTGTATCAAAAGCTTACAAATCATTTGTTTTAAGTTCAGTTTAAAATTATTAATCCCCCTCAATAAAGGTCCTGGCTATGCCATTGGTCTAAAGAACCTATTAGCTCCATTTTCGTTAGCCTTTGACAGACTCAAAATAGCTCTAGAGATTAAGCACGAAAGAAGAATAATATCATGTCTAGTCACATAGACTTTTACATATGTTAGGCTTGATTTAACGTTTTTGCCTTGAGCCCGAATTTTCTACTAGCTTAAAATTTTCAATTTCATCTTGAATCAATCCAATGTAACATAAAAACTTTCATCTTTTAATTGTATTAATTTATAGATAACCACTTTTGCTTCTCTACATTTTATGAGTTGTATAAAGTTTCTTTTCAATAGTATTAAATTTTAATCAATAACCACAGATACATGTTTTACATAAATGCTTTAATATATTAAATAAAAATAGAGATTATTGGAGCCTTATTGGACCAAATTGTTATAAATTTGAGCTTGATTTCGTACGTGATTCGACCTAGTTAGAATGCAAATGCAACCATGCTGAACTATTTGTTAACAGCTTTACGAATTTCTTGTACAGTATCTTGACGTTGAAATCAAGGGGTCATGAAATATATACACTATAATCTATACAATATATAATGCCTGAACAATGGCAATTGATGTAAATACTTTTTGTCATCTTTTGAACTTTCAATTTTACTGTATAAAAAATTAATTTTTATTCTAATCACCTAATCACATTTTGTTAATATGACTACTCATAACCACCCTAAATATTGTAACTAATAAATTACTATTACCATATAAACCACAGTTCTTTCATGAAAATTTTATATAAATTTTTTGTATGTAACAAACAATATTTATATGAAATTGATTCATTTTAATTGTTCCCTAATTGTACACGCATTGGATGTGGTCTTAACACTAGTATACATAAAGGGAGAGCAAGCTTATGCCTTATGGTGATAATGATTTTAGTCACTTTATATGATTACTTGTTTACCCTTATTTCATTTAAACTTTAAAACTTCAATTCTTCCCCTTCATCCTTTCCATGATAGTTTTAGGTTTTAAAATTTCAAAGTTCGATTTCTTCTTCTACAATGATATTTTAATTTAATAACTTATTATAATTGATCTATCTATATCTATACTTATTAAAAGTGCGGATCTGAATTAGTGCATTGGATTTTGTTTCCGACAATACTCTCAATATGTAATTTAATGACTATATTATAGCAACACGTTAGGCCACTAAAGCTTAATCCTTTCTTCATTATTGTTGAGGCTATTCATGTAATACTAGCAATAAATCTTTACTTAAAAATATAGTCTTAATTGAAAAATTTCTCAATTTTCTTGATGAATAAAAGTTTCAATTGGAAAGGAAATATAGCTAAAGGAAAATAGAAAAAGAAAATTTCTTATTAAGCATGAATGCTATAGATCTTCCGGTGCAGTTCTTGAAAATCATGAATGATAGGGAAATTCTGTCAACTGTTTAGGAAAAGAAAGCTTTTGGAAAATAAAATCACATAATCACAGGACCAGAAAAAATATAAAAGACTAGTCAGAAAAAAATGCATATGCAGTTTCTTTGTCACTCTGTTTCTTTACTTTTGATTCGTCGCCATAGAGTTATCTTTGGTTGAATTAAAATGTTGTATGGATTGGAACAAAAATTTTCTGGCATCAAAAGTAGTATAAAACCTCCTTTTTGTTATTAGTCATTGAAGTTCTACGGTAAAAATTGGATTAGGAAATGGAATTTTTTAGGAGTGACTTCTGAAATTGAACAAGACAATGTAAGACACCGAAAAATATCCCGAAACAATTGTTTGAGAATTAATCTTAAGAACCCTATCAAATAATCTTAAGATGCTGGAATAAAAAATTTTATTTAGAGATGCCTATAGGTTTCATCTACTGAAGGATGAACCATTTAGTTCGAGATAGAGTTGACAGTGCTTTAGTTGATTACATATTAACCCGACAGATAACATCCTTAAATGACTTTAGATGGATTGTTGGTCCCACTGTAGACTTTGTAATGCGTGGGTGTAAGAATTCGCAGCATTAGCATTGATCAAGAATTCAAGACATTGCAAAGTTTCCAAAACTACCTTGAACACACTTAAGGTCTATAGTTTTTGTTTTTAATCCGCAAATGAATTTTTCAACACAGAATAACAATTTGACTTAGGTAAACGTCAAGAAAGCTTGGAGCTGGCTCAGGACGTATATGTTACTTTGTAAATTTTATTTGAAAGAAAGTCAAATTTTGGATGACAATGAAGTGCAATTTACATGACAAGACACTTTACTTGTAGTCGAGAGATTACAATCTAGAGCAGTCAAGGGGATAAGCATGAAACTATTGCCGATCCCCTTTAATTGAAAAAAAAAGATAAAAGAAAAATTGGATTTATTTGTAATGCAGACTATTTCGGTCCTAGAGTTAGGCCAAAAATAATTAGGATACAAAAATTTGTGAGAATGTAAGTCATGAATAATTACAACCCAAAAAATTCTAGTAATCAAGGGGATAAGTATGGAACTACTGTCGATCCTCTTTGATAGAAAAAAAATGATAAAAGAAAAATTGGACTTATTTGTAATGCGGACTATTTCGGTCCTAGAGTTAAGCCAAAAATAATTAAGGCATAAAATTTGTGAGAATGTAAGTCATGAATAATTAGAACCCAACAAATTCCCAAAAAAAAATTATAGAAGATAAATTTCATAAAACCATCAAAATTTGAATTTCAAATTCAGATTAGTTATTGTACTAATATATGTATGGGAGAAAGGAATAAATCAATAATATAATATCAATAACACCGTAAGAACAAGCCTCCTATTTATAATTTAGATGACTTGTGTCATGCCCCATTTTTTTGAAAATAAAATTATGAGTTTATAAAAATGAATTTTTGATTAATTTTGATTGAAAATGAGTTTTTTGATTTTTAGAGAATAAAGAAAAATAAAAGGGCCTAAAATGGAACTTAAAAGTGCGCCGATTTGGTCCAAAATAATAGTTTCAAAAGGATTTTTAAGAAAAAATAGGAGTCGCCACTTAGTATTGAATTAAGGTGTACCAAGTCACCTAAAATAAATTTTAAATAAAAAGTTGAGAAAACCCTTTTTAAACGACTCCAAGTCTTCGAAAAATAAGTGAAAAGGGTTCGGGAGTCACGTTTGAAGAAAGGGAAGGCAAGGATAAAATCTAAGGCACCCTTTTAATCTAACCAAGGCTAGTTGCGTGATTTAGTCGAAAATTTTCTTAATTTAACCTATAAACTTATCACATTTGGATGTTACTAGATGAATGCAACCTAGACCTAATGGATATCTCTTCAAATATTAATTGGTGCAAATCACATTAATTGTGATATCCAAAAGTGATTCTTAGAAGATATCACGAATATGCAAAATGAGACTCAAAGAAAAGAAGAATTATATAAATATACATGACCTAAAAAGATGAATGCAACATAACGGGTTAAGAGGACTAAAATTTGTGACTCAATTTTCCTTTTTATAGAGGAGACACAAGTGTGTTAAAGCTAAGAAGCCATACTTATCCATATCCCATATTTGAGAGGTAACTCCCTATCCTAGTCAAGCAAATGAACTAACCTATGTCTAATTTTTCTTAAATGGAATGCAAGTATAAATGTCATGTTTTGCACATAGGGATAAGGGATATACATATAGAGGAAATATCATGCAAAATGGTAAGGATCCTAAAAAATAAAAAATATGCATGAAATGTAGTGATTTGTCACACAAACATGATTTAGCGCGTGGACGGTCCCTAAGGGTTTAGCATTGGACTAACCCATATATTCTCACTAACGTTGGACTAGCGAGCAATCGAGAAAATAGACCACAACTAGCGTTGGACTAGTGTGGTGACGTCATGCATTTATTATAACTAAATAGATCATATAAAGTACAATTAAACCAAGTAAACACATAATGCACATAGAACACATAACACATAAACATAATATCTAGATGCAAAGATCCTAAGAAAGCGAGTAAACACATAAGCACACAAATATGCAAACACACAAACAAATAAAAGCAAATAGAGACCTAACTATTACATTCGGGGTCCTAACTACAATCTAAGGGGGAAAAGAATAAAATAATGATCCAACTATTACATTTATCTAACTAATTACACTTCTGGTAAGAATTAAAATCTATCTATTACATAGACTATCTAAATACATGTCTTGAACCCCTATCTATTACAATTTGGCATTTAAATGGCTCTCAAATAATCAAAAATTAAATTTAATATATAAACTGAAAACAAATAAAACGAATAACTAAAAGGAAAATCACTCAAAAAATATGCAATTACACACATAAAAACACATAAGGGCACATAATAGAATTTAAAATAACACAAGAAGATACCTCCCTTGAAATAGTAGCTAATTGAGGGGTGGATTTGCCCCTATTTAACTCCAAAATTAAAAAAAAATGATCAAGGCACCAATTTAATTAACAAATAAATCATAAGGAAATGAAAATAAACATGAAATCTATCAATTCAGGCATTCAAATGATATATAATTAATAATTCAAAAATAAAAGCAACTTCTATTTGAGAAATTAAACAAACAAGGACTTAATTGTAAACATTGAGAAAATTTTAGGGGTCAAATTAATATTATTATAAAATTTTAAGGGTTAAATTATTATTATTATTTTAGGGTCAAAATTAAAGAAAAATAAAATTAAGGCTCTAAAAAAACCTACCAAACCTAATGCTAAAATTCACAAAGATAAATCAAAATCCACTTGCTAAACCCAAACAAAAATACTAGCCAAATCTTTAACTCTTTTGCTAAAACCCAAATCAAAATTATAAATCTATCAAAATTATCAAACCTTAAATTTCATCCTAAAACTCATAAAAAATCTGACCAAAGAATCATATTAAAGTATACCCAGAAAGTTAAAACTTTAACGGACAAGAAATGATTGATTTTCCCAATGTTTGGGCCATAATGCAATTAATTAAAATTTGAGAGGGCAAAAATGCAATTTGTGAAAAAAACCATGCAAATGGTTCGAAAAGCTTTCTTCTTTTTCGCTGGTTTCTTTCCTCTGCAACTTCATGGGTTTACGGTACAAGTTTCCTTTGCTAAACATAACTAGATTCTCAACCAAACATCAAGCTTGGATTTTGAGCAGCAAAATCACAGAAATTCAACATCCAAACACGCAAATGTTCTGCAAAAAATTTTCTGCAATCTTCTGGGTATGCTTGGTACGAAAATCAGCCATGAACTCAAGCAAAACTCATAGATTCATCAGATAAAACCCCATAGAAAACCCCAAACTCCTGTCCCCAAAACCCAGGCCAAACCCACGAATTCCTCAACCAAAACCGAAATAGAACTCAACCTTCCTTAAATAACAAAACCCAAACATGATTGACTATTTTTTAAAGATGAAACAGAGAGAATCGGATGAAAAGCAATGAAGAACAGGCGGAATTGGCTTTTGGGTGAAATCAAATATGAAACCATCAAAACTGAAAGTCATCCAGCCATACTATCAAAACCCAATATCTGACCATCTCTAAACCTTCTTTACACGAATTGTGAGTCATTAAAACTGGCGTCTTGGAAACAACAGGAATCCCAAAAAGAGAAATAAGAGTCCCATACAAAAAACTCATGTATCAATCGTAAGAAATTTAATGGAAGGTGTTAAACTAACTAATACAAGAAGCTATCGTTACCAATAAGCGATTGGAGATTGATTCGGCGTGAGAAGACATGAAATGTTTGCCTGAAATTGCTCGAAGATGAAATAAGAGCTCTCTTTTGCAGCTCCTCGAGTATGATGAAAGCAGCAGATTTGGGTTCCAAGTCGAGGATGTTGCAGCCGTTTTTCCCAAAGACCTCAACACCAACGTTATTCATCAACTATCACAGATTTCCCAGAAACACACACTCGCGCAAGAGAAATTCTAAGGAGGTCAGAATAGAACCAATAATCTCACTGGATCATCAGCCTTGTTTTTTTTTGCCGAAAATTTTTTTTTTCCTCTCTCTCTGTCTTTCTCTTTGCTGTTGTTTCTCTTCTCCTTGTTCTCAGCCACCTCCCTCTCTTGCTCTCTCCGATTCTCCCCCTTCCTCCTCTCGTTTCTTCTTCGTTTTCTTCTCCCTTTTCTTTTCTTCCTTTCTTCTTTCTCTTTTCCCAGCCCCCGAAGCTCTTCCCCAGTTTTCTCACGAAGTTTCTCCCATTTTTCCTTCCAGATTTTTCCCCAATCCAACAGCTGTCTTGCCACCTAACCTTTTGCAAGTATTGTGGTGTGCAAAAAGACAAAAACACATGGCTAACTTTCACTCAACCCACCTAGCTATCTTGCATACATTCTACCTATTTCCTTGCTTTTGTTTTCATTTTTCAAGGCAAAAAATTTAGGGTAAACAAAAATATTAAATTCCTATTTAACATTGCCTTGCAAATTTTCATTTTATTTTGAAGCAATGGAATTTGAAAAGATTAAAAATAAATTTTTGTGAGAATTTTCTTTTTTTTTAAAAAAAATTAATGCAAAAAATGTTTGTTTTGTTTATTATTTTTAAAAGAAAATGAATCTAATTCAATAAAAATAGCTAACTATCATTTTGCGAATTTTGGTTAAATAAAAAAATAAAAATAAGAATAAAATTAAAATTAAAATTAAAATTGAATTAACTAAAATTAAAATTTTGGTGTCTACAACTTGGTAAATGAGTCTTGACGTCTTGACAGCCACAATAAATTACCTAATAATACCAATTCCTAAATAATTAAACTACCAAAATTTGACTATGACACTCCCACCTCTCCTTAGGGCGAACCCTAGGGTATCAGTGGAACACCTGCCCAACTTTCGTCAGGACTCACACACTCATTCAAACTTAATCGAGATCCACAAGTCAATCATAGACTTAGGATTAAAGGATACTTCAAATATACAAGTCACAACGCCTAAGGCTAACATTTATAATTACAATCCACTATACTCAAAGATAACAAAATTTACACTTTGAAAGTCTCCAATTCATACAAAAGATAGACTAGTTTCCACCAAAAGTCGCTAGTCTAGAATCTCCAACTTCCACCTCCAAGTCCTATTAAGGAAAACAAACTTAAAGGGATGAACTAATGCTTAGTGAGACCAAGAAAATCAAGCAAGCAAGCAAGTAGCATCAATTAATCCAATAACATACTTGAAAGCAATTTTAAACATGAACTTTCATTTAAGTGCGCAAGTAGGAAATAAACACACATGGAAGGATATAGAAACTCTCAGGAACTATTTCCACGTCTCGACCGATTCAAGCCATCTGTGGTTGACTCTCCGCCAACTCAAATAATAACATAACCGTAGTGCTCTACTTACTTCCTCCATCCAACATTACACCCACTTAGATCTGGAACCAAACATTCATGTAATGGCGATACTATTCGATTATGCCAAGCGAGATCTCAAAAGATCAAATTATATCATTTTCCAAGGTTCATCAAACTTTTTGACCAAACCCTTGCCGGCTCGAATTACGAGGTTAGCAAATAGGTTGGGGTGTCCCCACAAGTATAAGTGGTCGATGAGACAACGCTCCAATCGACTTAGAATTGTTCATGGCTCTGAGTCGGTATGAGAGGCACCTCCCACCCGAATAGGGTGTGGTACTGCTGCCACTCAGGGAATCGATCATAGCACTGAGTCGGTATGAGAAACACCTCCCACCCGAATAGGGTGTGGTACATGTTGACGCTCAATGCTCACGAGTTAAAACATGTTCGAGTACAAGTGCAAGTCATATACATTCATTTAACAAGTATCATTCATTCAAGAGAAAGAGAGGATGAGGGCAGTAAAGTACACCCTCGTCTCGGTATGTTCACGTATCATATAGCACTTGTACAAATATCATTTAAATTATAGTAACATTAAACATGCACTTGACACTCATCAAAAGTCAAGAGCAAAACAAGAGCAAAGCGAGAGATTAGACAAACTCCTCAGCGTTCTCATGACCACCTGAGACATGCACAATTACGATTACCTAGGTACTCGACCAAGGCTAATAAGAAAAACATTTCCTTGCTACCCGCTCTCAAGGTTACAAATCGAGTCAAGTTAAAGGAGTTTTTCTCGCTAAATCATTGAAATAATACTCAAAAGAAATTCAAAAGTCATTTTCGAATCAAGTCTTGGCAAGAACCCTCAGTTCCAAAAGAAAGTACCATATTTACTTTCGGCATGAAAATTGAGAAAAGAGAAGATGGTTTTCACCTCTCAAAATTTCTACTCCTATGCCCAAGGTTTAGAATATACAAGAGCATTCACATTTTTCAAACTAATGGAATCAAAACTCATCAAAATTCCACTCATTTCCATAGTAAATGTTAAAACTAAAGGTTCCAAGTTTCGAGTATAAAACTAGTGAAATTCTCTAAGAATTACTTTAGGTAAAACGCTCCATTTTGAGAGTTCAACGTCATGGAAATCAAAGGCATAAGACTAGGGGTTGAAATCCATTTGTCAAGTATGATGTGAGGTGCAATTAACTAAAAAAGTTACGCAATCAAGAAAATGCATCAAGAGAGGTTTAATCCTTTGAGAACTAAGATTCAAAATGAATGTCTAATATTCAAAGAGACCTTGTATCTAACCATGAAATCAAACTTAAAACAGATTAACAATCTCAATGGAAAGTTGAGAGTTCTTAAAAGAGCATTTTGTTTGAAACCAGAAAATTCCAACTTTGTACGACACCACTTGGAAAAATCATATATCGAGTTCTGTAAGTCTAAAAATTGGAAACTTTATACCGTTAGAAACTAGATTCACGTAAAACTCTCTAGAAGACACTTTTCTCAAATTCCAATTCGAACTCATTCAAATCTTAGCTCAAATTCACTGTTCCAGACAGAACAGAGCAAAACAGGCTTGCAATTTCAGTAAACTTTGGAAAATTGGAAAATTCATAGAAATAGAATCAGCTCTTGAAATTAATATCACAGATAGAACTCCAAATCTAGTTTCAAACGCAATAAATGGAACTCAGTGTGACCCTTTCAACACCAAGATACAACAGTTTTAGGAAAGCTGATTTTTGGAACCTGATTCACTGAATTTCCAGTTTTGGAGCACTTGACACAGTTTTAAAATCTAGTCATAACTAAAGTTACACAACTCAAAATTTAGAGTTGTTTGCGGCGTTGAAAACTAGATTCAAAATGATAAAAATCAGTAGAAGGAACTGTCTTAAAATTCATTTTGCAAGATAGGTGAAAATGAGCTACAAACTGCAGCTATGCTTGTTCCTCGGATGAAAACAGTGAGGAAAATTAGTCAATTTTGCCGGTTCACTACGGCTTATAGAAAATGAACTAGAAGGTGAATTTTATACCGTAGGAAATCTCTCGGAGTCTAGTTTCAGATGCCATAAATAGCACCCGATTTCGACTCCTGGACAAAAAGTTATGGGCCAAAATGTGCACACTAGTCTGGTATCATGATTAGAAAATTTTCCAGATATACTTTCTCATTTTAATCCAACTTTAACTCCACCAAATGAAATGCATTTTGGGAGATAATTGACACACATAAACACCAACATATAACATGTATTATGGCACCAAAATAACAATAAAATTCGAAATTTAAATGAGGGAATCAACCAGCAAAAATTTTCAGACAGCAAGCTTTTTTGTCTCTTCAAGTTTCTTTTTCAACTTCCCAACCAAAATCAAGCCATAACTCTTCAAAACAAGCATCAAACAAACAACTAAACACACAATAATTTCTCAAGGACCCTACCCTAAAAGCCACCTCAAGTCATTTACTTAGAGTCAAGGTTCTTTGAACCCATTAACAACCTAATGTTTAACTAGATAAAACTAATTATACGAACCATAAGTTAGGAGGAAAAAATGAGAGCTTTGGAGTATTACCTTACTTCCAAGAGATGAAGACCAAACCACTAGTGTTTAAGTTCTAAATCACCAAGGTTCCTTCCTCCTTCAAGATTCCCTTTAAGCTTGATTGATGTTCCAAGAAAAGGAGCAAGCTTGGAGAGTGTTTTTGGAGCAAAAATGGAAGACGAGGAAGCTGAAATTTTTGGTAAGAAATTGGGAAGGGTGGCCGGCCAAGAAGGAAAGGAAGAAAGGGTTTGTGTGAGTTGTTGGTGAAGTGATGGAATGACAAGGAAGAAATGACATAAAGGTACTTTGGTACAAAAAATCAACAATTGAATAGTGGGCAATTAGTGCTCCAATTGAGTTTAATTTAACTTATTCACCTCTAATTTCTCAATTAACTTTTCTTAGTCTACTATTGATCATTCTTAATTCTCTAAGACCACTGTACTCTCGAACCAAATTTTACCTCAAAAAACATATATTCACTATTTCTCACTAAACGAGTCGTAGAAAAAATAAATTTATTAACAAACGTTTTAAAATATAAAATGAGACATTGTTCCATGCAAATGAAATTAAAATGGATGAAATAAATTAATTTGGGGTAAAGAATTAAATAAATAAATAAATAGATTAACCAATAAAATAAATAAATAAATATAAATAAAAGAAAAATCCGGGTCCTCACATTCTTCCCCCTTTAAAAGAATTTCATTCTCGAAATTCATACATTGATTCAGAAACAGGTCTGGATATTTCTCTCAAATTTCTTCTTCTACTTCCCAAGTTGCTTCCTAAATTCCGTAATGTCTCCATAAAACATTCACTAAAAGGATTTGCTTGCGTTTTAACTCTTTCACTTTTCGATCTAAGAGTTTTACCGACCTTTCCTCATGTGACAAATTCTTATCAATTTCTACTTCTTCCAATCAAAACTCACACTTATTGAACTTAGCAAAACGTTGGTGCTCTCTTGGGGTTTTCAAAACTATTCTCAAGTGCCGTTCATGATCTTATCAAAGGTCTAAAGGTTTGGGACAAAAAATTAAAGATATATATAAGCCGTAAAATCAATTAAAAGCAAAGTAAATTTTCATATGCCATAAAATATCATAATAGTTACACCAAATTAGGATAAATTCATCAAATCATTTCAAAAGAAAGGGGGAACAAACAAGATCATAGCAAACAAGATCATAGCAAAATGTGCTAAGTTGCGAATGTACAAAACAACAAAAAGGACGCCATCCCCTATACAAAAGATTACAACCTCTAAAAGTGCCAACCTAGACTAGGGTATAACCACAACCCCTATCCCTCGAATGGAGTCAGATTCATCCCCACTCACAGAGCTTCCACTATTTGAATCCCTCTTACAGCCATTAGTATTAATCACTTCCTCTGGCACTCAACTGCTTTATAGCGGATCTAGCAGGCTGTTGAAAATTTCCTCCTTCCTCAGAAGCACTAGAGCAATTCCAAATCTGATGCTCAGCACTAAATCAGGCATTTTCCTTACTTTCTCCAGCACTCGGCCTCAGTGTGGTTAAACTTGCCATAGTATCCACAAATTACGCGAGAAGTCGCGGCCTGACCAGCTTGATTCCCTTTTTGCTGATCTCGCCCACTCTGATTTCCTTTTGGCGGGGCTCCCCTTGATGGAGTTCCTTCGGATTTTTCGGGCATCCTCACTTCTCCAACCCCTCTTCCCATGTTAAGGGGTTGGGTAGACTTTTTGGACTGTCCAGGGGCATCGTTTGGGTTACCCTTCTTTCTAGCATGAAAAGTTTTAGATTGAGACTTAACATTCTCTACCATCTGTGCCTTATCCAAAACATCCATAAAAGTGGTAATCTGGGCGACTGCTAGATATTTTTGGATTTCTACATTTAACCCTTGAATAAACTTTCTTATCCTTTTTCGCTCTGTGACCACAAATTCGGGGCAAATTTGAAAAGTTTAGTGAATCGCTCCTCATACTCGGCCACACTTAGTAACTCTTGTTTCAACTTAATAAAGTCATCCTCCCTCTTTTCTTGTATCATTGGCAGGAGGAACTTGACATTAAACTCCCTTTTAAAGTTGGCCCAAATTTAGGGGGTTTGTTCTCTTTCTCATTTCGCCCTAACAACATTCCACCACGAATGTGCCGCTCCCTCAAATTGGAAGACAACGAAATTCACTTGCCTTTTATCGGCATAATCTAGAGCAGCAAAAATCTCCTCTATCCTTTCAAACCAATTTTCTGCTACCTCGGGATCAGTCCCTCCGTGAAACTTAGGTGGGGCGAATTTCAGGAATCGCTTTAAAACTCTATCCTCACCCCTCTCTTGGTTCCTAGGTTGGTTGATTGGCTCAGGGCCTTGGCACTCAACTAAACGCTCAAGAATATCAGTTATGCGATTAAGGTCCGTAGCCACTTGGTCACCCCCTTCGTTCTTAGGGTTTTGGTTCGAGTCAGTCACAGATCTCTCACCTCTCTCGGGAGTGCGGGGTTGCCGAAATCCACGCCCACGACCCCGTCTACGTCCTCGTCGATCCATATAACAAGATTCTAAACACATAATTAAAAGAGGAAAAAAATTAAGCATAGAAATTTAAAACAGAACAAGTTGCACGAACACTCTAAAATTAAAGTATAAATCTTTACATAAACTAAAAGTCATGATACATGTCAAGAGTGCATATAACAAGTCAATAATATCAAATACAGGACATAGGCACCCAATTGCCTCAAAATACAAGGGTACATGCAACAAAATAAAAAAGGTCTCACGGCGAGATTTACCCCTTCTAAGTTCTGAACAAAAGTCAAAAGGTCGGGAGATCACTAATATAAGTGAACCGAACTAGTCGATCCTACAACCTCATAAAGGTCTTCCTCGGGATCCTTCTCCATAGGCTCCATCTCCACCTAAACAACAGGGCCAGCATCCCCAGGTCCTCCACCACCCATAGCCTCCTCTAAGTGCTCAGCCACGGTCACACACTCTGTCATAATGCCATCCACACGGTTCCCCACCTCCTCAACCATCCGAATAAAACGCCCATCCTTCGCTTGAAACCGAGTATGGGAGGCGTCAGCCCTCTGACGCTCCTCAAGTACCCTAACTTCCAACTCCTGAATTCTGGCAGTTTGGGCATCCATAGTGGCTATCATCTCGTCTCTCTCAGCTCGTGCTATCCTGAAATCACGGGTCAACCGTCTCCTCTCCTCGACGACTCCTAACACCACACTGTTAGGGTAGAAGAATCTCTTTCGACAAGGGCACGTCCTAACCCGCCTAACGGGTGAGTACCGAAGGAGGGGTCCGCCTCCAACCATCCGATACGGAATCACGGGGAGAGGTCCTTCAATTCTATCATTATCACTGCCACTGTCCATATCCTACAAATAACCCATAAAACTAAATGTTAGGTTCTTATAATCACTGAGGTCATTCGAAAATTTAACTTAAGATTTATCACTAATTTCCAATAACCAAAAGTTCACGACTAAAACTCCTAACACTGTTCCAGGTATTTCAAACCTAGCGCTCTGATACTAATTGTGACGCCCCCACCTCTCCCTAGGACAAATCCTAGGGTAACAGCGAAACGCTTGCCCAACTCTCGTTAGGACTCACGCACTCATTCAAGTTTAATCGAGATCCACAAGCCAATCATAGACTTAGCATTAAAGGATACTTCAAATATACAAGTCACAACGCTTAAGGCTAACATTTACAATTATAATCCACCATACCCAAAGATAACAAATTTTACACTTTAAGAGTCTCCAATTCATATAAAATATATACTAGTTTCCACCAAAAGTCGCTAGTCTAGAATCTCCAACTTCCACCTCCAAGTCCTGTTAAGAAAAACAAACTTAAAGGGATAAGCTAACGCTCAGTGAGATCAAGAAAATCAAGCAAGCAGCACCAATTAATCCAATAACATACTTGAAAGCAATTTTAAACATGAACTTTCATTTAAATGAGCAAGTAGGAAATAAACACACATGGAAGGATACAGAAACTCTCAAGAGCTATTTCCACGTCTCGACCAATTCAACCCATTTGTGGTTGACTCTTCGCTAACTCAAGTAATAACATAACCGTAACACTCCACTTACTTTCTCCATCCAACATTACACCCACTCAGATCCGGAACCAAACATTCATGTAGTGGCGCTACTATTCGAGTATGCCAAATTAGATCTCAAAAGATCAAATTATATCATTTCCCAAGGTTCACCAAACTTTTCTACCAAACCCTTGCCGGCTCGAGTTAAGAGATTAGCCAATGGGTTGGGGTGTCCCCACAAGTATAAGTGGTCAATGAGACAACGCTCCAATCGATTTAGAATTATTCATGGCTCTGAGTCGGTATGAGAAGCACCTCCCACCCGAATAAGGTGTGGTACATGCTGCCAGTCCGAGAATCGATCATAACACTGAGTCGGTATGAGAGGCACCTCCCATCTGAATAGGGTGTGGTATATGCTGCCGCTCAATGCTCACGAGTTAAAACATGTTCGAGTATAAGTGCAAGTCATATACATTCATTTAACAAGTATCATTCATTCAAGAGAGAGAGAGGACGAGGGCGGTAAAGTACACCTTTATCTCGACAAGTTCACGTATCATATAACACTTGTACAAATATCATTTCAATCATAGTAACATTGAACATGCACTTGACACTCACCAAAAGTCAAGGGCAAAACAAGAGCAAAACGTGAGATCAGACAAGCTCCTCGGCATTCTCGTGATCACCTGAGACATGCACAATCACGATTACCTAGGTACTCGACCAAGGCTAAAAAGAAAAACATTTCCTTGCTACCCGCTCTCAAGGTTACAAGTCGAGTCAAGTTAAAGGAGATTTTCTTGCTAAATCATTGAAATAATATTCAAAAGAAATTCAAAAGTCATTTTCGAGTCAAGTCTTGGCAAGAACCCTCAATTCCAAAAGAAAGTACCATATTTACTTTCGACACGAAAATCGAGAAAAAAGAAGATGGTTTTCACCTCTCAAAACTTTTAATCCTATGCCCAAGGTTTAGAATATAAAAGAACATTCACATTTTCCAAACTAATAAAGTCAAAACTCCACTCATTTCCATAGTAAATGTTAAAGCTAAAGGTTTCAAATTTCGAGTATAAAACTAGTGAAATTCTCCAAGAATTACTTTAGGTAAAAAGCTCCATATTTAGAGTTCAACGTCATGGAAATCAATGGCATAAGACTAGGGGTTGAAATCCATTTCTCAAGTATGATGTGAGGTGCAATTAACCAAGAAAGTTACGCTACCAAGAAAACGCATCAAGAGAGATTTAATCTTTTGAAAACCAAGATTCAAAATGAAGATCTAATGTTCAAAGAGACCTTGTATCCAACCATGAAATCAAACTTAAAACGGACTAACAATCTCAAAGGAAAGTTGAGAGTTCTTAAAAGAGCATTTTGTTTGAAACCAGAAAATTCCAACTTTGTGCGACACCATTTGGAAAAATCATATTTCGAGTTCTGTAAGTCCAAAAATTGAAAATTTTATACCGTTGGAAACTAGATTCAAGTACTTAAACTCTCTAAAAGACACTTTTCTCAGATTCCAATCTGAACTCATTCAAATCTTAACTCAAATTCACTGTTCCAGATAGAACAGAGTAAAACAGGCTTGCAATTTCAGTAAACTTTGGAAAATTGGTAAAATTCATAGAAATAGAATCAGCTCTTGATATTTATACTACTGATAGAACTCCAAATCTAGTTTCAAACGCAATAAATAGAACTCAGTGTGAACCTTTCTACACCAAGATACAACAGTTTTAGGAAAGCTGATTTTTGGAACCTGATTCACGAAATTTTCAGTTTTGGAGCACTTGACATAGTTTCGAAATCTGGTCATAACTAAAGCTACACAACTCAAAATTTAGCATGGTTTGCAGCGTTGAAAACTAGATTCAAAATTCTAAAAATCACTAGAAGGAACTATCTTAAAATTCGTTTTACAAGATAGGTGAAAATGAGCTACAAACTGCAGCTATGCTTGTTCCTCTGATGAAAATAGTGAGAAAAATTAGTCAACTTTGCTGGTTCACTACGGCTCATAGAAATTGAACTAGAAGGTGAATTTTATATCGTTAGAAAGCCCTTAGAGTCTAGTTTCAGATGCCATAAACGGTACTCAATTTCGACTCTTGGACGAAAAGTTATGGGCCAAAATGTGTACACTAGTTTGGTATCCTGATCAGAAAATTTTCCAGATATATTTCCTCACTTTAATCCAACTTTAACTCCACCAAATGAAATGGATTTTGGGAGATAATTGACACACATAAACACCAACATATAACATGCATTATGTCACCAAAATAACAACAAAATTTGAGATTTATATGAGGGAATCAACCAGCAAAAATTTCGGACAACAAGCTTCTTTCTCCCTTCAAGTTTCTTTTTCAACTTCCCAACCAAAATCAAGCCATAACTCTTCAAAACAAGCATCAAACAAACAACTAAACACACAATAATTCCTCAAGGCCACTACTCTAAAAGCCACCTCAAGTCATCTACCTCAACCCAATGTTTAACTAGATAAAACTGACTATACTAACCATAAGTTAGGAGGAAAAAATGAGTTTGGAGTATTACCTTACTTCCAAGAGATGAAAACTAAACCACTAGTGTTTAAGTTCTAAATCACCAAGGTTCCTTCCTCCTTCAAGACTCCCTTTAAACTTGATTGATGTTCCAAGAAAATGAGCAAGCTTGGAGAGTGTTTTTGGAGCAAAAATGGAAGACAAGGAAGCTAAAATTTTTGGTAAGAAATTGGGAAGGGTGGCCGGCCAAGAAGGAGAGGAAGAAAGGGTTTGTGTGAGTTGTTGGTGAAGTGATGGAATGACAAGAAAGAAATGACATAAACGTGCTTTGGTACAAAAAGTCAACAATTGAATAGTGAGCAATTAGTGCTCCTAATTGAGTTTAATTTAACTCACTCACCTCTAATCCCTCAATTAACTTTTCTTAGTCTACTATTGATCATCCTTAATTCTCTAAGACCACTGCACTCTCGGACCAAATTTTACCTCGAAAAACGTGTATTTACTATTTCTCACTAAACGAGTCGCAGAAAAAATAAATTTACTAACAAATGTTTTAAAATATAAAATGAGACATTGTTCCATGCAAATGAATTAAAATGGATGAAATAAATTAATTTGGGGTAAAGAATTAAATAAATAAATAATAGATAAACCAGTAAAATAAATAAATAAATATAAATAAAATAAAAATCCGGGTCCTCACATTGACTCCAATAAACTACTAAAAACTTGATTTTACTAAAATACTGCTATTAAACAATAACAAATTTTACTAAAATACTGCTACTAAACAACAACATAGAAACTTCTATATTTTCAGTTTTGATTTAATATACCAACATTACCTCCCTTAAATCAAACTTTCTCAAATCAATTCAAACACAATCACGATTAATAATCTCCTTGCAAATTCTAATATCACTTTGTACTAGTTCTTCATCTTCAAACATTTTTCTCAACGAAATAATCCATGCACCTAGAAAGATTGTTTTCATCGCACAATTTGATGTCAATTTATGGACAATTCACTTTGTAATTTTAATAATTACAACTTAACATATAGGCTTCTTCTCCGATCTTTGTCTTTACAATAATTTTTAGACCAATTTTATGGTCTAATCTTCACCGACTGGATAGTTCATGACTAATCTTGTGGTCTAACTTGATCAATTGACTTCTTCCAGGCAAATCTTGTGTCCCAACTCTATGACAGTGGAAAAGTCTAGGACTAATTTGTAGTCAGATCAATTCTTCAATATTCACAGGTACCCTATGATCAATTTTTTGAACCTAAAGCTCTGATACCATATGTAAAACCCAAAAACCAATCTGCCAAAAAGTTATAAGAGATAAATTTTATAAAACTAATATATATGGGAAGATAATTTACATACATAAAAATATGTTGTGTGAAAGAAGAGGAATATATCAATAATACCATAAGAAAAGCCTATCAAACTTTACTCTTTACTCTTCTCAACTAACAACAATAATAATAAGACTTTTATGTTTAGACTAGATGATTTAGTAAACAAGTTTTGATAACCACAATAAACTACCTAATAATACCAATTTTAAGCAGTAAAACTACCATATTTTGACTCTAATAAACTACTAAAATCTTAAATTTCACTGAAATACTACTACTATACAATAACATAAAAACTTCTAGTTTTCTAGACTTATTTAATCTGCCAATAGTACAAAGTCTGCAAATTGAAGTCAGTGGTTCTAGCTAATGAACAATATTTTAAATGAAAACTGAGAAAATCACATAAAAATTAATGTTTTAGGTGCCACGATTTAAAATATGTTCTTATGCTGTATATCGACTTCTAAATTATTTAACGTCTAGATATTCCCTCTCAAGTGCATTGTGATGACTTCACGACATCTTGTCTATTTATGCTGATGGGTTAAGTCTATTTTGCACGCTTGAGATATACTCAATTCTCACTTTGGTCCTTGAACTTTAGTTTGGAACACTTTGCCCCCTCAAGTCTTAAAGTCATCTAAGTTTTGTCCAATAGTTAACAAAATGCACAAAAACTAACAAAAGAATTAGTACCCTGGGTTACCTTACAGCTAAAACTAGAATATTTTATTAACGAAGAGTGGCCCTCGATTACCTTAAAATTTAATGGGACTAGAATATTCTCTTGATAAAGAGTGACTGTCATTTTATTTGTTTCACATATTCCTAAGTGATTGTATGAAAGTAGGACGAGTTTAAAACTTTAGAGAACAAAATATCCTAAACTTTAATTCAAAGGACCAAAATGAGAGCTGTGTATGCTTCAAAGGTGTAAAATGAAATGAAATGAACTCTTAACCATTACTACGAGGAGTAAGAAATGAAATTTAAATTTGAAATTTGAATTCAATTCAAATTTCACTGCAGGCACACCTATTCTCCCATTTCACCGCGTATCAAAATGCACCAACCACTTGGTTGGGGTCAACACATGCAAATTATAACCTTCAAAGGAAATTGACAGGTGCCGAACCTGTGCAATAATAATAAATAAACCTAACTACCACTAACGCAGTCAATAATCAATTCTAGATATTGGAGCAGGGACTCTAGATGTGCAATGGGTTACTTGATTCACCCTGTTCTCGAAGAGTTTGCTTAATCTGATATACCAGAATTAATTAGTTGACAAAATTTACTAACTAGTAGACAGTGGCAAGTAGGGTCGTCTCCTCAGGGACTGGGGATATTTGTCTCTTTAAGGTTCCAATGGGTAAAAAGGGGGGTTCATCGGAATAAAGCAAAAAAGTATGTAAACAATTCAACTAAAAATAAATAATTAACTAGCACGAATGTAGACAGGAATTAAATCAAGAATAGATAAATTCTAGCCAAAGATACAACTGTTCAGACACAGTCCATTCATCCGATCATTGATGCAAAGAAGGTTCACTCAATTTTATTAACAGGTTAGTTATAGTCGCCGACACGCTCTGACGACCAGCCTTTCCTTAATTTATTGATAACCAAGGTACGACCGTTGATTACCCCTAACTAGAAAACACTCCCAGGTACGATCGTAGGAATTAATTTCTTAATTGCATTAAAAACTAGAAAAGTCTAACCCTGATCAATAACACGCTACGAGAGTTATTTAAATCAGATTGCACGTTCCCCTAGTGTGTAAAAACACTAGTTGCCACTGATATTAATAGATTAAACAATTACGAATTTAATTGACTAATTTGGCAGGAGATTAATAAGTCATATTGTACATCGGGCCCTTAACATCCAATTAACAAAATAATCCCATAGAAATTCAAGTAGACAACGTGCAAATATTAACAAATTAAGAAACGCATGAAAACTAATTAGATCTCACAGAGATTCGGGACTGCATTGTCGAGTTGATCCTTGACTAGCTGAAAAGTTTAGCCACGCCGTATAAATAAATCTCCACGCAAATTTATTAATTCACGAGGCATCATGTAATTCACTAAAAAGCCAGCCGTAAAGCCGTCTTTTCAAAGGAGAAATATATCGAACAGTTTGTGCGCATCAAAAGCCATGGAAAGAAAACTAAAAGCTGTCTCTAAAAAGAATCACTAGCTCTCTCCGTGGTCTCCTCGGAATTGACCAAGAGGAGTACAAAAAGGTGGCCTGCCGAATTCCACCTTTGTTTCCTATTGTTCCTAGGACTCCTAGTCAGCAACTCTTCTCATCAGCAAAAGGAAATGCAATCCGTCTGTAGCATCATGTGGGCCAGGTTTGTGAAGCTTTTTGGAGTCTTCCACTTGTGGAGCAATTTTCTCCAACAAGTGCCCCTTTTTAGCACATTTCAGTTCCACTTCCTGTAGATAGGTCCAACTACCAAATATAAGTATATATTAACAATTAGACAATATTTGGCAAGGGCAAAGAGGAAAATTAATAATAAAATTACTATCAATTAACACCCTATCAATTCCCCCCACACCTAAATCATGCTTGCCCTCAAGCATGTGAACAACTAGACCCAACAATGGTCAACTCTCATGTCATCTATTTCCAAACTGTGTTTATACCAAAATCAAGGTTCAGTGGCCAAATGTCAAGACACAATCCTCCCGATTAGCTCCTGAAATCACAGACTCGTCCAATTCATGGCTAACTCATCTAGGAAATCAAAATATTAAACTAGCAACAGTCAGCAATTGATTCAACTGGCAACCAACATCTCAATATTGAAGAACAAGGATCGGCAGGCCAACATGATTATATGTTTACATATTTTTCACATCTGTTTTTTTTCTTTTTCTTTCCTTTTTTTCTTTTTTTTGTTTTTTTTTGAACGAATAAATGCTTAGTCCCAAGCCATTCAAGTCTTTTGACGTGAACTCTGACATTTTTAGATGAAAGAGCCTAGTTACTCAACTTTTCATCGCTTCAGGACCACCTACTCATAGATATCGTCACTTTTTTATGCGAGAATCGACACTTGTGGTGAAGAGCCCCAGTTACTGGGTGACGACACTAGCAGAGTATAGCTATATGTTATTCACAACAAAACACCAAAATACCAGACAATTAAAGATCATAACCCACGTCATCTCCTAAACATGGAGAACTAAGGTCAATGGGGGACCAATCCACACAACAGTTACTAGCAAAATATTTATATTGCCTAAACAAGTTAACCACAATTCGCACAAAGTCATTAAACTCATGATACTCACCAAGACAACATGCTTTTACTTGCCACCGAAGTCTAAATTGTAGAATAAACCACATCTAGCAATAGAAGAATGAGTTACCAGGCAATTGTTGATCACCAAGATAAGCAGTACCAAAAACAGAAAATTAAAGAGATACTAGTCGAACTCCCCCCACACCTGAATGGTACATTGCCCTCAATGTAACAAATAAACAGCAAAAGCAAGAAGAAAAGCAACGGAACTTCCCTGAAGTCGGGGTCATAGCGGTGGGTGAGGCGGAAATGGTGCTTGGTGAAGCGGCAACGAGCGCAACAGACGGTGATGGCGCTTGGCAGTCGTGTGCAAGGGAGGTGGCGAAGGGAAGAGGCGGCGGCGATAGAGGAGGGTTTCGGCCGAAATAGAAAAGGGAGAAGGAGAAGCTAGGGAAAAGAGGAAGAAAAGGGAAAGAAAGAAAGAAAAGAAAGAAAGAAAAAAAAAGAAAAATAGTTTTTTTTTTGGGGTTTTCTCTCTTTTTTTTGAAGTCAAAATTTAAAATTTGGTATTTGAAAATCGAAATTCTGAGTTGAACGGGAAATATTTTTAATTTTCAATTTTTTTAATTTTTTAATTTTAATTTTTTTTTTAAGGATCTTGGGTCGTCAAACATGGCGTGGGCACGCCAAAATTATAAAACGTCCACTGATTTTGGGAGTCACCTTTTGCAACTTAACGCGCGCCCTCTTCGCGTGGGCACGCCAAGATTCCATTTCCTGCCGACGTCGCGAGATGTTGAGATTTTACCAATATGGCGTGGGCACGCCAAGATTGAAAAACGTCCACTGACCATGAGGTTAGGGTTTAGACGATTAACGCGTGCCCTCCTCGCGTGGGCACGCCAAGATTACCTGTCCCGATTACAGTGAAGGAAAATATCAAGATCGACTGATACCCAAGTGAAAAGTGACAAATTTAAAGAATTGAACAACAAAAATCAATAAAATCAATATTTGAGTTGCCTCCCAAAAAGCGCATTTCTTTAACGTTTTTGACTAGACGTTGAACACCACTCTTCAATCTGGATGTAATTCAATTTTCCTTGTAATCTGTGGCCTTCCTTCGGGATCCAAATAGCCATTGAGTGCAACCTGTTTCTTTAATTTTCTACTCATTTTCACCTCATGAATTGCTTTCATCCCATGATACTTGTTCGCAGCAATTTTGAATTTACCCCTATAAGCAAACTCAGAAAGTTCTTGCACAGAGAGATTAGTAGCATGAATAGCAAACATAGAATGAGAGTTAACAGGATATTTCATTGTTTCAAAAATATTAAAGTGGGCTATTTCTCCATCGAATTCCATTGTGAGAGTACTTTTACTAACATCAATCTTAGTTTGGGCAGTACTCAAGAATGGCCTTCCTAATAAAATGGGTGATGGATTTAGAGCACTTTCATCATCCATGTAAACCACATAAAAATCAGCAGGAAAAATTAATCCATCTACTTGTACTAAGACATCCTCAACTACGCCATCCGGATAAGCAAATGTACAATCAGCCAATTGAATTATTATCTCTGTTTCTTTTAAAGGTCCTAAATTTAGGGAATCATAGATTGATTTATGCATCACATTAATAGAAACCCCTAAATCTAGCATGGCATTTTTAATCTAAGAATGTCCAATCTTACAGGGGATAGTAAACACACCTGGATCTCCGCATTTAGGTGGTAGTTTCTTTTGTAAAATCGTTGAAATGTTCTCACCTACCACAATATGCTTATCCCCCCTCAATTTCTTCTTGTTGACGCACAAGTTTTTCAAAAATTTAGCGTATCTTGGCACTTGCTTGATTGCGTCCAACAAAGGGATATTGATTGCCACCTTTCGAAACACCTCTAGAATTTCCTCTTCCTTATCTTGCTTTTTCGGTTTCTCCAACTTGTTAGGAAAAGGCGGTGGATTAGTTTTAACTGTAATGAATGGGTTCAGGAGTACCTTTGGATCTTTGTTGCTTCTGCCCTCCTCTTCAAGCTCTTTCTCAATTCGTTCCTCGTCCTTATCCTTAGGAATCACAAGCTCGGGTCCTTGGATTTCCTTTCCACTCCCCAAGGTCATGACGCTCACATTCTTCAGGTTCAATTCAGGTTGAGACGGCAATTTTTCATAAATTTGGGATTCCAGGCGGTTGATTGCTATTGCCATCTGACTCATCTGATTCTGCATTGCTTGCACCTGTCCCAGTTGATTCCTCATACTTTGTAGGTCAGAATCCGTCTTTTGTTGATTAGCAATCAATTGCTTCATCATTTCTTCTATAGACGGACTTGAGTTTGAAGGGGGTAGTGGTGGGCGAGGCTGATACTGCTGTTGATACCCTTGCTGTCTATTTACTGTAAAATTTGACTGCCTATTTCCTTCATAACTGAAGTTAGGGTGATCTCTCCAGTCTGAATTGTACGTATTCGAGTACGGGTCAAAGGACTTTCTTGGCGCGGGCGCGTGACCAGCCATGTTCACTTGCTCCGCACTTTCTTCTTGAACTAGCGGACACATATCCGTAGAATGTCCCAAAGCAGTGCATACCCTACATACTTTGGCTTGTGGGGCATTTCTCACAGCTAGTTTGTCGCACGAAGGACGTCAGTTCAAAGAGTTGTTGTTGGATAGAGGATGTTTCCACCTCATTCACCCTACGCATTGGAATATCCTCTTTTAAACTAAAACTGTTGTGAATTCTCAGCCATCCCTTCAATCAACTCTCATACTTCTCGAGGAGTCTTGTTCACCAACGCCCCTCCACTTACAGCATCGATTATGCTTCTATTCCTGAAGAGTAGCCCCTCATAGAATTATTGGATGAGCAGTTGCTCACTTATCTGATGTTGAGGGCATTTGATACACAGCTTCTTAAACCTCTCCCAGTACTCATAGAGAGACTCGCCTGGGTGTTGCTTGATGCCGCATATTTCTTTCCTTAAACTGGCAGACCGAGACGCAGGAAAACATTTTGTAGAAAATTTTTTTTCAGCTGGTCCAACATGGTGATGCTACCTGGTGGTAGGTAGTATAGCCAGTCTTTTGCGACATCCTTCAAAGAGAAGGGGAATGCCCTCATCTTTAGCTGTTTTTCGGTAATCCCCGGGGGCTTCATACTGTTACAAACGACATCGAATTCTTACATGTGCTTATAAGGCTCCTCAACTGGCAAATCATGGAAAGATGGTAAAAGATGAATTAGACCAGATTTTAACTCGAAAGATGTGTTATCATTTAAATGCGGAAAAGTAATGCACAAGGGCTGCTGATTTAAATCAAGAGCAGTCAAGTCCCTTAGTGTTGTTGCATTCGCCATGGTGACTTCTTCTTGGTCTGAATCACTCGAATTATCACCCCGCGAATTTGTCGACTCAACCTCTGGATCAAGTTTCTGAGGTGCAACATTGGACTGCTCCTCTCTGAGCTGTCTGGTTTCTTTTCTTGTTTTACGCGCTGTCTTCTCTACTTCAGGGTCGAAAATTAATTTGCCTGTACGAGAAGAACGAGGCATAAAATAGAAAAATACCAGGAAATTAAATAAAATAAAACTTAAAAAGAAACAAATAATTAACGCCAGTCCTCGACAACGGCGCCAAAAATTGACAGGTACCGAACCTGTGCAATAATAATAAATAAACCTAACTACCACTAACGCAGTCACTAATCAATTCTAGATATTGGAGTAGGGACTCTAGGTGTGCAATGGGTTACTTGATTCATCCTGTTCCCGAAGAATTTGTTTAATCCGATATACCAGAATTAATTAGTTGACAAAATTTACTAACTAGTAGACAGTGGCAAGTAGGGTCGTCTCCTCAGGGATTGGGGATATTTGTCTCTTTAAGATTCCAATGGGTAAAAAGGGGGGTTCATCGGAATAAAGCAAAAAAGTATGTAAACAATTCAACTAAAAATAAATAATTAACTAGCACGAATGTAAACAGGAATTAAATCAAGAATAGATAAATTCTAGCCAAAGATACAACTGCTCAGACACAGTCTATTCATCCGATCATTGATGCAAAGAAGATTCACTCAATTTTATTAACAGGTTAGTTATAGTCGCCAACACGCATCTGACGACCAGCCTTTCCTTAATTTATTGATAACCAAGGTACGACTGTTGATTACCCCTAACTAGGAAATATTTCCAGGTTCGACCGTAGGAATTAATTTCCTAATTGCATTAAAAACTAGAAAAGTCTAACCCTGATCAATAACACGCTACGAGGGTTATTTAAATCAGATTGCACGTTCCCTTAATGTGTAAAAATACTAGTTGCCACTGATATTAATCGATTAAATAATTACGGATTTAATTGACTAATTTGGCAGGAGATTAATAAGTCACATTGTACATCGGGCCCTTGACATCCAATTAACAAAATAATCCCATGGAAATTCAAGTAGACAATGTACAAATATTAACAAATTAAGGAACGCATGAAAACTAATTAGATTTCACAGAGATTCGGGACTGCGTCGTCGAGTTGATCCTTGACTAGGTGAAAAGTTTTAGCCACGTCACATAAATAAATCTCCACGCAAATTTATTGATTCACGAGGCATCATGTAATTCACTAAAAAGCCAGCCGTAAAGCCGTCTTTTCAAAGGGGAAATATATCGAACAGTTTGTGCGCATCAAAAAGCCATGGAAAGAAAACTAAAAGCTGTCTCTAAAAAGTATCACTAGCTCTCTCCGTGGTCCCCTCGGAATTGACCAAGAGGAGTACAAAAAGGTGGCCTGCCGAATTCCACTTTGTTTCCTATTGTTCGTAGGACTCCTAGTCAGCAACTCTTCTCATCAGCAAAAGGAAATGCAATCCGTCTGTAGCATCATGTGGGCCAGGTTTGTGAAGCTTTTTGGAGTCTCCCACTTGTGGAGCAATTTTCTCCAACAAGTCCCCCTTTTTAGCACTTTTCAGTTCCACTTCCTGTAGATAGGTCTAACTACCAAATATAAGTATATATTAACAATTAGACAATATTTGGCAAGGGCAAAGAGGAAAATTAATAATAAAATTACTAACAATTAACACCCTATCAGAAATGCGGACTGAACATCATGCGGGCAAAGTTGGGGATTCGGACTTCCTGAAAATTGAAGGACATACATCCTAGCACGATCAACAGCAAGGTTCGCATACTTATTATGAAACAACTCAATAGCTATGGCATTATCAGTCCAATTACTATTGAACTAGCATGTAATTCATTACCCATTGTAAAAGTGTTTCTTTTGAATTTTAACACATTCTGTTCCAAGATATAATGCATTAATATTTTATTCAAATATTGGATATTGAATACATGTGGCATTATTACATTGAATTTCTATATACATACAAGTACATTACATTTATCTCCTAAACTATGGCTTATTGTATATAATACTTATCGAGCCCACTTCTTCCACTGAATGCGCATACGCATGTCAATAGCAGATTCAATTGCTTCCCACCGAGTTGGGCTCATCTTCATTCTCTCTGGCCTCCATCAAGGTCTCCATTAGATTCTCAACTACTATAAATAGCAAATCGAGTTCTGCAATGAATCTATGCGTGTAAGAACTGCACACATCCCTAAGAACACGACGTGCTCCATGCCACAATTCTTTAGGATCCTAAAAATTTTTGCCATATCTCTCCTATTTGCCATTTTGATGGAACACTTGCTCTCATCATCAGGTGTTTACACTCCTCCAAAATGCAGCGTATCTAATACTCTCCAGCCAACTAGGCATCTTGGACCCATGTTTCTCGAACTGGACCGACAGACCGAGCAGTTGAACTGCTAACCGGTCAAGTGTTCGGTCCGAGTCATCCTCAAAAGCCGGTTGTCAAAAACTCAGTCAAATCCGGATTTGACAGAAAACCGACAAAACCAGCTAGAACCCGGTTTTTAACTTCCAAAAAGTTTTCTTTCCTTTCCATGTGTGCGCTAAGAGACGTCGCAGATTGTGCAAGTATTCCATCGTCCTAATTATTGCAATAGAACTGCCTTCCAGCCATACCCATAAAATTCTGCTACTACTTGAATTTCAAACATTAAATTCCTCAAAAAAAAATTTCAAACATTAAACAAAAAAGAAATCAGTGCTAAGAGCTGGTTTTTCGATTTTTCTATCCTGACGGTTTTTTTCCCTTCTCTTTGACCATGTAGAGAGTTTCATACCTTTGCAACTTTCCAACAACTGAAAAATCCAAGTGAAATGGGTGAATGTTAAGCAATTCGTTGGAGATTGTAGCATGATTTATGTCATGGCCACACATCATTTTCTTCTCAACTTTGCTGTCATTTATAGGATATAGAGGAAAATGAGGAGATCCCTTCTTCTTTGCTTGAATCTGAGATCAATTCATGGCTTAGATGAATTGTTCTTTTTATCGAATCTAAAATGTGTCATTAAGAACCCAAATTAAGAGAAAAATTCCATTCTCTAAGTTCTTGAAAGATTTCATATTAAATAGGAAAAATAGAAAAAGACAAGAAGAGAGAGGAGGGGAAAGAAATGAATGAAGAAAAAAGAAAGTTTTCATGTTTGTTTATTGTGTGTGATGAAAGAAAAAAATAGAGTCCTAGTGTAGAGAAAGAAGAAGAAAAAAGGAAGATTATCCTCCGTTTGAATTAGCTGTTTTTTAGGGTGTTTTTTAAAAACTTTGTTGTAGCAGAGTTTTTTAGAGTATATTTTGGAATATTTAAGAGTAGAAGAGTTTCTAAAATATATTTTGAGATATTTTTTAAAATTTTAAAAAAATTTAAACTAATTTTTAGATTACCTTGTAGAGTACTTTTTAAAAAAATTTTATTATATTTGAAAAACTAAGTTTTGAAAAACACTCCAAAAACAGGGGATTCAAACAGATGGTCTAGAAGGGGGGAGGGAGATGAGGAGGAGAAATTGACGGCCAAAAAAGAATAAGGAAGAAGATGGATTAGGTTTGATATTCGTTAGCATTGATGAATACCCTAAAAGTTTATGTTAATTGCATTTTGGCCCTTCATTATTTTAAGAAAGTGTAAAATAACTTAATATATTTTCAAAGTTACATTTTTACCTATAATTTTTAAAATTTTTTAAATTGAATCCTTTTGACCTAATCTAAACTTATCATATATGTATTTAAGGATAACTTTTATATATTATTTTGTTTATATATTATTAATATATATTTATGACATCATTTGATTTGACTCCCGATCTAATCGATTGAACCCATTGACCCCTGACCCCTTGAGGTCGACCTAGTATCCGTCTGATCCAAGTTTCAAAACATAGTCTTGGACAAGAAAGCATCTGAAAAACGTGACATTTCAATTTAATGTCCAATTTCAGATATAAGTTCTCTCTCAACTGCTTTACATTCGTCACCATCTTGTGCACCGTTCCATCTCCACGTGGTAGCAATCAAGATGAAAGTGGGGAAAATTGAAATTTGAAATTCAAATTTAAATTTCAAATGAAGAATTTGCTATGTTAAGTACGAATATCCGTTCTTGTCAAACATGTCGGACGCAAACTTTGAATCATGGAAAGTATAGTTTAATCCTAGGTTACCAATAAAACAAGGATAATTTGAGAAACCTCCCATGAGATTTTTCATAATATCACTCAATTCCCCTGAGGTTTTTAAAATCTAACTTGCCTCCCTTGAATTGATATTTTTTGTAACATTTTAACCCCTCTGGTGGAAATACAAGAAAGATAAAACTTCTGTTCCAATACTACCCTTATGTTATCCTACTTATGGGAATTTATAACAGCAATAAAAAATAAGATAAAGTTAAATTTTTATAGAGTAAATCTTATAGACATTGACAGTATATATACTTTCGCTGTTGGATCCATGACACATATGCAAAAGTTGTAGTTCAAATTCAAAATTTGCATAGTTGTCATTCATCCAATACTAACAATGTATACACTGTTAGTGTAGGAAAGATTAATCCATTTTCATAAGGTGTAAATTTCTTGATATAAATTATTCATTTTAGTTATATTGGAACAAAAGCAAAATTTACACCTTGAAAAATTCACACATATGAAGGGATTATTTAGTTTTCAATACAACTTAAACTAAACTATGAATTAAAACATATTTCTCCAAAAAATATCTTGACTTTCTTAATTTTAATTGTGCATGAAATTTTTTAAGGTGTTAATTACTCTCCAAAATCCTCCTAAGTGGTTGATATTGATTAGATTTAATTTATCCACATCCTTTGCTATCCCACCATGACCCAAATGTAAAGAAATATAGACTATTATTAGCTAGCAATTTGTTTTTTAATTTACATTTTTTGCTTTTAAAATTTTATTTTGTTCTGACTTTTTTGGTTAAATAGTTATTAAGAGCAAGGGTAATGTTGTCAATTTATGACATTTAATAAGAATATTTAGTCTTGTCAGGTTGATAAGGGAGGTAAGTGAGATTTTAAAAACTTGAGGGGAGCTGAGTGATATTATGATAAACCTCAGGGGAGGTTTCTAAAATTATCCCATAAAACAATGTTCATTATTTTTCAGGCCGTGCGTTTTTTTGGTTTTTTTTGAAGGAAAAGGTGGTGCGTTAGAACGCAAAATAGTGTGGGATATTAACACTCCTTGTACCACGCAGCGAATAGCGCCGGCTTTGTTCCATCACCATCTTATTTACCGCCACCTCTTTCAAGAGTCAAGTGGTCGAAAACAATGAGAATGTGAGTTTTCATCCCTGTTTTCTTTATTTTTTTTTTTATCTATACAATATTTCAAGAAAATCCCGGTTCTTAATTGTGTAATGGCAGTCGTGGATTATGAAAAGTGTCTCTTTCTCATTTCAATCTCTGGTGCCCAATTTCTTCTTACTTGTCTACTGTTCACTTTGACTGCTAATCTGGTTAATATTTCTTATTTTGTTCATTTTTCCCATATTTCGGATTTAATTGAATATTGCACTGCTGCTGATTGAGCTTCTTTCTTTGTTTATTTTCTTTTCTTTCAAAAGATTCAGATTGGTAATCTATTACTAGTCAATGTTGTTAAACTTGGACCGGATAGCGATTCGGTTAAATTATTGGGTTAGTGGTCAACTGGTCAAATCGATCAGATTGTTCTCAAAAATTCGCTGACGTTAGCATGATATCATAATTATTTTATATTTTATAAGTTTCAAAAATATTGCAATTAAGTTCTTGATTTTATTCAGCCAATCATAGAAAATGTTCCAAAAATATTAGACTTGCAATCAAATATAAACCTAATAATTATATATATAATTGTAAGTTCATAGCTAAAATATGTTCATTCTCGAAAACTACTTGAAAAACTAAATTAAAACAAATTAATGCGAGTTGGAATCACTAATGTTAAATTAATAAGATCATAGGGATGAAAATATTTTGATTTAGAGGTCATTCAGAAAAGCGAGTGATTTTGGTATTTACATTAAGTGGATGACATTTTCTTATTTCTATTAATAAATGAAAGTGTTACAATTTAGGTAACTCAAATTATGTTTGGGAAAAAAAAAAGAAAAGTTTGAAAATCGAGTCAATCAATTGAACCAGGTTACTGGTTTAGTCGGTTTTTTACGGTTTTAATTGATTTTTAACCAAAATGATTTTGTGCTACAAACCAACTCGAGAAGAAAATCGGTTCACAGTTGAACAGGTCAAACTGATCGATCCAGTCTGTGTCTAGAACACTATTGCTAGTGGCAATTTGCCCATCTGAAAATACATTACATTTCTAATCGCTTGTTCAGGTATTCTCTGTTTTGCCACCGAAAAAAGGAGCAAAGAAAATCACTAGTAACTTAAATTCAGGGATTGATTTACTCAATATGATGTCATACCCTCATCTAATCAGTCAACAAATTTTCACGAAATCGCTGCAACGTATGATTATGCTTCTGAGATTCATTATGGGCGAAAAAAACAAAAACAAATCTAGGCCTAATGATATAGCATATCATGCTTGTATACACAAGTACGCAAAGGAAAATTTAAGAGCCAACTGCAAAATATATCTGGATTGAAAATTATTTAAAATTATTATTGTAATATTTTTTATGATATTATGCATATAAAATAAAAAATTAATTAAAAATATAAAAATTAATTAAAAATTATATTTATGATGAATACAAACAATATTCTGTAAAAAATCAACAATTCAAACACACCAAATTCTTGGTCAATAGGCCCCACCAATTTTAATGGCAGAGCCTCATTTGTTTTGTATGGGGTCACCAGCAGCATATTCCCTTGATAAAGTTTCAAGGAAAATGGAAAAGTCTTGCGATATTATCACTGTCATGTCCCCACCATCTTTGTTGATCACACACGCAAAAAGAAAAAAAGTATTGCCGACAATGCGTGAGCAAAGAAAAAGAAAGTTTTTGATGTGATGTGTTACTGTTGTTAGATAAATTCCTTGACCAAACTATCACAACACTTTAGTTTCTTTTACTAAATGCTAATAATGTCAATTTGGTTTTTCTTTTGCCGAATGCTTTTAAATTTCATCTCCAAGAACCTAAAAAGGATTAGTTAATTTGCTATATTGCATTGTTACTATACAACATTTCATTACTTCCCAATTTTATATTTACCAAATTTACAAAAGCATCAGCAAAAAAACACCCTGCCAGTATGCAACGCACGTTCTCATATGCTAGTATTAATTAAAGACATAAATTATTGTAGACTTGTTGAACCAAATAGTTATAAATACAGTATCAATTTAGTAACTTGATCAAATTGTAGTCAGTTTAGTGTATCATTTTTTGGCGATTAAAACAAGAAATTTTTGAAGATTACCTACATGATCTTTTTAAGGGAATTTACAACTAATCTCCTAGAATATTTTTTACCTTACTGTTTAGTTAATTGATTTATAAAATTGAACTTGTTAGCATATTGACTTGCTAAACGTTAATTTATTACATTAAGTAAAATTTCTTTAAAGTTCAATTACAAATACCTCTTAATTAAGCTTTGCATTCCAATTCATTTTTGCTTTGCCAAATAAATATTTAAGTATTTGGTTTAATACACATACCATTTTTTAGATGTAACATTTAAGCTAATAAAATGGTGTATTTTGAAAGTACTTTTCGTAAACATATAAAACCAAGATTTAGATGCAAGTAGCAATATGTTCGCGTACTTTCAATTTACATGAATATATATTAATATAGTTTCTAAAATATATATTCATTTCTCTGTTTTCTCATTCTTATTGGATTTTAATGAGAGTGTGTCCAGTGTTTAAAGGTTTAAAATAAATTTCATACGAAGTACCTTGCAATTATGCAGTAATTTCGGTCTGCTTTCTTATGCCGTTCTAATCTATAGGTCCACACGTTCAATAGTTGTATTACACACTATTACTTCACGGCCAGGACACTCATGACCAATTTCACGTTACTTTTATTTTCATCAGTAAGAAGATAGTAGTGACTCCTTACCTACTACTGCTACTACTACTTTTCTTTGTATTATCTTCCTCGGAAAGTTCTTCTAATTTTCAGCGAGTGGGTGGACAATAATATACTGGGAATTTTTGATTATTCACAAGATCACCAGCTACTGCCTGAGGTTTCATTAATTTTTCTTTCAAGTGAGTGCAGGCTTGTTTTATTTTTTTCCCTTAATTTTAAAATTTTTTTTAACGTAGCTACACCACATAAATGGAATTTCTGCAGATTCAACAAATCATCTGTTGCCAGAGTATTCATTCCCTCCAAATCCAAAGTAAGAGCTGAATTTCTTTTTCTTTTTTTTATACATTATTTTTGGTTGAAATATATATGGCTTCCATGTGTTCTTGAGATTTCATACTTGCATCTCATCGCTTCACTTATGCAATTTCCTCCCAAACTCATTGTACGGAAAGAAACCCAAGGAAATTAAGGATGAAATAGGAGGAAATTCCTGCTTTTTATTTGACTCAGGATTAGATAAAATCAATTTTCAGTATGAATACATGTATTGCTAAAATTGCTGAATCAATTATGTGAACATGTTTCATGTGATATGATATGATGAGTAACTATAACTTAATATGTTTCTTTACCTCCACAAGATTTATCTTACAAGTAGGTTGTTGTTATTTCTTGGTGGATGTAGAAAACAAAAAAAAAATTTGATTTAGATGGTCTACTGGTTCATTATCTCACACGGAAAAAAGAAATAAATTTGTTAGTCTTATTATATAACTTTTTGAATTTGGAGAAGTTGCCAAATTAATAAATTTAAAAAAACCCAAAAAAAAAAAAAACAACGGAAGCATTAAAACATTAGCACTTACATACATTAGCAATTATAAAATAATTTCTCCGAAATCCTTAAATGCGTTTAGTTATACATTCTTAAATAGGGTTTGAAATTATCCGATGAAATCATTAAATGCGCTTAGTTATACATTCTTAAACAATAGCCATGGATCATTTTCTTGTGATTTTTCTATTGTTTATTTTGACTGCTAAATCTAATTGATATTTCTCAATTTGTTCATTTTTTGTGCTGCCCATATTCATATTTGATTGAAACTGGCCCCTTCACATTTTCTAATCTATTGCTAATAGCAATTTGCCCATCTGGAAAGAAAATCACTACTTAGTTTAAAAAAAGGTTGTGGCAAATTACAAAGCCATCGGGCCCTCAGCCGAATGCATGTCTAATTTGTTAATCATTGGTGCTGTCTTCCCTCGATACAGTTTCGAAAGGACCAAGGTAAAGTCTTGCAATATTCCCACCACCCTACCCTCAGCTAAATGCAATCTAGTTTTTACTCATTTCTGCACTAAAATTTCTGGGATTGATTTACTCAATATGGAACATATACTCAGATAGTCAGTCAATAAATTTTCGCAAAAATGCTGCAACATATGATTATGCTTCTGAGATCCATTATGAGAAAAACAAATCTAAACCCCCTGATATAACATAGCTTAATAGGGTTGATAGATGACTCAACTATTCGACACTTGAATTGAGTTCAATTGAGTAACAGTTTGTTTGAATTTGATTCATCAACTAATCAAATCAAATTTAAACAGCATTTTGTGCTCGATAAATATTTAACCTTGGTTCAAACTTGGCTCTATTAGCATAAAATTAAAATTTATAAGTCAAAAACTCAAACTACTTGAACTTGAATCAATTTTTGCTCAATAAAAACCTCATTTGAGTTTGGTTCTTAATTCCCCCCCCCCCCCCCCCCCCCAACCCCCGCGAAGCCCCTCCCGCTTAAGAAAATAAAATAAAGGCTCTCCTCATTTGGGTCATCCCAATTTTCCGGTTGTTTCCTTTCATTGTTCACCAAGCAACAAATAAGAAGGTCATTTATGGTTTTTTTCACTTCAATCCCACACTTTAATTTGCTATTTTACTTTTCATTTTTTCCTTTGCTTAAGTACATTTCTATCCTTAATATGACAATTAAAACTACTGTTGTGTCTCATGGATTGACAGGACTGTAGTTGAGGTAGTCTACATTAAAAGAATATCTCTCAAAATATTTTCCAATGTTTATGCAGCATAATTTAAATGAATGCACATATTTCACTATCATATTCACATTTGAGATGCAAATAAAATTACGTATAAGTTGAGAGAGTGTGTAAGACCAATCACCAATGTTTTAACAAGCATGATTTTGCTTCTACCTATAATATGACACTAATCATGGTTAATGTGAAAACATTCACGAAACAAAAGATGAACAATACACTAATGGGAAATCGCTATTTTAAGAAAACGGTAGTAATTTTATGTACGTAGCCGTTAAGTTTCGAGTAGATATTGCTAAAATCTTTCGCTTTTACTTCATGCTAACCTTAAAAGGATTAATTCACTTACTAGATTACATTGTTACTATAAAACATTTCATTACTTCTGACTTTTAGATTCAATAAATTTACAAAATCCCTTAACAAAAACACCCTACTAATGCACAATGCATGTTCCCAAAATCCCTTCCATTGTCTGTAGTGTTTTGAGAATTCAACATTTTAAAAATAGTACTTTGATTGCGATATTTATATATTTATTTTCAATTTTAACCCATAAATTCAAATCTTGAATTTGAACAACATGCAAATGATTAAAGAAAGGGATTATATTGGAAGAAGAGATTAAAATGAACTTTGACTTTTTTAAGATAACAAATATTTTAGAACATCTCAAAATGAAAAATATAACATTTTTAATAGGATGGAGAAAGTAATAAATTCAAACTCGATTTAGTAACTTGATCAAATTTGAGTTATTTGTTAGAGACTCAGTCAATTTACCATTTCTTAGCAATTAAAACAAGAAATTTTGAAACATACCTGCATGATCTTTTTTAAGATAATATACCACCAATCCCCTAATACATACATTAATTCTCACTTTACTCCCTTAACTTTTCTTTCATTTTAATAAACCCATCTTTTTATTTGTCTTTCTTTATTACTACTGAAATAAACATTTGGCCCAAATCTAAATTTTGGAAAATGTATATGCAATAGGGAAAATCGTTCAAAATGTCTCTTACATTTTATAAAATGATTTTTTTCGTCCCTTACTTTTAAAAGTGTACTTTTACGTCCATTACAAATTCATATTGGTCAAATTTGGTCCCTATCTAGGTTTCTAACTAGTTTTTGGCCGGAATTCATCACATGCCTTGCATGTGATCATTTTTAGGGGTAAAATTGTCAAATTAAAATTTACATAATCCATCTATAGTCCCTTACATTTCACAAAATGAATCGTTTCGTCCCTTACATTTCACAAAATAAAATTTTTCATCCCTCAATTTTCTCAAAATGAATTTTTTTATCTCTCATTGACCACGTGTATGAATAGTTTTTATTTTTTAAAATTCATGAATATATCTATTTGATTTCATCCAAACAGAACAAATAATATGTAATATATCTCTATTTGATTTCACCTAAACAGATCGATATATACATGGGTTTAAATCTAAAAATTTTGTTTTAAACCTATATATATATATATATATGTGTGATTTCACCATGTGAATCTATTCAATATTTGTAGTCTTTTCTATTTTAGTAATAATTCATTTATTGAGTTGTTTAATAAGAGTATCTAATTAATCGGTGTTAATTCGAATTCTATAGTCATGCTACCAAATTGCAGTTTAAATCTGAAATTTTTACTCGCTACCTTTAAGACCAACAGTTGAATTTCTTACCTTATGATTATTTTAAATTTGAAAGTGTCAATTATTTACTTCTTTTTGCCATACTTTTCCTTTGTTTTTTTTTTCTGTCTAAATTTAATTCGATATAAACACTTGATAATGTTTAGAATTAAATGGTTTCTTTGTTTTCAATTTTCGAGTAAAAGGAATGAACATGAGTGAAAAACTAACAATTTTTTTAAACGCCTGTATATATCTATTTTAATTTCACATAAATAGTACGTTTAGACGAAAATTAAATAGAGATATATTACATGCTATTCGTATTGTCCAGGTGAGATCAAATAGATATATAAATTAGTTTTAAAAAAAGTTATTCATACACATGAACAATGAGAAATGAAAAAATTTATTTTGTAAAATATGAGGGATGAAAAAATTCATTTTGTGAAATGTGAGAGACTATAAATTGAATTATGTAAATTTTGATTTGATAATTTTGTCCTTAAAAAATGATCACGTGTAAGGCATGTGGTGAATTCCGACAAAAAACTAGTCAGAAATCTAGATAGGGATTAAATTTAATCAATATGAATTCGTAAGGGACATAAAAATATACTTTTAAAAGTAAGGGACGATAAAAATTATTTTATAAAATGTGAGGTACGTTTTAAACGATTTTCCTATGCAATATACTTTGCAGGTGATGTATCAGAGCCCTAGAACAGAGCACGTTAATTACACTTTTATTTTGTATTACATTTAACGATAATTGGCAATAAGATGCACGATCTGTCGGAAGCTTTTTAGATGCTCCTTGTCCTGCGCAGCAGCCGGCGCTGGGCGCGACGTTTTTCCCCTCACTTTCTGATTTACGAACACCTCTTTCTGTAACAATGCAGCCAATACCACAGATTCCGTCCCTAATGGTCTCAACTCAACTACTACTCGAAAAGATTGACAAAGTGAGTCTTCTATCCGCGTCTTGCTCATATTACATATGTATTCTCAATTTTTTTTGGAACTTTCTGTTAATCTATACTATATGTTCAGAAAATTTCTGGTTTTAATTGAAGGAAATTGTGTAATGGAAGCCATGGATCCTGGAATGTGTCCCTTTTTGGTTAACTAAATCAGTACAGGATTTTATTTGGAAAGCCTTAAGTTTAAACCTGGTAGATTGGATTTTAATCTCCGGTGCCCATTTTCTTCGAACTTGTCTAGCGTTTACTTTGACCCCCACATCCTATGTTTAATCTGTTTGTTTACTTTGACCCCCACATCTACTATGTTTAATCTGTTTTTGTTCATTTATTGTGCTCCCCATATTTAGATTTGATTGAAATTGTAGTGATGCAGACTGATTTCCTTTAATTTTTTTCATTTCAAAATAATGGATTAGAAATCTGAAATCAAAGTGAAAGCAAAAACCATGATGAAAATTTCCTCCAGCAGTAGCACCACTTGCTTTGACTATGCTTTAGATTATCTGGGCTGGTTTGACAAGCGGTTCAACTATCGGTTCGATTCTCATATCTGGAAGCTGAAGGTGGGGATACGTCTATTGAAAACCTTTGATCTGTATATTAGAAAGTGTAGTAGGAGGAGGAGCAACCAGGGTATGTGTTTGGACTATGATAAGGAGGACAAGTGTGATGCTAAGTCTGACAGTTTGAGACTTAGCAGTATTTTGTTTGGGATTCAAGATTTGGTTTGGGGGATAATGCGTGGACTTGACTCTGCTTTTTTAAGATATAATCAGTGTGGTGCGCCTGATCTTAGGGACATCAGATGCGAGTTCACTGGACTCGAGCAAAATATGAGGTTGTATTTTAAAACAGATATCAAGAAATCAGGCGTCATCAGTTTGTTGCTCAACTACTCGCTGGAAGATTTACGACTAGTTATGGATTTCATTGATTCCATTTCAGAGAACCTGAAGCATCTTTGCAGCAACAATTGCAAAGTTGATAAAGCTCTGAAAATTGTAATGGTAACCCTTCAAGAGAAGCTAATGTTCTTGAAAAGTTTCATTCGCTTTACAACACTGCGAGGTGTTGAGGGTCAGCCATTGATAGATCTATTGGTTCACGCTGAATTTGTGGCTGTCAATGCTGCAAGCCTGGCTTCTACATCTTGGTTTCAAAAAAGTAGTAAGAAAGTGTGTAATAAGATGGAATCTCAAATTTATCGACTATTACACAAGATTGATCCTGTTCATTCCCAAGTCCGAGAAACTTATATCCATGTCCTGCAAGCTTCCAAGTTATCGAGATCATCATGCATTCTAGCTCTAGAGGAGAATAAGCATCTAGTGGCTGACTTTGTTGATTATCTCCTGCATACTATCATGGAGCTAGAACAGTCTTACACTAGTTTCCTGGTTCCAGTGAAGGATCAAATGCTAAAACTCCACGAGGGAGTAAGATTTCTGGGTATCCTTTGTCAGCAGCAGGAGAAGTTCAATGAGCTAAATGATGAAATGAAGGATCTTGCTGGAATTGCAGTCTCTGATGCAGGAATTGTGATTTTCTCCCTTTCTATGAATGAAATGAAAGAAGGCTTGCACAGGGAAACAGATCTGGCACTTTCTCATTTGCTCGAAGTGCTCGAGTTGATCATTTCAAATGTTGGACACATTTACCCACTACCATCATCATCATCACTTAGTTTCCCTAGAACTAATGAGCTTGGCTCTCTTGATTTTCTTCTAGAAACTCTCAAGGAACTAGCAAGTTCTATAGCTGATTCAATTGTTTTCCCAAATGATCAAGTCCGCACAATTCTAGAAGATCTTGCATTCTTAAGATCTTTCCTAGGAAATATTGTGCAGTGGCATAAGCGGGAAGGAAAACTCCAACCTCTTTGGAGTCGTGTCATGAAGATTGCATACAGGGTGGAGTTACAGATTGACTATGCACTCCTTGATGATAAACATGAATATTGTTTGGATGCTGTTGCTGGAGATATCAAGCTTTTGAAGATTGAGGCTGAAGAGATCTATGACAGCATAAGATACGATGATGAAACCCAGACCAAGACTACCATTCACATGCCATCACAAATTACTGCTCCAAAATTTAATGAAGCTCTAGTAGGTCTCAATGATGAGATGGAAAATATAATAGATAGACTTATGAGAGGATCAAGCCAATTTGATGTTGTTGCCATCGTGGGTATGCCTGGGATTGGTAAGACAACTTTAGCTAATAATGTCTACAATGATCCTTCAATAAAATTCCACTTTCATATTCGTGCTTGGTGTACTATTTCTCAAGTATATCGCAAGCACAATTTGTTACTGCAGATTTTGTGTGCTATTGATTCTTGGAGTTCTAACTACTATCATAAGATGAATGAGGATGATTTGGCTAAAAAACTGTACCAGCATTTGAAAGGGAAGAGGTATGTCATTGTTTTGGATGATGTTTGGGACATTGACGGGTGGAATTTGTTGAAACACTCATTGCCAGATGATTGCAATGGAAGCAGGATACTATTAACCAGCAGATTTCAGAATTTGTCTTTGCAAATTAAACCTGATAGCAAGCCCCACCATCTTCGCCCACTTACTGATAAAGAGAGTTTGGAATTGGTGCAGAAGAAGCTATTTGCCAAAAAAGATTGTCCTCCAATATTAAGTGAAGTTTTATTGCACATAGCAAAATACTGTAAGGGCTTACCTCTCGCAATTGTCCTTGTTGCTGGTATTCTTGCTACTACTCAGCAAGATTGTTGGTACAAAGTTGCAAGATCTCTAAGTTCCACCATTTTTGTGAACAATGAACACTGCATGGAGACAGTTGAGCATAGCTACAATTATTTACCAGATTATTTGAAACCATGCCTTCTTTACTTTGGTGCATTTCCTGAAGACCGAGACATTCCTGTCAGAAAGTTGTTATGGCTTTGGATCTCTGAAGGATTCGTGCAAAAGACTGAAGGAAAGAGTTTAGAGGATGTGGCGGATGACTATTTGATGGATCTGATTGGGAGAAGTTTAGTTATGGCTACTCAACAAAGATCTTTAGGTGGGATCAAAGTTTGCCGAATTCATGATTTGGTACATGAATTTTGTGTGGCGAAAGCAAAAGAAGAAAGTTTTCTACAGATTTTACATGTAGATGACCATCTTACTTTTACTGGACCATGTAACCCGCACCGACTGTCTATCTACCCTACCATGAGTTGGGGACCTAAAAAGGCGAGGCTATTTTTTCCCAATATGCGTTGTTTGCTGATCTTTGATTATAATTATAGACAGCTTGATGGAAACTCACTCAAATTTCTATTGTCTAAACTTCTCAGAGTGTTGGATGTGGGGCAGAATCTTTTTTCGTATTTTCCAAGGGAAGTATTATTCCTTGTTCACTTGAGGTACTTGAGAATTAAATGGTACAGTAGGGGAATTCCATCAGAAATATCCAACCTCTCAAGGTTAGAAACTTTTTCTGTGGTAGGAGGAGGCCATTGTAATTTTTTGTTGCCGAACACTATCTGGAACATTAAAACATTAAGGCATCTTGTCATTTTCCCAAGTTTCGGATGTGGTTTCAGATTTTCCACTGACAATCTTGAAGGCTCCCCAGATTTAAAACACTTAGTCACTTTAAGCCTTGCAATCGATCCCTGTTCTCAAAGCTTGCAAATGATACTTTCAAAGTTACCAAGCATCCGTAGGCTAAAATGCGTGAATGTCGGACAAGGATCGGCTAGAAAAATTCTGGTGCAGGACTGCTTGAGTCGGTTAGAATCACTCAAGATGAGGAGATTTGCTGGATATGCATTTGAATTCCCATTGAATTTGAATTTGAGAAAGTTGACCCTCTCAGGTAATTGTCAGCCATGGAGTAAAATTTCAGTAATTGGAAAGCTGCCCAACCTTGAAGTGCTCAAATTAGGCTATCATTCCTTTGTGGGTGAAAGGTGGGAAATGGAAGAAGGGGAGTTCGGTAACCTCCGATTCTTGGAATTGTCAGGCTTGGGCATTCGCTGGTGGACTGGCTCTTCTGATAATTTTTGCTGTCTTGAGAAATTGGTTTTGGAATATTGTGATTGGTTGGAAGAGGTCCCTTCGTGTTTAGGGGAAGCCCTCACTCTTGACATGATTGAGGTAAACGGATGTTCCGAGTCTGCAGTAAATTCTGTGAAGCAAATTCAGCAAGAGCAGATGGATATGGGAAATAAGGATCTAAAGATCGTTATTATTTCCAGTGCAAGAAAAGGATCTAAATATCGTTATTCGTGAATCACAACATTGGTGGTGATGGTTCACATCTTCTTCTTAGTGCCAATTCAGAAGTAGAGTCGATTTCCTCTCATCACATTTTGCAATTGGGATAATTAATGTATCTTCTTGGGTGTGCACAGACTCAAAAGCAGGGCGGGTTCCAATTTTTGGAGCTTGCAAATTTTTTGATTCGATTAGTCATGCATTTATGAATTTAACATTGTCTATCAAACATGTTTCGAAACTATTCTGCTGTTTTGAATTTGACATCATTCCAAATTACAAAGCTAAAATGCATCCAAATTTTTTGGACAAAGGTCTGTTTCATTGCAAAATATTTTCCAGAAAATGTTTCCCAAATTTTCTGGTGTTTGGAGACCATTTATTTCAGGAGAATATTTTGGTTTACCCCAACGGATGGAAAATAACTTACCTTGAAGCATTACTAAAGGTTTTTTTTTTTTTGTGAATTTGCAATTTTTTTAATTATCAAAGCATTGAATGAGGTTTGCCATCTGCACAAAGCCAAAATATTTACAGGGAACTATAGGTCTATCAACATAAAAATCTAGGAACTACTGATCTACAAAATAAGTGGTTGGTAATCTAAGCTCTGTAGCCAATTGTCGATTGCTAGGAATATTAGATACCTTCTTCCAGCCAGAGATGATTCCACTCATATCACCAAGTATTTGATCACATACGGAAGCCGGTGTTGACATAACACCTTGAAACAGCTTCTTGTATCTGTTATGCCAAGTAAACTGATGCAGCAAAAGCAGTTCTTTTGACAATATTAGGAAAGCATTACAGAAGTTATTTTCCTAAAAAATATGCAGCTTCTCTCTATCAAAATTTTTAACAAAACAAACCAAAATCAACTACAATTCTAAGAGGTTGTTTAGACTGTTAGTTTTTATGCAAAATTTTTAAAATATTCCCTTCTCACATTTCCTAAGTAATCCTAACTCCTTTTTTTATCTTACGTACATAAAAAAACTCCAAAAAGTTGCAATCAGATCTTTGGGCACTTTGAATTCTGAATATTTGGGTTTTTTTCAGTCTATTTGATTGAAATTTGGGTATAATTGATTTGCTGGGGGAGGGGTGTTGGGGGCACAAATGAGGTTGAAAAATTTGAAAGTTGTTTGCTGGAAATTAACAACATAGATTTATGTGAAACAGACGATTTCCTTATTTGCCTATTGAAAAACCAATGAGTTCTTTTGCTTAGGAACGTTCTGTGCTTTTTCGAGTTCTTTTCTATGGCAAATTTGTATTTTCTCAGCCAAATTGGAGAGTCTAGGCTTAATATGTACGTTTGAACATGTCACTAAGTGTTAAAAAATTGCTTTCTGTTGAACAGGGTGGTAGCAAATTTGTGGAGAGATGGGAAACCAGAGCGAATGAAAAGGGAATGTTTCAGAGTGAATGAAAAGAGTAATCATGAGGATTGGTTAGCTACAGTCTCTTGGCTTGTTTTCATCCCACAATCTATTGTAGACTACTATTTGAGAATCAGGTATAAAGTGCACTACAAGTATCCTTTTTAGTGAACGATTTTTTGGAAGTAAAAATGTCTTTATGTGATCAAATTAAGTTCTTGCCAAGATTACTTAGTTTTGCTTTTCCTATATTTATGGTAACTGAAGATACAAAAAATCTTGATGAACATTCAACTCTGGTCTATGAGAAGAATCCTTAACTAGTAAGATACAAGGCAGATTGTGGAAGTTCAGATTCAAAAACTTTGTCTAAACCGGGGGAAAGATGTAGTAGTGAAAGTCATTTGGTTGAGGTTGATTCTGGTTACTGTGATTGGTGAAGCATACATACTAATATGTGAAAATGTGGTCTCTGCATCCCTGTGACGAAATTTTGTCTTATTTTATATTTTTTGAAGCAATGCTCTGATTCCCTTTTTTTTTTTTTCTTTCTCCCTTTAGCTCCTTAATTTGAAAGTGCCTAAAGGAGCAGAATATATACAGCAGATTTAAAAGACAATAAAAACAAATCAACAAACTATTGGAGCATGCATTGAGGATGTGATAGATATAGTCTTCTTGGATTGCTGGCTTGCATCAAATTCCTCAGTGGGGAAAGCCCTCGAGTTGCTGGCAAGGTTCTTGAACTGAAACTTTCCTGTGGGTGGAGGCTTAGCATGAGCTGTTTATCCTTTTTGATCTTGCTTCTTCTAATCCTAATCTAAGCAGACAAGCCCCAGGTTCCAAGGTCGTAGTTTACCAGTCTATCAACATCTTATATTTGTGCTGAATACTTTTCATTTGCACTATTCACAAGTAGTCAGTGCTCCTCTTGAAGCCTATCTCAATCGTATCAAGAAGAGATACAAATCCTGTTGGTAGCTCAGACACTCGAAGAAGAGGACCAGAAATTGCATTTGCTCCTTTTTCATTCTCAATTGACAATTGACAAAGTATACTGCCATATATGGTTGCCGGTTCTCAACTTTATTTCTGTCGAGAATATTTATTTTTAGGTTGGCAAAATTATGGTCATGAGTAGGACAATAGTTCCGTGAAGGGTCAATGACTTCTAAACTATATCTTCGGATGGCACATGTTTTTTTTTTTGGGTTAATTACCAAAACTCCTTTTAAGGTTTAACCAGTTTTGCAATTTACCCCTTAATGTTATTTTCTCCTCACTTCACACCCTAAACCATTAGTCAACTCTAACATTATGTTACGGAGGTGTAAAAATGACATTGATATCTCTAAGGGTTAATTATAATAAATTCCCTTAATATATAGTGCATTTTGCACTTTACCCTCTAATATGATTTAAGATAAAATTACATGATCAATTAGGAGTTGGACCAAAGATACAAAGAATTCAATCATTGGCAGATGATGTCCGGGCTCGGATATAGGGTTAGATTTTGGGCCGGACATTTTTTGAAGTTTTTCACTGTTTTGTGTTAGACAATGATAGGGGCGAGACATTGCACCGAACATTGGTAGAAACTTGCTCGGACTTGACTTTTGGCAACTTTTCAAAACATATTCCTAATTCCTTAAGACACTTTTAGAGAGACAAAAACATTAGGCAAACTTTAGTTCATTTTATAACTTCTTCTTGAGAGATCAGGATCAAGGCAAATCAAGAAGCGACCAAGACGGAGCTTAGTGCAGCAAAAATTGAGAAGTTTTTCTTGCTTTTTATTCTCGAACTTGTATCATTTCTCAAATTCTTGTTGTTATTTATGCCTTTATTGAACTAATTTATTTCTAAGGTTAGGGTTTTGTGAAGGAGTATTAATTAATTTTTTTAGTTGAGTTCTTGACTTTTGCTTGATTATTTTATCTTGAATTTATTCCATGTTTATACTTGATCACCATAGACATGCTTTTCAAGTTTGTATGAGCTGAGAAGGGACTTACAACAGGGCACCAGATAGATAAAGATACTTAACCTAAATACGACAGTAATTTAAGGTTTGTATAATGTAATTAAAATCACCTAGGATGCTAAAGGGTTCAGTTTAATATTTGTGATCCCAAGAGAGATGTGAGATTCAATTGGACACAATTTAGATGTATTAAGAGATAATCTAAAATACCTTTATGTGATATGTTCCTGACATGTTAAGAAAATATTTGGTTAATTAATTCAAATTCTGGAACAAAATTCGACAAACTGTAGTTTCTTGACAATTGTTTTCTCCAATTTATTTTCCTTGACCTAATTGTTTAATTTATTCCTTAGGTAGTGAATAAAAAATCCCTTGAATTTTTCTTTGATCACTTTTTATAATAATTAAAGTATGAAAATTAATTTGTCCTTCGACCCCGACAACTCTCCAGGCGATTTATTACTACGATTGACTTTGTGAGCTTGTAGAAATTGTTGATTAAGTTTTTGGCACATTGCTAGGGATGACGCTTAATTTTGCTACTTTAGTTATTTTTGGTACTTTATTTTTAGCTCTTCACTTTAATTTTCAACCTACTCTTGATTAGGTACTTAGTTATGACCCAATCTCAAAAAGGCAAGTTGGAATTTGATCCTGAGATAGATAAAATTGCAAGGGAATTGGCATAGCTGCAAAAACAATCTTTGTAGTAACCATCACCTAGTATTCATATTGCTTTATAGTTGACTGAATCGAGTAGTTCAGATGAAGACGAGATGATGTTGAACCATCCAAATGATATTGCTAACAACAATGATAAGAACCCACCACCTGCACTATCGACTGGACTTTGTCTGAGGGACATCCAACATCATGTCATAGTAGTTTCTTCACATTGCATTCATTTGAGTGATGGGGCAAGGAACTATGAACTAAAGACTGTTCACTTCAACATGTTGCCTGCTTTTCACAGGTTAGCCAATGAAAAGATGCTTTCTTTCATCCATGAATTTTATTTTGTGATTCAAACTTTTTCTTCAATGGAGTTCGGAGGATGATCTATAGATGAGATGCATCCCATATTGTCTCAAGGAATGTGCAAAGTCATGGCTGTTGAATCTACTCGAAGGATCTTTGAAAATGTGGGAAGATGTTTATAACATCTTCATGACTAAACATTATTCATCTTAGAAGACAATTGATTTGAGGAATAAGATTTTCACATTTTCATAGGTAGAAGTATAGCCTATCCATGAAGCATAGGAGCGTTTCAAGTTGCTACTTACCTAATTTCCCCACCATCAATATTTGTTGGCATTGTAAATGCAGGATTTTTACAATGGTTGACACTAACAACCCAAAATATGGTGGACATTACTACTGGAGAGTATGTTGGGGACAAGACCCTAGAAAAATTGGTCAGTCTTTATGAGTTGCTATCTAGCAACTCTTTATAAAAAGCAATTCGAGGCAAAAGAGTGGGTATCCATGAAGTGAGTGTTTCAAAAGATTTGGGGTTCGAGTTGCTGAATTGAGCAGTCAGATGCAGTTGCTCTTAAATCGTGAAACTCAATCTCAAGAACCGTGTTCATACTGTCACATGTATAGGCATAGCACTGCTGGATATTATGATAGAGAGCCTTCTGCCATAGTGGAGAATGTTAATTTTGTGGGAGCTTATGGTGGGCAGAAATTTCAAGCAAGGAATGACCCTTCCTCTGACACGTATAATGAGGGGCAAAGAAATCACCCTAATTTTTCATTAAAAAAAATCAAGAAGTTAGCCCTTTGGGATCACCTAGGTTCTAGAATCAGCAGTTGAGACCTCAATATCCTCCTTACCCTATTTAAGAGAAGAAGCCAAGTCTTGAAAAGATAATGCTATATTATATGCAAAAGCTAGATAAATGGATGGATCAAACTGACGGTTTTGTCCAATCCCAGCAAGCGTCAATCCAGAATCTTGAAAGGCAAGTTGGTCGACTGGCTAAGGCAATGACGGAAAGAGGATTGAGGAGACTGCCTAGCAATATAGAAGTGAATCCCAAAGAGACTACTATGGCAGTGACCCTTCACTCATGGAAGGTATTGGATGATCCCATTTATACATTTAATGGGTTGCCTCAAAAGAAAGATGAGATAGTGATTAATGATAAAAGTGAAAGGATTGGAGATGCAATGCATAGTTTAGGTAAGGATGTTCAGGATGATCATCCTGCCAAAGTACGCGAGACTAAAGTTTATGTGCCACCTATTCTATACTCTCAAAGTTTGATAAAGAAGGCAAATGAAGGATGTTGAGAAAATTTTTTGAAGATGTTTAACAAACTTCAAGTGAACCTCCCATTTGTTGAAGCCTTGCCAATATGCCCTCCTACACAAAATCTCTGAAGTAAATTGTTGGATATTATAATAAAAATATCATTATTATTTTGAATTCATTCACATGCTTATTTTGAATTCAAATACAATAAATTACAAATTTTTAATGAATTTTCAGTTACAAATCAATCATTCAAAAGGGTAACTTATGAGATTTATGTCTTGTATTTGTAACCTATGTAATGATTAGATTTTAAGAATTTATTTAGTGAATTTTGATTATTATACAATGACCTAGACCTTTTCAAATTTTGTAACTGAAAATATGACACGTTTATTCCATTTAATGGTGGTATTCTAATACTCCTAAAGTTTTAGCCTATAAATAGAGGCCACTATCAACCAAATTTGACACACTTTTCTTGCTATCTCAAAAAACTATCTTCCTCTCACTTCTATTGGGCATTAGTTAGGTGTTGAGAAGAGCTTTAGCTTCTCTAAATTGTGTAGATTTAGTAGATATAACAGCATAGGCTGGGCTGTTGTATCTCAGAGGCGATGTGCCATCAACCTTCTACAGCGAACATAATCTCGAGAGGGAATTGTCTTAAAAGAGTGACCTAGTCCGCACCTCATCTAACCAAAATTACTTTATTTCTCTTTCTTTAACCTTGATTTTGTAGGTTGATCGTGCAAATCAAATTCTAAAGGAACAATAGAAATTGTAATTTTTCTAAAGGAACAATTAGAAATAGTGATTAAAATAATGTAGTGAGTGAATCTTTAGATGCAATTTTTCATGAAGATAAATTTCCATTAAAATTTAAAGATAGTGGGGGTATAAAATTGAATGAATATAGTGGAATATCCGAAGAGGCTAGTTCTTCTAATGCTAAAGGTTCAACTAGAGGAAAAGAGCAATTAAGAACTAGTAAAAGAAAAAGAATACAAAAAGATTTTGGTCCTGATTTTCAAACTTATAATGTAGAGGGGGATCTTATAACTATTTTTGAAGCTTTATCATCTTCTGATTCTGATTTTTGGAGAAAAGCAATTAATGATGAAATGGAATCTTTAATGTCTAATAAAACTTGAAAATTAGTTAATTTAGCTCCAAGTTGTAAATCTATAGGCTGTAAATGGATATTAAGGGAAAAACTTAAACCTGATGGCAGTATAGATAAACATAAAGCCAGACTTGTTGCAAAAGGTTTTAAGTAAAAAGAAGAGATAGATTTCTTCGATACTTTTTCACCAGTTGCAAGAGTGACTTCTATATGACTTTTAAGAGCTATAGCAGCAATTCATGAATTAAAAATACATCAAATGGATGCAAAAATATCTTTTCTTAATGGTGATTTGGATGAAGAAATTTATATGGATCAACCTGAAGGATTTATTCAACCCGGTTCAGAAAATAAGTTTTGTAAATTGAATAAATGTTTATATGGACTTAAACAAGTACCTAAACAATGGCATGAAAAATTCGATCAATTGTATTGACTAATGGGTTTAGGTCAAATGAAAGTGATAATTGCATTTATTATAAATCTTTTGAAAACTCTCATGTGATAATTTGTTTATATGTTGATGATTTATTGATATTTGGTACTAATATGCAAGTAATTGAGTTTACAAAACCATTACTCAAAAGTAATTTTGAAATGAAAGACTTTGGTGAAGCTAATGTCATATTACGTATGAAAATTACAAAAAATTCAGAAGGAATTTTTATTGATCAATCTCACTATATTGAAAAAACATTAAAAATATAGAATTATTTTGATTGCAAACCAGTTTGTACACCCTCTGATTCTCATGTATGTTTATTTCCTACTAAAATGATTCTGATGTGATAAATCAAAAAGAGCATGCTAGTATAATTGGTAGTTTGAGATATGCAACTGATTGTACTGGACCTGATATTGCATACGCAGTCGGTGTACTTAGCAGGTTCACTAGTAAACCCAACTTTACAAATTGGAATGCAATTCATAGAATCATGAGATATCTTAAGAGAACTTTAGATTATGGTCTATTTTATAAAAAATATCCTGCTGTATTTGAAGGTTTTAGTGATGCAGATTGGAGTTCACAATCTAGTGATTCTTTGTCCAACACTGGTTATTTATTTACATTGGGAGGTGGAGCCAATTGTTGGCGATCCAAAAAACAACATATAATCGCAAAGTCCACCATGGAGGCTGAGTTAATTGCTCTTGCTTCTGCATGCGAAGAAGCAGGTTGGTTACATGATTTACTATCTGAAATTCCAATGTGGAATAAACATGTACTTCCTGTTTTAATACATTGTGATAGTACCGCTGCTATTAACGGAGTTCACTATAAATATTATAATGGAAAATCCCAATCTATAAGGAAAAAACATAGTACTGTGAGATCATATTTAAATAATGGTTCATTAACCATTGATCTTGTGAGATCAAGTGATAATCTTGCTGATCAGCTTACAAAAGCTCTAGCTAGAGAAAAGATTTGGAAAGCATCAAGAGAGATTGGATTAAAACCCAAAAATATAAAAGCTACCTATGAGGATACAACCACCTAGGGACTGGAGATCCCAAGAACTAGGTTGGAGACAAACGAATCATAAAGTCACTTGTTGTGGTACATGCAAATTTTTAGTCTAATCATATGATGCTATGCATGTAATTCTGTGATGAATATGAGAGGTTGAGAACTAATCTCTTAATGAGTTCTATAGCCCTTATGGGTGGGATGTTTTAGTTACAGAAATATCCTTGATAGACTCACCTATATGAGTGTAAGGTTTTGGCCACCCTTATGAGAATTTGGGCTAGTTCTCTAGAGCACTCATGAAAACTGGATTAAAGTACATGGCTATAATGTACTGGCTTAAAAATCTTGTTTAAGAACACCTTGAATATCATGTGTGTTAAGTTTTCTAGGTATACTCAAGTAATTATAATTTAAAGGCTAAGTCCACTATGAGTCTAATAAGGGAAAACTGAAACACTAAGTGGAAGTTTAAAGGCATTGCCACTTTCATAAGGCATGATATTCTCACTATATGCCTGAGTTATTTTTATTAAAATAAGAGGGGGATTGTTGGGTATTTTAATAAAAATATCATTCTTATTTTGAATTCATTCACATGCTTATTTTGAATTCAAATACATTACGTTACAAATTTTTTAATGAATTTTCAGTTACAAAATCAACTATTCAAAAGGGTAACTTATGAGATTTATGTCTTGTATTTGTAACCTATGTAATGATTAGATTTTAAGAATTTATTTAGTGAATTTTGACTATTATACAATGACCTAGACCTTTTCAAATTTTGTAACTGAAAATATGACATATTTATTCCATTTAATGGTGGTATTCTAATACTCCTAAAGTTTTAGTCTATAAATAGAGGCCACTATCAACCAAGTTTGATACACTTTTCTTGCTATCTCAAAAAACTATCTTCCTCTCACTTCTATTGCGCATTAGTTAGGTGTTGAGAAGAGCTTTAGCTTCTCTAAATTGTGTAGATTTAGTAGAAATAATAGCATAGGCTGGGTTGTTGTATCGCAGAGGCAACATGCCATCAACCTTTTACACCGGACATAATCTGGAGAGGGGCGCGAATCGTCTTAAGAGAGTGACCTAGTCTACGCCTTACCTAGTCAAAATTACTTTATTTCTCTTTCTTTAACCTTGGTTTTGCAGGTTGAATGTGCATATCAAATTCTAAGGAACAACAAAAATTGTGTTTAACAAGAAGAAGTTGGAGGACTTTGTGAGAGTCTCACAGATCAAAGAGTGAAGTGCAATACTTCAAAATCATCTTCCTTTTAAGATGAAGGACCCCAAGAATTTTACAGTGCCTTGTTATTTTGAGCACATTTTTGTTGATAGGTGCTTATATGATCTTGGATCTAGTGTTAATTTAATGCTCTCATCATTTTTCAAGAAATTGAAGTTTGCGGAACTTACACCAACAATAGTGATTCTACAACTTGCAAATCATTCGGTGAGATATCTAATTGGTGTTCTAGAAGATATACATGTAAAAGTTGATAAATTTTATAGTCCTGCCGATTTTTTTTTTTGTTCTTAACATGGAAGAGGATGCTACTATGCCTATTGTCCTTGGTAGAGCATTCTTAGCTACTGGATGGGCTAGTATAGATTTGTTAAAAGGGAAATTAACTTTAGGGGTTGGTAAAGAAAAGCAAGATTTTAATGTTTTTGAACCTTATTCATGTCTTAATGCTATTGACAAATAATATGGAAAGAAATATGTCTCAGAGCAGGACTTGGAGCTGAGACCCTTACTAGATCATTGCCAATATACTTCTTGGGTAGTCTGAGGGAGTAATTTTGATGAGAAAAATTATGAAAGCTTTCGGGCACAAGCAATCGAGGAAGTGAAATTGACAGAATCAATTTATCCACCATTAACATATTTGATTTAGTCTAGTTGAAGATGTTAAGCTTAATGCTTTTTGGGAGGAAATCTATTATTCCTTTATTTTTTTTTTGTTTTTGGGATTAGAGGTGGTGTTCAATAATTTAGGATTTTATTGCTTTCTAGTTTGGGTTATTTGGCGATATATTTAACCATTATTTGTAATGTTATCTAGTTTTAATGTTTTGGCAAGATGTTGCATCATGCTCTAATTTGTGGGTGCTAATTGGCAATTTGAATTCATCTCACTTGGTCATTGGCATTTCTTTGTTATCAGGGAAGTTTTACTTTCAGTTCTTAAATTGATATTGCTAAATTATGTTTTTCTCTAACATTGAGGATGTAGACACCAAAATTTTAATAATCCCTTCTTATTATTTATTTCATTTTTATCTTTTACCTTTTAATTCGCATTTTTAAGGAAAGTTTATTTATTTGTTTGGTTTTGCAGGAAAAGAAAGAAAAGAAAACAAAAATCAAAATCAGTTTTTGCAAAAAAAAAAAAAAAAAAAATTTGCAGCCTTCACGCGCGTCTTCCTCTTCTTCATCTAGTACTAAGACCAGAATTTGAGTACAAGAGCTGGCAAAGATTTTTTGAGCAATTTTTGGTTCATTTTTGCTCCTAATTTCGTTGCCTTACACATTCACACAAGTACTAAACATCTAATCTTGGGTTTTGACACCTGGAAGATTGATCAAATGGCTCATGTGTTGCCGAGAAAATGCAGCAAATATGCACCTTAGATGCTAGGGTTTGGAAGAGGTTTTAGGTTCCATATAAAGGGATAAAATGCAGCCCTAAAACGGGATGAACAAAAGAGGAGAAGAGAAGGTGGCGGAAAGAGGAAAAAAGGAGAGAAAGAGAGAAAACAAGAAGAAAAAGATAGCAGAAAATTTTCTGGAAAAAGTGAGCTAGGGTTGGACGGGCAGCCCTGTTCAGAGGCCATTTTCTTCTTCTTCCCGCCTTCTTTTGTATACTCTATAGATGTATGAGAAAAACTTTTGTGTTGGAAATTTTCAGAGGAAACATCTATAAACTCGTCAAATCTGGGCTCATATTTCCAGGTTCATCAGCTCTTGAACAACTTTTGCAGCAAAAACTTGGCTTTCCCCCTGCAATTTCTCACATCTGGGTTTACTTCTCGTGCTGGTTTTATGCTTTTTTCTGCCTTATAAAGTGCAAAGGTAACCTTTTTCCATCTTTTTCGCTCACATATCATCGGATCTGTATCAAGAATGCTAAAATTTTGCTTGCTGCGTTTTGTCCTTTTCTCTACTTTGCTGTTTTCTTCCTCTTATGGCAGCCCTTTAGTTGGAGATTTAGTGTATATTTTTGCCGTTTGATCTTGTATTTGAAAGAGATATTTGATGATTAATGTTTGGGTTGAAAGATATCGTCTGAATCTGCATGAACATGGCTCTAATGTTGGTTGCCTGGGTTTGAGAAGCTTTCGGTTGCAAAAGAAAAGAAAGCTTCGAAAGCTTTGCATGAATAATTTGGAAATTTGTGTTTTTGATCCCTCAACTTTTACTTAATTCTTCTATAGCCCAACATCTGGAAAAAAAAATCAATTTGGCCCCTCTTAAGTTTTAATCCCCTTTGTTATGTTTTAACAAGCTTTTTGGTTAGAATATTTTCAGGTTTCAAGGCATAAATAAAGTTTAATGATTTTGGTTGATTTAATATTTTGGTTTGGTTTTGTAAGAAGATGAAAATTGGGTTAAGAGTTATTTTTGTTTGGATTTAATAAATGGGTTTTGATTGATTTTAGTTGGATTTTGACATGGTTTGGGAGGCCAAAACCCATGAAATTTTCGGTTGGGCTTGAATGCTAACAAGATGGGCTGGCCTACTTGTTTCTTTTGAACTTTTGGTCGGGCTAAGTGGCTTCTGGCCGGCTAGAATAAAAGAATGGCCCAATGGCCTGTTAGCTTAGGAAAACCAGATCCAAAAATTGCATTGCAGCACCTGTACTTTTGAGTAATCTGATTGTGACCCTAAAAACTTTAGTTTCTTTCAATTCGAACCCTAAACTTTATTTTTCTTTGATTTGACCCTAAATTTGTAATATTTATAATTTGACCCTAAAAAATTTCTTAATTTTTGTAATTAGGTCCCTAGGGGTTTTGATTTCTTAAATATAAGTTACTTTTCTTCTCTAATTGTTAATTATACTTCATTTAAGTGCTTTAATTGGTAGATTTCATGATTATTTTCATTTCTTTATAATTAAATTGGTACCTTGATCATTTTGTTGATTTTGGAGCTTAAATAGGGCAAATTTCACCCTATTTGACTACAACTGCAAGGGAGGTAATCTCTTTTATTATTTTAAATTCTTTTATGTACTCCAATGTGTTTTTATGTGTGATTGCAAGTTTTGAGTGCTTTTCTTTTAATTACTCATTTTTAAATTTCATTTATTTTATTTAATTTTATTTAATTTTGATAATTATTTGTGAGACATTTAAATGCCAAAGTGTAATAGCTAGGTGCTCAAGATTTGTATTTAGCTAGCCTATGTAATAGATAGGTTTTAATTTTGCTAAAAATGTATTTAGTTAGATAAATGTAATAGATAGGTTTTTATTATTTTTAATTCCCCTCTTAGGTTGTAGTTAGGTTCCCGAATGTAATATTTAGGCTTTTATTTGCGTTTATTTGCTTGTGTGCTTGCATGTTTGTGTGTTTACGTGTTTATTTGCTTTCATTAGGATTTTGGATCTAAATATTATACTTATGTGTTATATGCTCTATGTGTTTTATGTGTTTATTTGCTTTAATTATGTTTGTATGATTTATTTAGTTATAATAAATGTGTGACGTTACCACACTAGTCCAACGCTAGTTATGGCCTTTCTCGTCGATTTCTCACTAATCCAATGCTACTGAAGACTTGTAGAAATGGGTTATTTCAATGCTAGATCTCTTAGGCTGTTTTCGCGCTAGAATTCATACTTTACTTGACATTTATTGCATTTCATGCATACTTTTCACTCTTACGATCCTTTTTCTCATTTGGCATGATATATCCTTTATATTATCTCCCTTATCCCTATATGAGCAAAACATAACATTTAGACTTACATTCCATTTAGGAAATTAGATATAGATTAGTTCATTTGTTCGACTAGATTATGAGAGTCACCTTTCAAATATAGGAAATGAACGAGTGTGGCTTCTTAACCTTAGCACATTTTTCCCCTCTATAAGAAGGAAAAATTGAGTCAGGAATTTTAGCCTCCCGGACCCGTTATGTTGCATCCCTCTCTTAGGTCGCATATACTTATCTAATATTATAATTTTTTTTCTTCGAGTCTCACTCTTTGCATATTCGTGACCTCATTTAAGAATCATTTTGTGCATCACAATTAATGTGATTCGCACCAATTAAATTTTGAAGAGATATGTCGACCCTCTCAATATCCATTAGATCTAGATTTGCATCCATATAGTAACATCCAAAATGTTGTAAGTTTTATATATTAGATTAAGAAAATTTTCGACTAAATCACGCAACTAACCTTGGTTAGGTTGAAAGGGTGCCTTAGATCAAATCTTTGCCTTCTCTTTCTTCAACTGTGACTCCCGAACTCTTTTCTCTTATTTTTCGAAGACCTGGAGTTATCTAAAAAGGGTTTTGTTTATTTTTTATTAAAAACATAATTTGAGTGACTTGGTACACCTTAAATCAATACCAAATGATGACTCCTATTTTTTCTAAAAAATCCTTTTTAAACTATTATTTTAGACCAAAACCGTCGTACTTTTTAAGTCCCATTTTAGACCCTTTTTCTTTTGTTTATTCTCTAAAATAAAGAACTCATTTTCCAAATCAAAAATTCATTTTTTCTAACACCAAATACAATAGATTTTGTTTTTTAAAAAAATGGGACGCGATAGCTAGCGACTCTACTGGGGACTTTTAGAGAGTCCGAACACTTGGTTTAGTCAATTTTTTTCTTTTTCTAACCTTTTTACATATTACATTGGGATGTTTTAGGTTGCATTTTTCTTTTTCTTTCTCTTTTCCTTTTTAGGATTATTGCATCTCACATGCGCAATCGCCTCTCGCTCGCCCTACATATGATGAATGATTGATTTTCATTTATGTTATAGCGTTTTTTGCATTTGGGGTGGGAATATCACCTTACAACTTTCACGCGTATTTAATGTCAATCCTTCCCCTCAAAGGAGCACTTCATACGTGCATACGCTATTTATTTATAATCCTTCATCTTATTTTCTTTTTTGTGGTTGTCACACTAGATCGATCCACTTGGACATGTGGTCGTGGCACGACGTGCGCATAGCAATATCCGATGGATCACTCGAACCACCGACTAAAGATCTTGGGATTGATGACCCTTCATCTCTTGGTCTGAAGGTTTGGAAGCCTAAAACCTTATCGAGTCTAGATACATTAGTGAACCCAATCTCATGCATCCATACTAGAAATTGCCTAAGATAAAGTCAATTTTACCCAACTAGAAACACTAGACACGAGGGAAGGGGTTCTACCCCACTTTCTTTACTTTACATTTTGTATCATTTTCTTACTCCAACGTGTTATGTGTCATTTATTGAACTAACTTCTCTTTGTTTTCTCTTCTTTTACATTCACAAACTTTAGAAAATAAGAGTCCTGACATGGTATTCTTTTTAGAGCCCACCTTAGTAGATAGATTCTCACACGTTTAAATTTCGAGTTATTGCATTTTAATATTGCACTTCACTTTTAGGCCTACCCTGATATATAAAAAGTTTCTGTAGGCCACGTTTAATCCTATTATTGCATGTTTATTCGCTTTCATAAATTGTCATCATGCATCAACTATAGAGGGAATGCCGGATAGGGAATCCCACGTTAGGAATAAGTTATCTAGAATCTCGGATATGTAATCCAATAAGACTTGCACGTTTATATTTTTTGTATCATCCAAAGGGTAGTGCACAAGGTAAGGTAGGATCCGATCCCTTCCACGATGGTGACATTGGCCTCGAAGATGATAGAGCAACTTTTACATGTTAGAATATGAGTATCTAATAATCATCTTTTGGCCATTTTATCAGAATTGATAAAATTTCCTAGCTTAAAGGACGCTAAATTGAAGAAATTCACAAATGATTCATCATTGTTGAAGAAATTCACAAATGATTCATAAATATATTGACGCCAAAACTTAATTTTAGAAGGCTCATAAACTAATGCATCGCAACGAAATTTTGAAACTACAAATGGGCTGGCAATGCAGTCAATTTTGAATAAATCGTCAATTCTATTCAATCCATTTGACTCGTTTATTCACTTTTAAAACAACCCAATCAATTTTTGAATAAATCATCAATTTCATTCAATTCATTTGACTCGTTTATTCACTTTTAAGACAATTCAGTCAATTTTGAATAAATCGTCAATTGCATTCAATCCATTTGACTCGTTTATTCGCTTTTAAGACAACCCAATCAATTTTTGAATAAATCATCAATTCCATTTAATCCATTTGACCAGTTTATTCACTTTTAGGACAATCTAGTCAATTTTTGAATAAATCATCAATTTCATTCAATTCATTTGACTCGTTTATTCACTTTTAAGACAATTCAGTCAATTTTGAATAAATCGTCAATTGCATTCAATCCATTTGACTCGTTTATTCGCTTTTAAGACAACCCAATCAATTTTTGAATAAATCATCAATTCCATTTAATCCATTTGACCAGTTTATTCACTTTTAGGACAATCTAGTCAATTTTTGAATAAATCATCAATTCCATTTAATCCATTTGGCAGTTTATTCACTTTTAGGATTTTGAATAAATCATCAATTCCATTTAATCTATTTGACCAGCTTATTCACTTTTAGGACAATCCAGTCAATTTTTGAATAAATCATCAATTCCATTTAATCTATTTGACTAATTTATTCACTTTTAGGACAATTCAGTCAATTTTTGAATAAATCCTCAATTTCATCCAATCCATTTGATCCGTTTATTCATTTTTAGGATAATCCAGTCAATTTTTGAATAAACCATCAATTTCATCCAATCCATTTGACCCGTTTATTCATTTTTAGGATAATTCAGTCAATTTTTTTGAATAAACCATCAATTCCATCCAATCCATTTGACCTGTTTATTCTCTTTTAAGGTGTCGATCTATGGTTCATTGAAGAAACTAGTCGACACATTGCAATCCTTTAAAAAATAAGCTCTTTCACACTAAATTGATTTTTAAAATCACTTTATGTGTCAATCAAAACAATCAATCCATTCAAATTTTGTCCTCATTTTGTTAGGACAAATGTCTCTTGTCATTCCAATTAGGCAAAATTTTCAAATTGTTTTTCACTCAAATATTAATAAGTTGATTGGATTCATCAGGTATTGTATGGTGTCTACCCTAGAGGATTACATTTTCATATTAGGCCAACTCTTGGCATAAAAGGACTCCCTCATAGGACATGCATACCGATTTTACATTTTTACTTACTAATTCTGGGTATTTTTCTTCTATTTTTTCCCCTCCCCTGCATTTATAAAAGATGTTTCAATAGGGTAAAATTGTTTTTCCCATATCGAATAATATTTTTGATCTGATAAATTTTGAAAATTATAAGTATTACTTGATTCTTGGGCAGATCTTACAATGTAAAAACATGAAGAATCCATCTGAAAATGCCAGTCTAAATCATCCCAGAGATTTCATGATTCATTGTTTCTAACACATTTTGTCTCAAAAGATAGGAAAAAGAAAATGTGTATATATGTGAAAGCGTATTTTTTTTAGAGATTTTTCTTTTCTCATTTATATTATAGTTGAACAAGAAATTTCGTTTCAAACATTTGCAATAATAAAGTTTTTTATTTAAACAATTATTATTTTGTAGATATTCATGTACATTTTATTCTTTATTTGTTCATTGGGAAATTTCACGATGGACTTTGAGAAATAAGACTAAATTAAGATTTTTCAACATCTTGCCTGAAAATTCACAAGTATATGTTTAATTTTCTAAAATCTTTACATACACTAGATTTGTAGTCCAAACTAGTGAATGAGAGCGCTTGAAATAAAAAGAGGTCACTCAAACTAGTTAGTTTGTCTCAAAAGACCAACTACGATACCTTTTCTCCTTTCGTCTTTACTATTCATATTTTGCCCGTTTCTATCAAACCTTCAAAGTCAGTCATATTGGTTGATAAACTTTAGAGTGGGACAATTTTTATTCTCAAAAGACCACTATACCTAACCAAATTCAATCCACAGCTAAGTAAAAGTAAAAATGTACATTACTCTTGTTTATTTTTAAGAATTTGGAATGATACTTTGGGCGTTCATTTCTGTATCTATACAGATTTTATCATTTGCTCTCCCATTTGAACCTTTAAAAGTAAAAATTTCATTTCAAATAAGAGCCTTAGTGATCATAATTTTATATGGCAAAAGGGAATGGATTCTCCCAATGGACTATTCTTTACTTTGGTTGTCATTCGAAATAAGAATGATGCTTTGGCTATCGTTTCTACTATCTAAACACTGTTTATCCCTTGCATCCTCATTTGAGCCTAAATTAGTGGTTCGTTTTAAAAGCACTTATGATTGCACCCCCATACTAGGGAAGGAGATTTGGAAATAGCAAAAATGCTAAAATTAAAAAGAAAAGAGGAAAACTACAAATTGAGGGAATTTGATTCTACCATTGATATTTGGACTTCAATATTGAAAAAAGAGGGGGCATCTATACTTTAAAAGTTAGGGGGTTTTCAATTTTATCATTGATATTTGAAATTTCGATATTGACAAAAAAAAGGGGGCGAGGGAGAAATGTGAAGAAAAAAGAGAGAAGAAAAAGAAAAATGCAAAGAGATTTAATCCCTTAGTGATTGATGATAAAAGTCAAAATGGAATCCAGAGTTTTGAGTCCAAAATTGGGGCAATTTTTGGGAAAGAATGCGATTTTAAGTGCAATGTCCTTGAAAATCCTATTTCTTAACTATCGTTTTCAAGTCGCATCATAAGCTCATAAAGTCCATCGCTGATTTATCTTTCATGACAACTTGAAATAAGGATCATGCCTTTAAGGAATTTACCAATCACTTATGATCACAGGGTCATAACCTATTTCACATGTTTAGCTATCACTTTTACCCATATAGTACAATCTTATAGAACTTATATGTTGAATGAGTTTTCTCAAGAAAAAAGAGTGATAAACTATTTGCTTTCATCACGATGTGATATCGAATGGATTAGACACAATTTGGATACAAAAATAAGACAGACCCTGACATACCATCTCCCTGAGTCACCTCAAAATCATGAATAATATCCACTTGTTTTGTCCTAAAGAATGAGCTAATGAGAAAAGTGATCATTCCCCCCAAAGCACCGATGCCAAAGTGAGGAAGAAATCTTTTGTAATTTGATCTTGTTTTGAGAGATTCATCTGAAATTTTCTGCGTAAGTTTAAACACGACATTTAAACTTCTTCATTTGAAAAATGCAATTTCTATTTTACATCACTTCACATTGCGTGTTAGTACATGATTGTTTTCTAAATTTTGGGAAACACAGTTTTCTTGTTTTGTCCTAATAAATGGAGATTCACTCGAATAAAATTTGATTCAATAGGCCCAAATTAGGGCAAATTTTTATAATACATTTGTGACATTTTATTCAATAGGTCCAAACTGGGGCGAATTTTTGTAATATATTTGTGAGATTTTACTAAATAGACCCAAATTGGGTAAATTTTTGTAATACATTTGTAAAATTTCGTCCAATGGGCCCAAATTGGGGCAAAAAAATTTTTTTAACACATTTGTGGGATTTCGCCCAAGAGTTAAGTAATATACTCTCTAATCTATTGTTTAGAATTTGATATCATTACTTTTTAGAATAAAATAAAAATATTTTGTGAAAAATTCAAGTGCATGTTAAACCCTCTTGGTGTAGGTATTTATGGTTGAAATCAGTGAAAAACGCAAGTTAGAATCTTACAAATTTAAAGGTCAATCACGAAACAAAGGAAGAGAGAGGCCTTACACTGGAGCAAATTTTGAAAAATGCGATCTCAAATCCATTTATGATTTGCTTTCAAACGAACCTTTTATTTTGTTAGATTTGGTTTTTATCCCACCAACCACATCGAGTTTGGATTTTATTTCACCAACTTTTTATTTTGTTGGGTTTGGATTTTATCCCACCAACCTTTTACTTTGTTGGGTTTGAATTTTATCCCACCCACCTTTTATTTTTTTGGAATTGAGTTTTATCCCACCAATCTTTTATTTTGTTGGGGTTGAATTTTATTCCACCAACCACACCAAGTTTGAATTTTATCCCACCGAACGTTTTATTTTGTTGGGTTTGGATTTTATCTCATCAACCTTTTACTTTGTTAGGTTTGGATTTTATCACACCAATCACGTCGAATTTGGATTTTATCCCACCGAACGTTTATTTTATTGGATTTGAGTTTTATCCCACCAACCTTTTTATTTTGTTGAAATTGAATTTTATCTTACCAATCTTTTTATTTTGTTGGGTTTAAATTTTATTCCACCAACTACGTCGGGTTTGAGTTTTATCCCACCGACCTTTTATTTTGTTGGATTTGGATTTTATCTCACAAATCGTATCGGGTTTGGATTTTATCCCACTGAACATTTATTTTGACGGGTTTGGGTTTTATCCCACCGACCTTTTATTTTTTTTGGTTTGGATTTTATCCTACCAACCGTATTGGGCTTGCGTTTTATCCCACAGAACGTTTATTTTATTAGGATTGGATTTTATCCCCACGAACGTTTATTTTATTAGGATTGGATTTTATCCCCACGAACGTTTATTTTATTGGGTTTGGGTTTTATCCTACCAACCTTTTATTTTGTTGGGTTTGAATTTTATCCCACCAACCGTATTGGGCTCGTGTTTTATCCTACCGACCTTTTATTTTGTTAGATTTGAGTTTTATCCCACCAACCATATCGGATTTGGATTTTATCTGACCGAATGTTTATTTTGGCGGAATTGGATTTTATCCCACCAACCTTTTATTTTATTGGATTTGAATTTTTTTTCACCAATCATATCGGGTTTGGGTTTTATCCCACCGAACATTTATTTTATCGGGTTTGGGTATTATCTCATCGACCTTTTATTTTATTGAGTTTGAATTTTATCCCACCAACCGTATCGGCTTTGGGTTTTATCCCACCGAATGTTTATTTTGGCGGGTTTGGATTTTATCCCACCGACCTTTTATTTTGTTAGGTTTGAGTTTTATCCTACCACCATATCGGATTTGGATTTTATCCGACCGAATGTTTATTTTGGCGGGATTGAATTTTATCCCACCAACCTTTTATTTTATTGGATTTGGATTTTATTTCAGCAATCATATCGGGTTTGGATTTTATCCCACCGAACATTTATTTTATCGGGTTTAGGTATTATCTCACCGACTTTTTATTTTATTGAGTTTGAATTTTATCCCACCAACCGTATCGGGTTTGGGTTTTATCCCACCGAACGTTTATTTTGGTGGGTTTGGATTTTATCCCACCGACCTTTTATTTTGTTGGATTTGAATTTTATCCCACCAACCGTATCGGACTTAGGTTTTATCCCACCGAACGTTTATTTTGGCGGATTTGGATGTTATCCCACCAACCGTTTATTTTATTGGGTTTGAGTTTTATCCCACCAACCTTTATTTTGTTGAGTTTTAGTTTTATCCCACCAACCAAGTCGGGCTTGCGTTTTATCCCACCCAACGTTTATTTTGTTGGGTTTGGATTTTATCTCACAAACTTTTATTTTATTAGGTTTGGGTTATCCTACCACTCCTTTTATTTTCCAAGTTCAGGTTTTATGATTCATTAGGTTTTACTAGTTGTTTCTATCACAGTTGGAGTAGACAGGTAAGGAATTCGGTGTCTACGTGTTTATCTTGAGTTTCTTCGAAATTCAGATAAAGAGAGACAAGTTGTAGACACCAAAATTTTAATAATCCCTTCTTATTATTTATTTCATTTCATTTTTACCTTTTATCTTTTAATTCTCATTTTTAAAGAAATTTTATTTATTTGTTTGGTTTTGCAGGAAAAGAACACAAAGAAAACAAAAATTAAAATAAGTTTTTGTAAAAAAAAAAATTGCAGCGCGTGCGTCTTCCTTTTCTTCATCTGGTACTAAGACCAGAATTTGAGTACAAAAGCTGGCAAAGATTTTTTGAGCAATTTTTGGTTCATTTTTGCTCCCAATTTCGTTGCCTTACACGTTCACACGAGTACTAAACATCTAATCTTGGGTTTTGACACCTGGAAAATTAATCAAATGGCTCATATGTTGTCAAGAAAATGCAGCAAATATGCACCTTAGATGTTAGGGTTTGGAGGAGGTTTTAGGTTCCATATAAAGGGATAAAATGCAGCCCTAAAATGGGATGAATGAAAGAGGAGAAGAGGAGGTGGCAGAAAGAGGAAAAAAGGAGAGAAAAGAGAGAAAACAAGAAGAAAAAGAGAAGAAAAAGATAGCAGAAAATTTTCTGGAAAAAGTGAGCTAGGGTTGGACGGGCAGCCCTGTTCAGAGGCCATTTCTTCTTCTTCTCGACTTCTTTTGGATCGATTATTGATTTTAGATACTCTATAGATGTATGAGAAAAACTTTTGTGTTGGAAATTTTCAGAGGAAACATCTATAAACACGTCAAATCTGGGCTCATATTTGCAGGTTCATCAGCTCTTGAACAACTTTTGCAGCAAAACCTTGGCTTTCCCCTGCAATTTCTCACATCTGGGTTTACTTCTCGTGCTGGTTTTATGCTTTTTTCTGCCTTCTAAAGTGCAAAGGTAACCTCTTTCCATCTTTTTCGCCCACATATCATCGGATCTGTATCAAGAATGCTAAAATTTTGCTTGCTGCGTTTTGTCCTTTTCTCTACTTTGCTGTTTTCTTCCTCTTATGGCAGCCCTTTAGTTGGAAATTTAGTGTATATTTTTGCCGTTTGATCTTGTATTTGAAAGATATATTTGATGATTAATGCTTGGGTTGAAAGATATCGTCTGAATCTGCATGAACATGGCTCTAATGTTGGTTGCCTGGGTTTGATAAGCTTACGGTTGCAGTAGAAAAGAAAGCTTCGAAAGCTTTGCATGAATAATTTGGAAATTTGTGTTTTTGATCCCTCAACTTTTACTTAATTCTTCTATGGCCCAAAATCTGGAAAAAACAATCAATTTGGCCCCTCTTAAGTTTTAATCCCCTTTGTTGTGTTTTAACAAGCTTTTTGGTCAGAATATTTTCAGGTTTCAAGGCATAAATAAAGTTTAATGATTTTGGTTGATTTAATATTTTGGTTGGGATTTGTAAGAAGATGAAAATTGGGTTAAGAGTTATTTTTGTTTGGGTTTAACAAATGGGTTTTGATTAATTTTAATTGGGTTTTGACATGGTTTGGGAGGCCAAAACCCATGAATTTTTCGGTTGGGCTTGAGTGATAAAAAGATGGGCTGACCTGCTTGTTTCTTCGAACTTTTGGTCGGGCTAAGTGGCTTCTGGCCGGCTAGAATAAAAGAATGGCCCAATGGCCTGTTAGCTTAGGAAAATCAAATCCAAAAATTTCATAGCAGCCCCTATACGTTTGAGTAATCTGATTGTGACCCTAAAAACTTTAGTTTTATTTCAATTCGATCCCTAATTTAATTACAATTTGGTCCATAAACTTTATTTTTCTTTGATTTTGACCACTAAATTTTGTAATATTTATAATTTGAGCTTAAAAACTTTCTTAATTTTTGTAATTAGGTCCCTAGCAGTTTTGATTTCTTAAATATAAGTTACTTTTCTTCTCTAATTGTTAATTATACTTCATTTAAGTGCTTTAATTGGTAGATTGCATGATTATTTTCATTTCTTTATAATTAAATTGGTATCTTGATAATTTTGTTGATTTTGGAGTATAAATAGGGCAAATTTCACCCCATTTGACTACAATTTGAAGGGAGGTAACCTCTTTTATTATTTTAAATTCTTCTATGTGCTCTAATGTGTTTTTGTGTGTGATTGCATGTTTTGAGTGCTTTTCTTTTAATTACTCATTTTTAAGTTTCATTTATTTTATTTTATTTTGATAATGATTTGTGAGGCATTTAAATGCCAATTGTAATAGCTAGGCACTCAATATTTGTATTTAGCTAGCCTATGTAATAGATAGGTTTTAATTTTTATTAAAAATATATTTAGTTAGATGAATGTAATAGATAGGTTTTTATTATTTTTAATTCCCCTCTTAGATTGTAGTTAGAGTCCTGAATGTAATAGTTAGGCTTTTATTTGCGTTTATTTGCTTGTGTGCTTGCATATTTGTGTGTTTACGTGTTTATTCGCTTTCATTAGGATTTTGCATCTAGATATTATGCTTATGTGTTAAGTGCTTTATGTGTTTACTTGCTTTAATTATGTTTGTATGATTTATTTAGTTATAATAAATGCATGACGTCACCACACTAGTCCAACGCTAGTTATGGCCTTTTCTCGTCGATTTCTCACTAATTCAATGCTAGTGAAGACTTGTAGAAATGGGTTATTCCAATGCTAAATCTCTTAGGCCGTTTTCGCGCTAGAATTCATCCTTTGCTTGATATTTATTGCATTTCATGCATACTTTTCACTCTTACGATCCTTTTTCTCATTTGGCATGATATTTCCTTTATATTATCTCCCTAATCCCTATATGAGCAAAACATAACATTGAGACCTGCATTCCATTTAGGAAATTAGATATAGATTAGTTTATTTGTTCGACTAGATTAGGAGAGTCATCCTTCAAATATGGGAAATGAACGAGCGTGACTTCTTAACCTTAGCACATTTTTTTCCCCTCTATAAGAAAGAAAAATTGAGTCACGAATTTTAGTCTCTCATACCCATTATGTTGCATCCCTCTCTTAGGTCGCATATACTTATCTAATACTATAATTTTTCTTTTCTTCGGATCTCACTCTTTACATATTCGTGACCTTTTTTAAGAATCATTTTGAGCATCACAATTAATGTGATTCGTACCAATTAAACTTTGAAGAGATATTTCGACCATCTCGATGTCCATTAAGTCTAGATTTGCATCGATATAGGAACATTCAAAATGTGATAAGTTTTATATGATAGATTAAGAAAATTTTCGACTAAATCACACAACTAGTTTTGACTAGGTTGAAAAGGTGTCTTAGATTAAATATTTGCTTTCCCTTTTTTCAATCGTGACTCCCGAACTCTTTTCTCTTGTTTTTCGAAAACATGGAGTTGTCTAAGAAAGGTTTTGTTTATTTTTTATTGGAAAACATATTTTGAGTGATTTGGTACACCTTAAATCAATGCCAAGTAGGACTCCTATTTTTCGTAAAAAACCCTTTTTAGACTATTATTTTGGGTCAAAACAGTCACACTTTTTAAGTTCTATTTTAGGCCCTTTTTCTTTTGTTTATTCTCTAAAATAAAGAACTCATTTTATTCATTTTTCTAACACCAAATACAATAGATTTTGTTTTTCAAAAAAATGGGCCGCGAAAGAGGACAATGTTGTTTTAAGTGTAAGGGGTGGTAAAATGGTTACAAATTTTTATTTCTTTGCTATTTTCAAACAGGAATCTTTTGTATTTCAATGATTATTATTGTTTAAGGTTTGCATATGAATGTGTTTGCTATCAAGTAGCGTTGACTTTAGAGTGTTTCTTTGGTGAATAGTTTGCTATTTTGAGACTTTTTTTTTATTTTTGACTAATTTGGCTTGGTATTGTAAATATTTTTCTAGTGTTTTCCTTGTGAGGTTGGGCTAATTATTAACTTTAATTCTCAGTATTATTGGGATATGAAACAAGTTTTTTGGTCCTTTATATTGTTACTTATATGTTTCATACTTTGATTATACTTCACCAGTTGTTATTGCCTAATAATCGAGGTTCTTCATTGAGGAGATGTTGACTTTTGTGTCAAATAATAACGGTAGTTTTAAGTATGTGATTCTTAAGCGATGTGAGCTGAGTAACCAAACTCCTTCATTTGGGAGATGTTCGAGCTCGCGTCAATGGTTTGAACAGCTAAAGATTAAGTATACTCTCCTGTTAAAATTCAAAAGCACTTAAGTGCGGGGGAATTAAAAGGAAAAAAGAGAAAAAAAGGAATGAAAAGGAAAAAAAATGGGAAGTGTTACTAGTGGATCCTTGTGCTTATATAAATACATTTGAGATTTTGATTAACGATTGGCTCCTTTGTGAGAATAGCGTATTAAATATTTTATATACCTAGTTGGTTAGCCAAACCTGAACAAGTTGATAATACTAGAAGTTGCTTGGAATAGTATCTTTTTGGTTCGCACTATTTATAGTTAACACTTGACACTTACTTTGTATTGTCAATTTAACAATAATAGTCCCAAAATATGGCCATTGGTTAACAATAAAGTTGTGACACCTAAGATCGTAAAGGGTTCAACTAAATTCTTGTGATCTCGAAAAGGCATATGATTTAATTGCACATAATTTAGATGTATCCAGAGATAATCTAAAGTATCTTTTTATGATACATTCTTGGCATGTTAAAAAAATATTTGGATAATTAATTCAAACTCTGGAACAAAATCCGGCAAACCCTAGTTTCTTGCAAAATATTTTCTCCACTTTATTTTCCTTAGCTTGATTTTTAACTTATTTCTTAGATAGTGAATAATAAATCCCTTGAATTTGTCTTTTATAGCTTTTATATTAATTAAAGTCGGTAAAATTAGCTCGTCCGTGTGGGTTTGTCTCCTAGAATTCTCCAGACGATTTATTACTATAATTGACTCTATGCACTCGTAGAAATCGTTGATCCGAAGGAACCATAACACTTGATTGGAACATGATCAGGAGGAGAAGGTTAACAAGTTTGACAATTTCAAATGTGGTACTATTCCCTTAGGAAGAATCAAAGATCTGGTTATCATGAAAAGGCGAGGTTTGGAACATGATCAGGACAAGGGTGCTAAGTCTAAAAGTTTCAGTTGCAGTATTATTGAATTTTAATGGTCCCAGCTATCTTAGATAATGTTCTTCTCAATGACAACAAGAATTTGAGATGCAGTAGCACTAAAAGAGTATAAACCTCAGGAGGATCAAAGCTCGGAAGCTGAGATGCTGCTATAAAAAAACCTATATTTTGCCTCAAAACCCTTTTTGAGAACTTTCATCTTTAGATGGTCCACCATGCCACCGTTCCCTCCCATCTCACTTTTCTTTCTCTCTTGATCATTTGCTTTAGCGTGTTCTTCAGCTCTCTAGAAGAGTTCCTTCAGATCCTTATGAGCCTTCTGATTTATCTTTTGGGATAACTTTTCTAACTTGATTCCATACTGAAAGGTCATAATATGCCCATGCTCAGTGGTTCTAGCAATCTTATGGTTTCATGCTTGAATATATCAATATAGTCTTGTAAGGTCTCTTCCTTTTTCTGCTTCAGTGCTTTTAAGTGATATAAGTGCTCTGAATACATTTTTTATTACCAACTTAGTGAGAAGAAAAAATCAGCTCGCTAAATAAAACTTTTAATATCACCCTTCTTATACTCACGAAGTCAATTGGAAGTTGCACCTTTCAATGTGCCTGAGAAGTCTCAAAAAGGATAGCATTTTTTACCCTTTAGAGGCATATCTTGAAGCGATATGTATCTAAATGTTCCAATGGATTTATGGTACCATCATAGGAATCAAAGTAAGGAGTCTGCTGGTGCCTTGGGAGAGGCTTCAAAATGATTTCATCTGTGAAAGGCATGTAGTACTTGTAACGAAGTTTGTCCCCTTCCTTATACTCTATCTTGTCCTTCTGAATTTTGCATCTTGAGATCCTCCTCTTGAGTGGGTTCATTGTGAGAATTCCTAGGATATTCTCGAGCTGTAGAGTCAACATCCTCTAGAGATCTCTGACAAGGACAAGAGGTAGTAGTCCAACTAGATTCACGCTAGGCAGACTCATATGAAATACATCTTGTTCCTCGCCTTGTTGACTTGGCACGGAAGACTTCCCATTTGAAGCTTTCACTCTGCCATCTGCATTCTGCCTTTACTGCTTAGTCCTACAAGAGCTTTCCCTTCTGTGGTTTCCAAATTGTTCTCTTTGATTCTGAATCTGTTGATTAACAATCATGTCATAAGCACTTTGATTTGCTACCTAAACCTATTTATCTCAGCGTCCTTGTCTTAGTCTTGAAGACCGAAATCCACTCTTGCTTGCCCCCATACCGGTCAGCATGTCGTACTGAGCGATCTGAGAGACATTGAGATGCACTAGATTTATCTTTGTGGGGATTATTACGATTGGTATGACAAGTACTAGGTGCCAATTCGAGTTGCTAAATAATCATTTCCAAGAGATGGCGCCAAATATTGATGTTAAAACTTGAGCACTTTTGAAATGATAAATATATCCTCGTTAGAGTAGTCAATATATAATAGTTAGAGTTCTTGGTCTGGATAGAGCGTCAATATTCAGTTTTTTCGAAAATATATTAACTTCAATGAATATACCTTGAAACAAGTGTCCAAAACTTATAAATCCAAATAGACAATCCGGAGGAAGCTTCCGATGCTTAAGCCAATACCTAAGACTCTGGAGAAAATAATTTGAACATAAGAGTAATAAGTCAGAGCGTAAAAATCAAGAAAACCCTTCTGTGTTATCGTTGTAAGTTAGAAATGCCCCATATCATTCAAAATACCCAAAAAATTCCCTCGTGATTCAAATTGATAAGGAATGGCGATTTATGACTTGTTATGTCACATGTATCAGGTCATATCCTCATTTATTCATCAAATTATATTTTATTTTAGTCTTAATGTTTTCTTTCCTTTTTTTTAACGAAAGAAATTTATTTCCACCATTTTGTTCCCTTTTTAATTCTTTTTTTTCCCTTTACTTTCCTCCACCACCTTCCTCCTTTACGCTTGCTACTCTACCCTGTACCACCATCCTATTACCCTCCCTCCCCACTCATTCTCCTCTTTTCTCCCCTAACCACCACTTTTTCCCCTTCACAACACCACTTCTCTCATCCTCTTCCTTCTTTTCTCCCCTCTTCCCTCTTTCCCCATCTCCCCCTCCCTCTTCCCCTTTTCTTGACACCCCCACCCTTTTACACCCTTCCTGCTACCCCTTTCCCCAGGTGACTAGATCTAGTCCTAACAAGAGAAGAGAAGAGAGAAGATAAGGGATGGCAATGGTGGCAAGTGGTAAGACGATAAGGGTGGTAGAGAGGGAGGATGGGGAAAGGAAAGGGACAGGGATAAGGAAATAATTTTTAAAAATTTTAGAACACCCAAAAGGAGATAAAAAAGTAAAAAAAAAATAGTGAAAGAAAAAGAATAAAATATAAGGATAAAATAGTGCTTTTTTAATCGTGTGTATGATAGTTGGAGGTAGCTTAACAAGTAGTAGGTCAATTTCCATATTAATTTGAACTACCAGAGGGTTTGTGGATATTTTTATTTGATAAGGAGGCTTCTTAACTTTTGTCTATGTCACCGAATGGAGTACTAGATTTTACCCTAAACTGTGTTAGGGGAGTTTAGAATAAAATGATTAACATTGTACTTTAAGTATATGGTGAAAGCTAACAAATATTTTACCAAATAGGCCTTAACAAGCTTTGTGGGCTAGGCCTGTAAAATATGAAATTGACCCAATAATGTCAGTGTACATAATCCTTAATTGCTTTCAATATGTGTCATTGTATAATTAATTATATAATTTTTAGGATTAATCTTGTATACATCGACAGTATATCCACTTCCACCCTTTAATACATACCACTTAATCTTAATTTAAATTTGAAAATATTTTTTGCATGTGTGACGTGTATCCAAGGATGATGATGTATACAATGTCAATTTATACAAAATAAACTCTATTTTTTATATCATCATAGATCTAGGTTGAATTTGATTGACTGAAGTCAAAATTCAAATCTATAGACAAATAGGGCAATAGAAAATATTGTTAAAGTAGATGATGGAAATAAAAGATAGTGAAAAAGAAGGAGAAAATTAGTGTTCAATATACAATTCAAGAACACTGGCCAACTGGAAGCATTATTGTAGAAGGCTAAAAGCACGACTTGATTATTAACCTTTCAATTGTTAAACATCATCAAACTCTGTATTTATCTATGTGTATTACGTATGTGATTTGTCATACCTAACAACTTGCCATCATAATTGATGAGAGAATCAAGCAATTGTTAGAATATCTTCTGATATGGTCCTGATGCCCACCATAATAACATTCCAAACAGAAAATTGTAAGTTCAGTTTCAAATGCAAGTCCAATTTACATCACCTAACCATTGTTGACATTTCAACTATCAAGTAAGCTGTGTGAGGACCTAAAAAAAAGACATTACTTATTCATTTTACCCATTTTAACTGCATTGCATTTTATTCATTTAATTACTTATTTATTGTTTAATGATTTGACAATGATTTTTAGTCTTAATGATTTGTTTTAATTGTTACATGTGGGGGTTAGGTAAGTGGGGGTAACTATGACTTTGAGTGAGGGTGTATGAGGAAACTTTAGTGAAAAGAGGAGTTTTAGTGCAAAAAGAGATTTTTTGGGGAAAAGATATTTGGAACAAGACACCATGAGAATTGGACCAAGTGGCACACTAAGAACCAAAACACTTTATAAGACTTCACCTACCAATCTCTTTTCTTTCTATTTTCAATTTCTTGTCTTTTGAGAGAGAGAGAGAGAGAAGAGAGAGAGAGGAGCCAAGAACTCTTAGGAAGAAAAGGAGAGGAAAAATATCTCCAACTCAAGTTCCAATCTTACTTGAAATTGTGGGGAAAAGGTAGGGAAGACCTTTATTACTTCACTTATCCTTGGTTTAAGCTGGGAAAGAAGAAGATTTGGTGGGCTTGTGGGTTGATTTTATCTTGTTTGGTGGATCAAAAGAGGTAAACATGCTAGATTACCTTTCTTTTTTTCCCTTATGTTTAAGATAAGTTGATCTTATGGATTTAAAAACTAGATCTTATGGTGAATCCTAGAAGTTTCCCAAGTTGTTGATTTTGAATTTGATGCTTAACTTCTTGAGATGCAACTTAGGATTTGGATATTTACATGTAACTTTGGTGGCTTTACTTTTTAAGATTTATGGTTATATTTATATATATAGATATCTATTAACATGATAGGGATGAAGCCTTGTGGATTTGTTAGGAATTTTTGGTTAAAAATTGAGTGATTAGTTGGGTAAATGTTGTAAAAAAATTTGAGAAAAATTTCTGCTTGCTAGCCGAAAACAAGGACTGGAAATTTCAGCTTGGATTTTAAATTTTTCATGATGATTTAAACTAAATTTTTCTCAAAGCACTCTATAAGACTCTAAACTACAAGTGTGTGTTGGATTTGTACCAAAATCATGGACCTTTAAATGGTTTAAACTCCATTTCCTCATTGTTTTCTTGGCCGAAATTCTGCTCAAGCTGGCCGAAGAGAGAGACAGAGGTTTTGTGCAGCTTTTCTCTTGAAGTTGTGGGGTGAAATTGTTATATTAATGCCTTACACACTTGATTATACCTTAACCTTAACATGGATGATGGATTTGAGCAAAATATGGTAAGTCTAAGAGGTGAAAACCCTCATTTTTCCCTATTTTAAGTACTGGATTTCCAGCCTAGAAACAAAACTATTTTGGGCAGTTTTAAGTCCTAATTAGTGGATGAAAATGAGATATTTTTGCAGTAACTTTTACTTGAATTATTGACCTAACATGTACATAGATTTTCCCCTTGAATTGAACAAGAAACCATGCATTTTAGGGAGAGTTTGAAATCTAAAAACTTGAGGTTTCTTAGTTGGGACTTGGAAGTAGTTTGGTTTAAATGTGTGGTTTGGAGTAGTAGATCTTATTGTACTCTATTTACTTGATTCTAGGATTTGGAAGTAAGTTCGAAATTGCACCCGAGACGAACATTTGAACGTTGCTTCAATTGATGAGTGTTTTAAGTGCTTGTACAGTGTTTATGTGCCATGTTTCCTTGCTTGAGTGATATGCTTTCGTAGTTGAGATACTTATACGTGAATTGGTATTGCATGGGTGAGCATGTACCTTATCATGCTTGACCCTTCTTGACTAGATTCCTGATGTTTGTATTAAATGAATTATTTTACTTATGCTTGACTTGTTAGTCGTTTGGGTGGTTATCTTATCGACTTCATTATGTGCTTGGGGCCCCAAAATCCCAATGGCTAGTTGATCAAGTTGAGCCGGCAAGGGCTTGGTCGATGAGATCAATGAACCATGGGTTTTGTCACTTAGATTTGAACTTGAACTTGCCCTTGAACCGGTATACTCGAGTAATACCCTTCTTGAATTTGATGTACGAGCCTGGTAGGGGGTTGACCGGTGGTTGGAGAATAAAGTGAAGTGGTGGATTATTTGATAGTATTATGGAATAAATTTGACGGAGTGTCAACGGAAATCTTGAATCTTGATCAAGCAACTTGAACAAGTTCATGAAAGCCCTGTATCCTTTTTAATTAATATGTTATTGCTTGATTGAAATGTAATTTCTCCATCTTGTGGTGCTTTACATTCTTTTATGGCTTGTGTATTAAATTATTGATATTATTGATTGCATGACCTTCTTGGAACCTCATTGAACGACAGCTCACCACTTTAGTTTGTTTTCCTTACACGGGGCGAGCACTTGGGCAAGTGATTAAGGAGGGCCGAGTTTTGTCTAAATCTTTTGCCTTAGTATTATAGTATCAACTTTCTAGTTTTGTTTATGACTTGCAAGTTTGAAAATTCAACTTTTGTAAGTTTGAACTAGTGATGTACCTTAAGTTTGAAATGATCACTATCTCATGTATTTGTCGAAGAATGGTTCTTATTATTGTTGTTTGGAGATGTGATTCTTGTTTTTGAGGTAGTTGTGCTTGTGACCAAGATTTGTTAGTAAGTTAGGGATTGAGTCCTGATGAGAGTTGGGTAGGTGGCCCGCTAAGCCCTTTGGTTTGCCTTAGGGGGAGGTGGGGTCGTCATAGTTGGTATCCAAACTCTTAATGAGCTCATACTGGGAGAAGGTTCTCAGACTGTGGAGATTGGTCTGTTAAGCATGAATGAGTTACTCGTGTTAGGACATTAGATATGTATGTCATGTAGGAATCTCGAATGTGATTGATTTACTCTTTGGATTGGGCAGTCGAGTTGTTGAATTATCCTATTTTCGGATTCTTTACCCAAATATCAAATAAGATATAGCACTATGATGAGAGTAGAAATCATGATTGAATTTGAGGTAATTTTTTATAGCAAAGGTCTAGGCGCGGAAGAATCTAGTATTAGACTTGAGATTGAACCGATCAAAGAGATTGGATCGAGAAGTGCTGTCATGGACTAGTTCGAGTAAATGTTTGGTTAGTGTTTCGTATAGATGGTGGCTAGATTGTTGTGCCTATTTGAGAAACTAGTATTGTAGAACATGTTTCCCTTCTCCTATGACTATGCGAACTTGTTAGGTGTTTACTTGATTTTTGTGGGAGGGGGGGGGGTTAACCTCTTTCTACCCCTCTTGTGGATATTAGATACCCATAGTTTGGTTCTTGATGTAAAAGTATGGACTTGACTTGGAATCCTATCCTGTCGAGATTGAGAGTTTTGAATAATGTATGGAGATTCTGAGGGAAAAGGATGTGGGTTCTATACTTGTATGCAAATTTTGGCAGAACTAGGATGATCACCTTATGAAGGATAGTAAAATGGCACTATTGGGGATAAGAGGGCATAGTTTCTACTTGAGCAGGTCTATTGAAGATGAGTCTATTGGGGATAAAGGTGTGGAACTTTTGATCAAAGGAGTATGCTTTAATGTTTGTTATGTGTATCAACCTTTGTTAAGACCTAAGAATAGGAGTACATGTCGTGGTATCTTAAGATATTGTCCCACTTGTATTTAGATTTCTTGCATATTTCATTGAAGAATGGCTAAGGTTAGTTTCTATGGATGACTTGGACGCAAAAAGCATAAGAGTTATCTAGTTCGGTGTTTCAATTTGTGATTAGCTACCCATTTTGATACTTCGAATTGTTTGACAAGCTGACATTTGAGTGTAAGTGAATCGGTGATACAAGAAAAATTGGAAGAGATACATGAGGGAAACAGCGATTCTCAAAAGGAGGTAGAGCTCCAAAAAGCAATTTGCCCTGACAACTAGGAAGGACGATGGAAACAAAAGTGAGTTACTAAACAAGAACATGAAGATGCAAAAGAAATATCTATTTGCAAGACTAGGTGAGAATTTCGAGTACAAAAATTCTTTTTAAGGGCCAGACGGTGTGAGGACCCAAAAAAAATAAAAGATTACTTATTTATTTACCCATTTTAACTACATTGCATTTTATTCATTTAATTTCTTATTTATTTGTTTAATGATTTGACAATGATTTTTAGTCTTAATGATTTTTTTATTGTTACATGTGGGGGTTAGTAAGTAGGGTGACTATGATTTTTGAGTGAGGTGTGTGAGTAAGTTTTAGTGAAAAGAGGGAGTTTTAGTACAAAAAAGAGATTTTTGGGAAAAAGATATTTGGAACAAGACACCATGAGAATTAGGCAAGTGTCATACTAGGAACCAAAATACTTTATAAACTTCACCTACCAAGCTCTTTTCTTTCAATTTCAATTTCTTGTCTTCCGAAGAGAGAGAGAGAGAGAGAGAGAGGCCAAGAACTCTTAAGAGAAAAGGGGAGGGAAAACTTCTACAACTCAAGGTTCCAATCTTGCTTGAAATTGTGGGAAAAGGAAGGGAAGACCTTGATTACTTCACTCATCCTTGTTTAAGCTTGGAAGGAAGAAGATTTGTGGTGGGGGTTTATGTGTTGATTTCAACTTGTTTGGTAGATCAAAAGAGGTAAACATGCTAGATTACCTTTCTTTTCTTTTTTTTCTATGTATAGATAAGTTGATCTTGTGGGTTTAAAGACTAGATCTTGGCGTGAATCCTAGAAGTTTTCCAAGTTGTTGATTTTGAATTTGATGCTTGACTTCTCGAGATGACAACTTAGGGTTGGATGTTTATATGTAACTTTGGTGGCTTTACTTGTTAAGATTTATGGTTATATATATATCTATTAACATGATGGGGGTGAAGCCTTGTGGATTTGTTAGGAATTTTTGGTTAAAAATTGAGTGATTAGTTGGATAAATGTTGGAAAAAAATTTGAGAAAAATTTCTGCTTGCTGGTTGAAAACAAGGACTGGAAATTTCAGCTTGGATTTTAAATTTTTCATGATGATTATAAACTAAATTTATCTCAAAATACTCTATAAGACTTTAATACAAGTATGTGTTGGATTTGAACCAAAATCATGGACTTTAAGTGGTTTAACTCCATTTTCTCACTGTTGTTCTTGGCTAAAATTCTGCTCAAACTAGCCGAAGAGAGAGAGAGGTTTTGTGGCAGCTTTTTCTCTTGAAGTTGTGGGGGTGAAATTGGTTATATTATGCCTTATGCACTTGATTTATATCTTAACCCTAACATGGGTGATGGATTTGAGCGAAATATGGATAAGTCTAAGAGGTGAAAAACCTCATTTTTCCTTGTTTTAAGTGTTAGATTTCCAGTCTAGAAACAAAACTTGTTTTGGGGCAATTTTAATCCCTAATTGGTGATGAAAATGAGATATTTTCACACTACCTTTTACTTGAATCATTGACCTAACATGTACATTAGATTTCCCTCTTGAATTGAATAAGAAACCATGCATTTTCGGGAGAGTTTGTGAGTGAGAAAAGTTTGAAAACTTAAGATTTCTTAGTTGGGACTTGGAAGTAGTTTCGTTTAAATGTGTGGCTTGGAGTAGTGGATCTTACTGTACTCTCTATTTACTTGATTTTAGGACTTGAAAGTGAGTTTCGAAGTTGCACCGAGATGGACATTTGAACTTTGCTTTAAGTGCTGAGTGTTCTAATCCCTTGTTGAAGTGCTTATGTGCCATGTTTCCTTGATTGAATGATATGCTTTCTGAGTTCAGATACTGATACGTGAATTGATATTGCATGGGCGAGCATGTACCTTATCATGCTCGATCCTTCTTGATTAGATTCCTGATGCTTGTATTAAATGAATTACTTTACTTGTGCTTGACTTGTTGGTCATTTGGGTGGTTATCCCATCGACTCCATTGCATGCTTGGGGCTCCAAAATCCCAATGACTAGTTGGCCGAGTGAGCCGGCAAGGGTTTGGTCGATGAGATCAATGAATCATGGGTTTTGTCACTTAGATTTGAACTTGAACTTGCACTTGAATTCTTGAACTTGATCTTGAACTGGTATACTCGAGTATTATCCTTCTTGAATTTGACATGCGAGCCCGGTAGGGGGTTGACCAGTGGTTGGAGAATGACGTGAAGTGGTGGATTACTTGATAGTATTATGGAATAAAGTTGACGGAGTGTCAATGGAAATTTTGAATCTTGATCAAGCAACTTGAACAAACTCATGAGAGCCCCGTATCCTTTTTTGAATGTGTGTTATTGCTTGATTGAAGTGTAATTGCTCTATCTTATGGTGCCTTACATTCTTTATGGTTTGTGTATTAAATTATTGATATTATTGATTGCATGATCTTCTTGGAACCTCATTGAGCAACAGCTCACTCCTTTAGTTTGTTTTTCTTACAGTGGGCGACCACTTGGGCAAGTGATTAAGAAGCGTCGAGTTTTGTCTAGATCTTTTGCCTTAGTGTAATAGTATCAACTTTCTAGTTTTATTTATGACTTGTAATTTTGAAAACTCAACTTTTCTAAGTTTGAATTAGTGATGTACGTTAAGTTTGAAACGATCGATGTCTCATGTATTTGTCGAAGAATGGTTCTTGTTATTGTTGTTTGGAGATGTGATTCTTGTTTTTGAGATAGTTACGCTTGTAACCAAGATTCATCAATAAGTTTGTGATTGAATTCTGACGAGAGTTGAACAGACGGTCTACTAAACCCTTTGATTCGTTTTAGGGGGAGGTGGGATCATCACAAGTTGGACATAAATTTCTTGGATGTTGAAGCCCTCCTCTATGTGCTTGTTAGGCTAGAACTAGTTACTCGTCTTTAGCAAAAGTAACAAGGAAAATAAAAAGGATATGTAGAATCCAGCACAAAAAAAAAAGGAGGGAAAAGCCTAAATTAATTGAATAGATTATAAAAAATTTCTTAAAAAGATGCACTCTGTAAATCTCACAAAAAAATCCCAAGATTTGGAGAACAAGCCTAAATATTGTTAATGGAACTCAAGATTCAGAGTTACAGCAATTGATAACAATAAAAAGAGAAGGCAGAAAAGCTCATCAGCCAACAAATTAGTTTTAATAGAAATAGGTAGATCGGACTAGAACTCATTAGTTTTTGTAGAAATAATTTTTACCAAAAAACACTAAGATACTTTGACCTCTAAATCAACTCTGTCTGACACAAAATAATTATAACATTGATAATAATAACAAGGGATAATTGCAGAAACCTCCCCTGAGATTTCTGACATTTGCACTGACTTCCCTTGTGGTTTGAAAAATTACACTGACCTCCCCTGATTATTAATCCTTTGCAAATTCAGTCCAAACGATTAAAATATTATTTTAGGGAGTGAAATTAGAATTTTGTACCAAATTTGTCCTTTGTACTACATGTCCAATGAATGACAAAGTACTACAAATCAATTAACAATTAATAAACTTTAAGGAGTATATTTTATAAGCAAATACGCATTACCTATTTAAAGTACTGGCTCTTTATGGATTTTACTTTCAAATATTTAATTTAATACAAATACTTACGCTCAAATACAGATTTGTATTTACTTTCAAATATTTCATTTTTGTTAAATACAAAAACTACCAATCTCTCTTCCGTAAAAATATTAATATAACACTTTTTCAATTTTAGTTACAAACATTTATGTGTTTAACATAAATTAAATGATTTAGAATAAAATGCCCATAAAGAGAAGGGAAAAAGCTCCTTAGCCGACAAATTAGTTTTACAGAAATAGGTAGATTGGACTAAAACTCATTAGCTTTTATTAAAAAGATTTTTAAAAAAAAATTAAAACACTTTGACTTCAAAATCAACTCTGTCTGCCCCCCAAAAAAATTCAAACTTCGTACATTGTCGTTATCAAATGCAAATGCAAAAGAATTTTTTGGATAAAAAGGCTATGTTAATTCAATCAATTGATAACGACAATTTACATTATCAAATGCAAATGCGACTTCCTTCAGATAACCATTGTCGTTATTTTCAACTATCAAGTAATTAGCTGGAGTGCTGGACACTAATTTTCTTTCGGCATCATTTTGAAGATGATGTTGAAGCTATCTGCCCTGTGCTTGTTAAGCAAGAACCAGTTACAAGTCCTTCGTCAAATTAATGGGAAAATAAAAAGGCTATGTTAATTCAAGCCTAAAAAGAAAAAAGAAAGCCTAAATTAATTCAATTGGTTACCAAAATTTTCTCAAAAACATGCATTCTATAATTGTCATGAAATTTGCTAGGTGACTTTTCGAAAAGTTTATACCTCTTCCCACTTTTTCTAAAGAAATATTTGAATATGTCAGTATCGTTAAAAATACAATATTTGATTTAATTATTACTGCTTGTGGGAATACTCCACCTTCCTCCTCCCTCCCTCCCAGAATGCCATAGAAAAAAATTATGCAACAAGTAGGCATAACCTCGCTGTCTTTCGGCATAGAAACAATCCTATTAATTTTTAGAAATTTAAAATTATCGATCTACCACTGTACATATAAATATGAAATTGATCTACATGTTAAAGTGTTTTAACACAAAAAAAAATACAAGGGCAGAATATGAGATTCAATTAATAGTGGAACTTGAATTTCTTCTTCAACTAAAAGATGACTCATGCGAACCATGCAAGTCAAATTTCACATTTAGTTTGAACACCGGAAACAATGATCAGCTGCTTGTTGATTAATCGCAAAATTGATTTATACATGTATCTAAAGAATTGGTTTTTGAATTAAATATGCCTTGTAATACAAGTAACATATATTGTATTATACTATGAAGCTTAGTTTTCTTAATTTTCGCTGACTCATTCTTTTGTTCTGTGAAAGGCTTTTTGTTTAATTTTCATCATCAATAATTATTTGCGGTCTGCAAATGGTAATTTTTGTGTAGGTTGAAGTTAATTTTTCGCTTGTATTACAAAGCATACATGGTTAGAAATTAAAAGATATTTAGAAACATATATAAACCTTAGAGTTCTTGATTAATCAATTGTTAATAATGGTTATAATAGCTTAGAGAGAAAATACACTTTACCCTACCCCAATGGTTAGCGATTTTTCACATAACTCCTTTGTGATTTTAAAAACTATATATAACCCTCTCATAACTTGGACTAAAATATCAAAGTGACAAAAATGATTTTCTGTAATGAAACCCACAGAAATATCGAGATTATCCTTGTCTAAAAATTAAAATGATTAAAATAATCAAAATATGTAAACATAATATGCATGGCACTTTTAATCTCTTATGCTTTGTGTTTTACCACATAACTCCCTTATAATTTAGTGCTTTATCATATAACCCATTATGATTTTCAAAATATATACATAACCCCCCTATCTTTAATAAATAATTTCAACCTTTATATGAGGGCGCTTTTGACATTTTAATTGCCTCTATTATAGGATGCAAATTTTGTCACTTTGACACTTTAATACAAATCATGAGGGGTTATATATAATTTTTGAAACTGTAGGAGAGTTATTCAAAAATATGCTAAACCATAGGAGGGTAAAGTATATTTTACCCTAACTTAGAAGTATCAAGAGGAAATGAAGGAAAAAGTAATACAGACAAAATAAATAAAAGAGAAAATGGGAGGGATAGATTATAGATATATATATATATATATAATACCAAATTGTAGATAAAATGCCTATAAAATTTGATAGTGGGCAAAATGCATATAGGATCATAGTTCATGGAGGTAAACTGCATACGGACGCTTTGTTATTGTTAGTAATGATAGTCAAACTTAATTTTGACTAATGTATTGGGCAAAGTGGTTAAAAATTACATTAATAGGCAAATTGAAAATCCCCGCAAAAGTTAAAGGGGTTTAATTCTATCATCCATATGTTATTTTGGAAGAATGGTGGGCACATATGGTTCAATTTACTGTTGTTTTAGTATAAAACTTGATAGCTAGTAAGATTTGTTAATGATATAGTAAATAGTGGTAAGATTTGTTAATGAAATGAAGTCATAAATTTTTCTTGGAAATGTAGTAAGTTTTACATAAAAAATGATAAGTTTTGAAGAAAAAAGTGATAACTTTTGCTCAAAATCCAGTAATTTGTTATTTACAGAGTAAGTTACATAAACTATGGAACTTCTTTCATACAAAAACTTACTATTGGCTGTACTAAATTTACTACCATAATTTTATCTCTTGTGAAACTTGTAATAGCAAGTTAAAACCTATACATGACATCATATCAGCTGTTTTGTGGTAACTCTTTGTCACTTTAGACTTTTCCTTGAAGTAGCTGGGTATAGCATAAAAAAAAAAAAAAAACTGAGCACTTTAGGAAATGTTTTCTCTTCTTTGCCTAATTCAAGGTTTGAATCCTAGATTTGGCAAATTGGCAATTGAAGGTTGGAGGGTTAGAAAAAAGTACAAAATTTTCATTCTTCAACTTTGGAGTGTCTTCTTGAAGTCTAACGAAAGTTAATTTTTCTTGAAGCACTACAGGTGATCACCAAACTGTTGCCATTTATGAAGTCTGCAAATGTACTCTTCTTTCCAAAGGATTGGTTCTATGAAGATATTTCGACGTGCTCAAAGGATTGGTTCTATGAAGAAACCTGCGTTCACATCGTCCAGTTTACCTTTACCTCAGTCATTTATAAAATATCTTTTACAGTTATCCGATATGAAGGCGAGAAAATTGGCTGCCCTTGTGCTATATATATATTCTAATTGAACCAGCATGTGCTTCTCATATATTTCCTCAAATTCCTATCAAAGTTGTTAAGAAAAAAAAATTAGCACCACATCGAAAATTATCTGGACTGGTTTAAATTATTGAATGTTTATAATCATTACCCTTCATAAGAGTGTTGGACCTATCAAAAGCAAAATATGGATGTTAATTCAAAGGTAATTTTCACTGCAAATCTTCAGCACAATTTAGATTTGGAAGCATATTTAACATAAGAAAAAAAATGAATTTATATAGTAATTAGAAATGCTTATTGATTTTAGACTCTACTATTACTATAATTCTTGTGCTATCAGAGTTTGACCACCTGCCCATAGGGTTCTGACTCTGCCACTGAGAACAAGGGTAATATACTATGAGAGTTTGAGATGTAGTACTATTTGCTTCAGAATTCAAGACTTGGCTACCAGTATACTTCATGTGTAATTATTCTTGTTATCCTTATCTGGACATTGTCAAAAGTGCCTCACGAAATCCTGGAAAATTGTCACGTTATTTAATCCAGGCTTATGTTCAAATGCAAATCCAATTTCGATCACCTAACCACTGCTGACATTTTCAACTATCAAGTGAGCCGGACATTAATTTTCTTTCTTTCAACATCATATTCAAGGTGATGTTGAAGCCATCCGCTCTGTGCTTGTTAAGCAAGAACTGATTACTAGTCTTTAGCAAAATTTAAAAAGAAAATAAAAGGCTATGCTAATTCCAGCCAAGAAAAGAAAAGGGAAAAAGCCTAGATTATTTCAATATAACAAAAACTTCTCAACAAGATGCATCCTGCAAATGTCAGAAAAGATTCCCAATTTTTCGAGAACAACGCTGTATTTTGTTAATGGAAATAAAAATTCAGATTTAGAAGTCGGGAACAGCTCAATAGTCGACAAACAACTTACTCGGGCAATGAACAAATAAAGCGTGGGCACGGCAAACTGATTTCTGCCTTGAGATTAAAGTAATAGCCCAAAACAAATTGAAAATCCAAGAAATAGAAACGATGATACTAAAACTCACTTGTTTTTTATAGAAAGGATGTTTACAAAAATGTTACAACATTTTGACCTCAGAAATAACTCTCTCTATCTCTCTCGGGAGAAAAAGAAAATCTCTCCATACAACTCTTGTTGCAGAAGAGTTCACAATTTCATCCTGTAATGTCACTTGACACGTACTCACTGCTCTTTTCATGAATTTCAGCTTCAGACTTGGAGGACATTTGGGAGGACCTAAAGGATTGGTAGAAACGTGGGCACATTTGTGGTCCAATTTACTTTTAGCTTGGTCAGTTGTCGGATTAGCAGAAAAAGCATGTGAAAGGGAAAGACAGCAGAATCAAGAAACGACGAAGTAAGATACAAATAGAGGAAAATTGGCTGCACTTGTGCTATATATTCAATAAAAGGGTTCAAATCATGTAAATTGATGTGAAAAAAGATGATGACCATACAACTTCGGCTGCCGAGTTCGGCACAGGCAGCTGTTGTAGTCCAAAACAGTTTTGTGCTACAAAGTAATTCAGGAAAAAGACTGGTTCACAGTCGAACAGGTCAAACCAACGAGTCCGGTCCCGATCTAACAACACTGTGGGCAGTAGTGGTGTCTTGTGAAGGAGAAAGACGAATAAAATGACACAAAACAATACAAAAAAATCAAAATATATATAATATAAAAAGAAAATTTTGTAATTCTTAAAACTCATTGCTATAAAGTTATCAAATACTCGTTGGGTTTTCATCAGAACCCATTACTATTGCCCAGTTTCTTATACCCATAGTAATAGTGATTATAGAATTCAAACCAAACAGCTCCTTAATTTGTTGTTGTTCAGTTTTTTTTTTCTTTTTCATTGACCCTTTTTTATTGCTTAGGAATATGTATAGAATAAATTACATTTCACCCTTGTTGGCATATTTAACATCATAATCTCCTATAGCAATAAAATTGTCCCCTGTTTTTCAATGTAAAGTATCATGATTAAGTTTAACATTTATCAAATGAAAAAGCTTATTTTTATATCAAAACTTTAAAAAAAAAAGGAAAAAAAGCCAAACTTTTCATGACTAGATGAAAAAATTAACCCTTAAATCATTTAATGAAAAAGAAAAAGACAAAAAACCAACAGGGATTACTACTCACATTAAGCACAAAAGTCAAGCTATTCATGACTAGATGAAAAAAATTAACTCTTAAATTATCTAACCAAAAAAAAAAAGACAAAAAGAAAGGAACCAAAAGGATTGCTACTCCACATAAGCAAGAGTTAATTGCTATTAATATAGCAAAATTGAACAAGCAAAAAAAGGTTATTAAAGTAAAAAAAAATTCAACGGTCCAAACTACAAGCAATATCATACACAATTGGAAAAAAGAAGATAGGAATGTTACAAATGTTGTGATGCCACTAAAACTTTTAAATCTTTCAATACCATTTCTTTTTATCTCGATACTATCATGAGTATTTAACATATACTAAGCAATACAAGCGACATCGAGGTCGAGATCAATCAATAGATATAATAAGCGATACAAGCAACATTGAGGTCCACGATCACTCAATAGATTACTTAGCACTAAAATTATGATAGGTCCCACCCAATTAGCACTAATTAACAATCATGCAACAAACTTAAAGATTTAAAAACCACAAAGCGACCACAAAACTACTTATGTTTCTGCCTTGGTGGATGCAACAAATGTTTGTTGAAAAAGCACCACTACCTGGTGTGAAATTTGGAGAGCATCTTCGTCATAAAACCTTTGTTTATTTGGGAAAAGCCAAAGGCAGCATTATTGTGGACAAGAAAGTGAAGGCCTGTTAATGTGAATCTTCTCGTTTCGGATATTCATTGACTCTCACAAATCTGATTGTATCACAGTATACTTTTCAAAGAAATCCCACGAAAAAATTTGCCTTTTTTTGACAAATTAGCTGAGTTTTAAGTTTTAACTATTGGAGTGGAGTAGAGGCGGTTGTTTGGAGGTGGCGAAGCTGGTCCTGGTTGCTGGAGCTTCTGCAATCAATTTCTTCAAATAGAGCTGAGTACGGTGCTCATCTACAACAGGTATTTTTAAATTCAAGGAAATTGAAAAAGAAAAAAAAAAGAATAAGTTGATTAATTGCTCCATTTCCTCGGCTATTTATGTGTTCTGTAAGTTGGAAGGAAAAATATAAACAAGGGAACGAAAGATGTGGGGAACAAGGGAAACATGATTGGCTTTTTATTTATTTGTCAGCTTCTTAGTTTCTGAAATATATTTAGTTTTTGACAATGGGAAAAAGAAAAATAGAAAAAGAATGAAAACATCTGTTGCTAATTGATTGCTGGATAGATGGTTCTTTATTTTTCTTTGGAATCCCTTTTGACCTTTTTTTTTCCCTACTAAAAACATTTGTTGCTTGACAAAGGCTGATCTGCTGGGAACTCTTTCTATTGGGTCTGTTTAATTAGAGAGCCAACCTTTTTTCTTTTCTTTTCTCGGTAAGCTCTGGGTTAATTAGAGAGCCAACCTTAGCAATTTCCAGTTTCAACTCTTTTTAAAAGGGAAATTATTTCAATGAAATTTTATTGCTGTAATAGAACGTAGAAGTCCTCCAAAAAAACCAATGTATTGCTCCAAATCAAATTCTTTAAGCTCTAGTTCAGTTCCAGAAGGTCAACCTTAGGTAATTACCAAATTGAGCTCTTCCTAGAGGCCAACACGTAGAAGCTCAATTTCGTAATTATGCCTTGCCAGTACGAGACTCCGAGAACCACGTCACTTTGTGCAATTGGAGAGAGAGATCAATTCCATGGCCAAACGGTCACAACATTAGATTCTTTTACTAAATGCTGATAATGTCAATTTGGCTTTTCTTTTGCCGAATGCTTTTAATTTCATCTCCAAGAACCTCAAAAGGATTAGTTCATTTGCTATATTACATTTTTTTTTTATAAAATAGAAGAGAATATTATTAATAAACTAACTTGAAATCGTTCAACACAATTTGGTTGACAAAGTAATGTGTGCTAATGGCAGAAAATACATAAAACACGTCACAAATATATTTGAACTAAAAAATTATTCGAATTAATAGAGTTACAAATGATAAAACTTACACTGTGAATAAAAAATCATCGGATCTGACTAATTGCATAAGCTGCTCTGTAGATATCTATGCATGACTATTTCCTCAAATCTGCTATCCAACTAGTTGAAATTTAACATTGATGTTGAGATCTAACGAGAAGATCCAAAAAATTTCAAATCTAATGTTGAGATTTGACCAAAAGACACAAGAAATTTTAGATCTAGCACATAGATATAAAAAAATTCATTGAGCAACAAAAACTAAACAAAACTGCCATTAGAATAGTTTAGAAGAGAAGAAACTCTTACTAGTAAAATGTTAGGAGAGACAAAACTTTCACTAGAATACCCTATGAGAGAACTTATTAAACATAAAATAGAAATAGAGGATGAGGAAGGGAGAACTTGGTTTGAGGCCAAGATCTCCTACAAAGGAAGGACGGTAGAGAGAATTTGGGAGATGTTATATTTCATTACTTAATTTTGTATACATTACATTGTTATTATACAACATTTCATTACTTCTCAATTTTATATTTACTAATTTTGCAAAATCATCAGCAAAAAACACCTTGCCAATGTGCAACGCATGTTCTCATATACTAGTATTAATTAAAGATACAAATTATTGCAGATGTGTTGTACCAAATAGTTATAAATTCAATATCAATTTAGTAACTTATTCAAATTTTAGTTATTCATTAAGGACTCATTTTATTGTACTATTTCTTGGCAATTAAAACAAGAAATTTTGAAAAATACCTACATGATCTTTTTAGGGAAATTTACAACTAATCTTCTAATGTATATCCTAATTCTCACTTTAACCCCTAAGTCCCTTTTTTCTTGTAATAAAGCCATCTTGTTATTTGTTTTTACCACTAGAATACAGATTTTGGAAAATGTATCTATAATATACATTATTTTTTGGTCAATGTGAGTTTTTTTATCTGTCTCTTTCTCATTTTACACCCATATTCCCAATTCTAGAACTTTCTGTTAATCTATAGCATATATTAAGAAAATCCCTACTTTTAATTGAAGGAAATTGTGTGATGACGGCCAAGAATCATGGAAAGTATCTCTTGTTTGGATTAGTAAATCAGCTCATAATTTTTATTTGGAAATCATGGATTTAGACTAGGTTGATTGCATTTTTATCTCTGGTTTTGTCTTGTCAATCATTTATTTTGAATTCTGATTGATGTTTAATCTAGTTTCGTTCATTTTTTGTAATTGAATATTATTTTTCCGAGTTTCATACTTCGATAACTTAGTGAAGTTGCTCTTTTTCTCCTTGGGATTATGGTCTAAGCTTAGAGCTTTCCAATCCTAAGCTAATTTGGTAAAACCAAAAAAGGTTTTCCATGATCCATGGCTACCAGTTTCCCTGTTACTATTTTTAATTTTTTCAGATTTGGCAAATTGCCATTAGCAATATACAAGCAATCATATGATTACTAATCTATTATTTGGAAAAAAAAAGGAGAGAGAGAAAATTTAATTTGTAGTACCAATGGCGGAGCCAGGATCTTTAATTCAGGTGGTGAATTTATATTTATAGAAAATTGACAGTTTACTAGTGCAATTTTAAATCTCGATTTGCATTTTTTTCTAAGACAACATTATGTCTAATTGCAACTCAAAGCAAAATGTTCCTAATTAAATTTCTATTTTTTTTGTGAGTAGATATATTTTAACAAAATATCAGTAAACTTAAATGCATGAAATATAATAAGTAAACTATATATATTATTATTACATGCATATTCACTAATGTACTTTTTAAAATGACTATTCATTTCTCTATATTCTCACTCTTAATGGATTTTAATGGGAGTATGTTTAGTGCTTAATGGTTTAAAATAAGTTTTATCCTATTCATTACTCTATGTAGTCAAGCTGTAATTTCAGTCCGCTTTCTTATACTATTCTAATCTATAGGTCCACACGTTCAATAATTGTACTACTACACGGCCAGGAAACTTATGAGCAGTTTCACTCTACTCTTCTTTTCATCAATGACAAGATCACATGCTCTTCTTTTCACTCTACTCTTCTTTCATCAATGACAAGATAGGAACTTTCGCATGCTCACAAGATCACCAACTATTGCCAGAGGTTTCATTTTCTCACAAGTGAGTGCTGGCTTTTGTACTTTTTCCGTTATATATAAAGTTTTTTTTTTTTAATGTAGCTTCACCACATAAATGGAATTTGTGCAGATTCAACCGATCACCTGTTGCCAGAGTATTCATTCTTTCCAAATCCAAAGTAAGTGCAGAATTTCTTTTTTCTTTTTTTTTTCATACATTAGTTTTGGTTGAAATATATATGGCTTCCATGAGTTCTTGACATTTCATACTTGCATATGATCGCTTCACTTATGCGATTTTCTCTCAACCTCATTGTACAGAAAGAAACCCAAGGAAATTAAGGATGAAATAGGAGGAAATTCCAGCTTTTTTATTTGACTTAGGATTAGATAAATCAATCTTCAGTATGAATACATGTATTGCTAAAATTACTGAATCAATTATGTGAACATGTTTCATGTGATATGATATGATGAGTAACTATGAACTTAATATGTTTCTTCACCTCCACAAGATCTATCTTACAAGTATGTTGTTGTCATTTCTTGGTGGATTTGAAAACAAAAAAAAAAAATTGATTTAGATGGTCTACTGGATCAAATTATCTCACACGAAAAAAGAAGTAAATTTGTTAGTCTTGTTATACAACCTTTAGAATTTGGAGAAGTTGCTAAATTAATAAATTTAAAAAAACCAAAAAAAAAAAACAACAGAAGCATTAAAACATTAGCACTTACATACATTAGCAATTATGAAACAACTGTCGCCAAAATCCATAAATGAGTTTAGTTATACATTCTTAAACAATAGCCATGAATAATTTTTTTTTTCTGATTTTTCTACTGTTTATTTTGACTGCTAATCTAATTGATATTTCTCATTTTGTTCGTTTTTGGTGCTGCCCATATTCATATTTGATTGAAACTGCAATCATCATTTTTTCCCCCTTTCACATTTTATAATGTATTGGTAATGGCAATTTGGCCATCTGGAAAAAAATCGCTACTTACTTTAAAAAATGGTCGTGGCAAATTACAAAGCCATCAGGCCCTCAGCTGAATGCATCTCTAGTTGTTAATCATTGGTGCTATCTTCCCTCGATAAAGTTTCAAAAGATGAAGGTAAAGTTTTCCAATAGTCCCACCACCCTACCTCTCAGCTGAATGCATCTCTAATTTTTACTCATTTCTTCGCTAAAATTTCTGGGATTGATTTACTCAATATGCAACATATACTCATATAGTCAGTCAACAAATTTTTGCAAAATTGCTGCAACGTATGATTGTGCTTCTGAGATCCATTATGAGAAAAACAAATATGTGCTTACTGACATTGCACAGCACAACAGGGCTAAAAAACAAATCAAACTATTTAGTACTTGAATTGAGTTCAGTTTGATAAGAATTTGTTCAAGGTTGATTTGCTAACTAATCAAACCAAATTGGAATAGTATTTTACAGTTGGAAAATATTAAAGGTTGGTTCAAACTTAGCTCGATTAGCATAGAATTAAACTTCATAGGTAAAATACTCCAGTTACTCGAGCTCGACTCGGGTTCTGCTCAATGAAACCTCGTTCGAGTTTGGTTGGACGCTAGAATATTCGATTTAATTAAACTCATTTAGACCCCTAGCATAGCATGCTTGTTCCACATTAGAGAAACCTGTAATTACATAAGCGTGCAAAGGAAAATTTAAGAGCAAACTACAATGCAGCAATCTGCAAGTCCAAACGTAGTCTTCTATTTGATCCATAGGTCCGCCAAATATAATGGCAGAGGCTCGTTTGTATTGTATGGGGTCACCAGCAGCATCGTCGCTGATAAAGTTTCAAGTGAAAGAAGGAAAAGTTTTGAGATATTATCACTAGAACGCGCCACCATCTTTCCTCGACACACATGCACAAAAAGGGAAAACAGTGTCTTGATTTCAAAAAAAATAAATAAATGAGAGAGAGAGAGAGAGAGTGTGTGTGTGTGTGTGTGTTGACGATGATATATTGGTCTTCTCAAATAATAAGAAAGTTGTATATCATAAGAATGATTTAGAAATTTAACATTTGGTATGTGTGTATATGTGTGTGATGTGAAATTAATGGTGATGGGCATTAATTAATACACCTAAATAACATCTAATTTAGGTCTCGTTTAGATATCAAAAAGTACTTCACCTAATAAGCCTTTTAATAAAAGCACTTATTAAGTGTTTAAGTACTTTTAAATATATTGTTTGAATACATAGCTCAATAAGTACTTATTGTATTGAATAATGTGTCCTTTAAAATTTTTTCAATGTATTTATCTCTTTGTATAGTTCATAATATAGGATAACATGATTAAATTTAATGTTTTATTTTTTAAAATGCAATTGTTGTTATAAAAGTATCAAATTTGAACTTTTGCTAAAAGTGCCCTATAAGTGCTTTTAATATCAAAAGCTTCACTTCTAATTTTATAGGATGATGTTTATCAAATGCCCAAAAGTACTTTTAATACCCAAAAGTGTTTTTAAACTAAAAGTACCTCAACCTCAAATGAGCCCTTAGTGCGTGAGTACACACAATTATAATTCATATAGTGCTATATTTGGACACCTTTCCAATTTGATTACACTTTTTTGGAAAACTAGAACGTGAGGCCCCTCTTAATGAGAGCCCACTAGGTATCAATTAGCCAAACCGTACTATTATATATAATTACATAGCTAGAAAACCAGATATATACATAAAAGAAAAAAGTTATAGCACCTTGTAGTTGCTCAATTGATCTTTACCAAATAATGTTGTAGAAAATACTCAAATGTGACAAATTCTCTTATGCTCATACCTCAAGCTCTTCTCTCTCTCCCTCACCTTTTTTTTCCAAGAAGTTTTGTTTTAATAGTTAATATTAAGACTCCAAAACACAGAAGTCCTATGTTTCAATCCCCCTTTCCCTTCTCACTTTTTAAATCCCATCCATCTCCTACTTTTTTTTTTTTTAAAAAAAAAGCTCTCCTATTTTTTGTTATCCCAATTTTCTAGTTGTTTCCTCGCGTTGTCCACTAGGCAACAAATATGGCCATTTATGGTTTTTTCACTTCAATTCCACATTTTAATTTGCTATTTTACTTTTCATTTTTTCCTTTTCGTAAGCACATTTCTATCCTTAATATAACAATTAAAACTCCTATTTGTGTTTCATGGACTGACACGAGTGTACTTGCCATAGTCTAGATTATTGTGACAAATGAATAAAGAGTATCTCTCAAAATGCAGCATAAATTTAAATGAATTCTTGTAAAAAAGAATTATGATATTGATGTGAAAAAAGGATGCTAATTCAAGCATAAACAAAGAAAGAATAGTCCAGGAATACACATATTTCCATTTTCACATACACATTAAAGACGGAAACAATATACGTATAAGTTGAGAGACTTTATAAGACCAATCACCAATGTTATAACAAGCATAATATTTTGCTTCTACCTATAATATGACACTAATCATGGTTAATCTGAAATCATCTGGGAAACAAAAAGTGAATGATACACCAATGGGAAATCACTATTTTAAGAAAATGGTTAGTAATGTTATGTACTTATCCATTAAGTTTCAAGCAAAAGCCAACAACTTCTTGGGCTTAATAGTCTAGGGGTGGGAGATCAAGAGTTCAACCCTTGCCTCCCACCATATACTTGCCACTTAATTGTAGTTGCCACTTTCCAGTGACTTTCTCTAACGGGATTTTCCGTTGGCTCTCCCTCCCTCCAGACTAGGTTAGAATATGCTATACAAATGTTATCATTATGACAAAAAAAAAAAGGTTTTTACATATGCAGGGAGGATCCTATTGGAAAAAAAAATTATGGACTGATTAGAGACTAGTAAAGGTCATGTATATTGCATTCTCATGTAATGTTAGATTTTGAACACTTTCTTAAGTATTTCCTCAATTTAAAATTTTATTCCTAAAAGCTTACTGATATTGTTCTTTAGTTTCCAAAAGTGCTTCTAGAAAAGCTTCCTTACAATCATAACAATCATGTTGAATAAGAAACTGATATGCTATTCTACTTTAGTTTCCAAATGTATTTCCAAGAAGTTTCTAAAACTTTTCTCCAAACAATTTATTTTCGCACTATTGCTCAAGAAAATTAAGGAAATCTCCATATTTGTTTATGCAATTAATTGACTGCTTAAAGAAATTTGTAAAACTTCTTTCCATACTATTGCTCAGGAAACTTAAGGAGATCTCCATATTTGCTTATGCATTTAATTGACTACCAATGTAATCTCTAAAACTTCTTTCCGAACATTTACTTTCCACACTTCTCCTAAGGAAAATTAAGAAAATTTACTTCAATAGAATTTATATTTCTAAGCTAAAAACTCATTGCTAGGGTTTCATAAATAGCCTTAACAACATAAGAAAGGATATTCATATTTGGAAGTAGAACAAAGATATTAAAATCTATAGCGAGCGTATTTTCGGAATAGAAATCTAACACACCAATTCTGTATTGCAAACTTGCCCTTATAGAGTATAGATATAGAAGGATAGATGTATTCCAATTCATGGAACTTTCTGTTCATCGATATTGTATGTTAAAAGAATCACTGATTTTAATTGAAGAAAATTGTGTAATGGCAGCCGTGAATCATGCAAAATGTCCTTTTTTAGTTTAACAAATAAACTCAGGATCTTTATTTGAAAAGACTTGAATGAAAATCAGGTCGATTGGATTTTGACCTCTGGTGCCCATTTGCTTCCGACTTATTCTAGTATTTACTTTGAACCCCAAGCCGGCTAATCTCATTGATGTTTAATCTGGTTTTATTCATTTTTTGTCCTGTACATTGATTGAATATTGTAGCGCTGCAGATTGATTGGCAATAATATGATTGCTAATGGCAATTTGCCCATCTTAAAATGCAGTATACTCTTTGAATTGCTCGTTCAATTTTCCTCAGTTTTTTCCACCAAAAAGCTGAGTAAAGAAAATCACTACTAACTTTAAAAAGGTTGTGGTAAAAGGTATTTGTTGCGAATTTGCAACTTATAAAAGCCTTTAGTTCCTTAGTTGTATACAACCCTAATTTTTTAAAAATTTGTTAATCAATATTTCTGAGAATGATTAACTCAATATGCATCATATCCTCGTATAGTAATTCCGACAAAAAACAAGAACCACCGCGCCCCCCCCCCCGGCCGACACACACACAGGCATAGAGAAAAAAGAAAACAGAGAGTCTCGACTCTTGACAGCAACGTGTGACTATCATTGTTGGATCATAAGAAAGTTGTAGATCTTGAATATCAATAGCTAAACAGAAAAAAAAATCTGATATCAAAGTGAAAAGCAGGTACCATGATGAAAATCTCCTTGGGTAGTAGCACTAGTTGCTTTGATTCTGCTTTAGATCATCTGGACTGGATAAACAAGACGGTCAAGTTTCAGTTCTATTTTGATATCTGGAAACTGAAGATGGGGATACGCCTATTGAAACCCTTTGATCTGTATATTAGAAGATGTAGGAGGAGGAGGAGCAATCAGCTTGTGTGCTTGGAATACGATAAGGAGGAAAATGGTGATGCTAAATCTGACAGTTTGAGACTTAGCAGTATTTCATTCAGGATTCAAGATCTGGTTAGGGGGATAACACATGGACTTGACTCTGCCTTTTTTAGATATATTCAGTCTAGTGCATCAGATCATAGTGACATCAGACCTGAGCTTGCCAGATTCGAGGAAAATATGCGGTTGCTTTTTGATTCAGATATCAAGGAATTCAACATCATCAGTTTGTTGCTCTACTACTCGCTGGGAGATTTACAACTTGTTATGGATTTCATTGATTCCATTTCAGAGAATCTGAGGCATCTTTGTGGCACACATTATGTATTTGATAAAGATCTGAAAATTGTAATGCGAACCCTTCAAGAGAAGCTAATGCACTTGAAGAGTTTCATTCGCTTTGCGACACTACAAGGTGTTGAGGGTGTGCAATTAAAAGATCTGTTGGTTCATGTTGAAGTTGTGGTTGTCAATGCTATAAGCTTGATCTGTAGATTATGGTTTCAAAGAGATGATGAACAAGCGTGCAATGAGATAAACACTGAAATTTCTCAAGCGATCCAGCGGATGCTTGTTCCTATTGATCCCCAAGTCCAAGAAACTTATAAGCATGTTTTGACAGCTTCCAAGTTATCAAGATCATCCTGCACTTTTGCTATGAAGGAGAATAAGCATCTAGTCGCTGAATTTGTTGATTATCTCTTGCATAGTCTTATGGAGCTATTAATATATTACACCAGTTTCCTAGTTTTAGTGAAGGATCAAATGCTAAAACTCCATGACGGTGTAAAGTTCCTTATTACCCTTCTTAGCAAGCAGCACGAGAAGTTTGATGAGCTAAATGATGAGATGAAGGATCTCATTGGAGTTGTGGTCTCTGATGCAGGAATTGTGATTTTCTCCCTTTCTGTGAATGAAATGAAAGAAGGCTTGTCTAAGGAAACAGATTTGGCGCTGTCTCATTTGGTTGAAGTGCTCAAGTTGATCATTGCAGAAGTTGGACACATTTATCGACTACCATCATCATCATCATCACTTAGTTTCCCTAGGACTAACGAGCTTGACTCTCTTGATTTTCTTCTAGAAACTCTCAAGGAACTAGCAAGTTCTACAGCTGATTCAATTGCTTTTCCGAACAATCAAATACGCACAATCCTAGAAGATCTCGTATTCTTAAGATCTTTCCTAGGAAATATTGTGGAGCAGCGCAGCCAAAATGGAAAACTCCAAACTCTTTGGAGTTGTGTCAT
>CM041214.1:18983974-19039567 GCA_023065735.1 Coffea humblotiana
GACTTGCAGAGACCCTGAAGAAAAAAGTCACCAAATGACTGAAGAGTTTAAATCCTTACTTGAAAGTATTTCTGGTCTGTTAATACACTGAGGCATGCTGCTCCACCTTTTTCATAGGCCTTAGCAATTTCAACCTGTTATAATAGACAACCAAGAATTAATGCAAACAGATAACACTGTCAACATCTTAAGAATTGTATTCAGATATTATAACCCTCAGTAACCTATTCAAGTAACCACTGCCAGAGGAATAAACCAGCAAACAGCTATAGGACCAAAAGATTCTCAAATCAAACCAGAACAAGCAGCTTTTATATAATATAACTAAGTCTCCCTGTATGAAGCTTCCAACTTATTGATAACTGTAATCTGCCATACAAGGCTTTTAAAATCTTACAAAATGATTTTTATTTACTCTGTATTCACAATAAATCAGTTCATTTTTTAGTAAAATGTCATCTAAGTGTGTTTCTGTACCTAAGTTATTGAGTTTGAATTCTTATTTTCAGTCATTAAACATTCATTAAAGTATCCATGCAGACAAATGTCCATTTAATCCTAACAGTCATATATCCAGATATAGTAACAGGATGGACGAAAAAGAATTAGATAGATAGTAATCATGTTAATGCGAATGAGCATAACCACTGTTCATAAAGAAAAATGCTTTTTCTTTCCCAGAAGTTTATCTTACATTTTTCCCAAAAAAATGGCAATGTTGGCCTCAATTAAATATCAATAACATTTTTCAAGAATTATAAAAATAATCAAAATTTTCCAAATATTTCACCACGTTTGCAAAAATTTCCCTGACACTTCAATTCTTCTTCCGATGCCTTAAGCACATATTCAGAAAATGTCTGTGATCCCAGTTCGCAATGAAGACGCCCAAAAGCAATTATGATTTGAATAATAGCATTCTGCATATCAATTCCAGAATAGAAGATTGTAATGAATATAAGTAGACTACCAGATTCTAATGAAGTTAAGAAACGAGCAAGTCAGTGCTCCTCTGTAGTCTCAGAATGAGCAGTGCTTCTCTGTGGTCTCAGAATGAGTGTACCCTTTCCTTCATAGACTCACTTAAGACGAGGTTAATTGCCCCTTCCAGTAACTAGCCAGTGGCTTCATTGCATCATGTTCTTATAAAATTACTATTGTGACAAAAAAACAGAGCCACGAACCCAACCCCCCCACCTTCCCCACAAAAAAAAACCACCTGACCGTAGGGACATAGTTTCAGCTTCAATCTGGGAGCAGCATGGTGCATTAGAACTTTACAGACAAAACTCTTATTTCAAAATTTTAGAAAAATGCAGCAATTTTGCGATTCCATTCAACATGGTTAACCGTCCAGCTTTTCCACAATCAACCAATTAACATTTTCAATATGTCCATCACAACCTAAATTTGCTCATCATAACTTATCAACAGCAGAGTAAAAGTGGTGAATGAGAACTTACAGGGTCAAAATCTTCCCTTAAAACTCCTCTACTGGGAGAAGCCTTTTTGACTTCAGCAATTAGACCAGGCAATCCAGTTTGCAAATTTGCTGTCTTAAGTGCTCCAATAAAGTCTCTAACTGGTGGAGCATTCTCAAGAGCTTTCTTCAACACGGGAAGAGGCTCTCTCTCTTTCATCTACAGACAAATGCCAATACGTAACTCAGTTTTCAGATGGAGTTCATCAATAAGATATGCACATAACAAAAGATAATTCAGAAAACAACAATTACCTGAGATACTTCCAGGTCCTTGTGCCACACAATCTCTTCAAGTATATTACGTGGGGTATTCCCCTCATTCTGAATTCTAAACTCAAAAGGACCCACATAATGCAAAGGAGGCCCCGTTGGCGGACGCCTCCTGATTCTTATACCTTGGCTTGCAGCAACCTCATCTTGAAACATCCCAACTTCCCATTCCTTAATCTTAAGAGCATCTCTCTCAGTAATTTCAGCTGAAGCTTCTTTCAATTCAGACTACAACCACAACCAAAATGAATTTCTTTTCAATGAAACTCCATAAAAAAAAATTCAGTCATCTTCGCCTAATCCCTCACAATTAACTTATTATTACCACTTACTCTGATAAACCCCCCTCCCCCCCCCCCCTGGATTCTAAAGCTCCTAACTTTTTTTATGCCAAATTAACAATTCTTCTCATTAAAACCAATAAAAATCACAACTTTATAACTACTTGACATGCTCAAGACATAACCAAGCACAGAATCAAAACCCAAGTTGCAATTAATCCAATTTTTTGCTTAAAAAACACCAAAGCAAGAAAATAAAAACAGAAGATGGAACACCGTGCATTTTACTCATTGCAATACAGGTGATTGATAAAATGCCAGAATTACCGTTTGAGCTTGAATGCTTAGAGGGGTGTTGTGTGCCATTGAACTTCCAACTGGGGTTGGCTTGAAAAATCTTAATCTGGGTTTGAGATGGATTGATTGCAGGGCCACCACCCTTGTTGGTGTATTTGCTGCTGCTCTCAGGTATATTGAAGCTTCCATTTCTTGAATGAAAGGAACTACAAATCCTTTTCGGCTCTGGTTCAAGTGAGAAGAGCCGATTGAAAATCAATTTGGAATTAAAAATCCTTTTAAAGGTCTTGTTTTTATATCGGCTATGCAGGGTCGTTGTTTGGAATTTACTTTTTCTTTTTCTTTTTCTTTTTGTACAGGTGGAAAATATATATAACTAAAAAATTTGAGACCTCTAGACCTTTTATTTACATTAAAAAAAAATCAGCCGAAAACCGTCTTTTTTTTGCCGTCTTTTTTTTCTGTGAATTAACAATGGTCTTATTTTACAATTTTGGAGGAGCTTTTTTAATTAATGATCAAATTCAAATAATCTAGTTGTGCTCTGCATTTAGACACTTTAACATTCTATTTAGTTTTTAATGAAACATCATCTAACATTCTATCAATAGCGTGTTTCGATAAAACGTCATCTAACATCCTATAATTGACTTGGCAATAGCATATTTGGATAGGAGATTATTTGAAATATTTATTTGAAATAATTACTGTAATATTTTTTGTAATATGATGTATATGAGATCAAAAGGTGATTGAAAAGATCAAAAGGTGTGTTTGAATTTGCGTTCGTAACGCAAGCAAATTATTTTTTTTCCAAATCATTCCTATTTTTCCGACACACAATCTAATCTTGGTCTACCGTCCTGTTAGTTCCATGACAAAAACGTTTTCCATGGTGCTAAGAAAATTTTAATCTAATCTAATCATGCTTCAATGCTTTTAGTGGTGCTAGTTATGCACAACATTTTTTTTTTTGACTAATTGCTTTCAACATTTGTGAAGTATCTTTCAAAAAACATGTGTAAAATGTGGTAAGCATGATTGTTAGGCTTTGTTCTTTATTCAATTCAAGTACGTAATGGAAAGAAATAAATCATATGGATACGGGGCAGCAGCGGTCGTCAGACCGACCGCTCCTGAACGGTCTCCTCACAATCAAAAACGTGAGGAGACAAATGAGCCAAGTCAGCAAGGCTCAAGCAGGGCCAAAACGACGCCGTTTTATTAAGTGAGAAGGGAAAAAAAATTTATAGACGTATTTGGGGTAACGGCAACTTACGGAACGTCAGCACCATTAGTAAGCATCCTCCCGCCCAAAACAAAAGGTTGAAAATGAAGACACACTTAGACTCCCTCCCAAACCAAACGAGAGCAGTTGCTGAAATTCACAACTGCTTGCGAAAAGCTACGAGAGGAGAAATAACAGAGAAAAATAGGAGATTGGCCAACACTCTCCAATGTGACATTGCGAAAAGCTGTGGAAGTGCGGCATTGTTGAAGGAAAATCTCAGCAAGGAGAAGCAAGAAGTGGTGGAGCCGTGGACAAATTTTTGGTGATTCGGGTTTATTAAAAGAAGAAGAAAGGTGAACCCAAGTTTGAAGAGTGGAAGATCGTGGGATCCGGAGTAGTGAACGACCGCAAATCAGTCAGGTAAAACAATTTTGAGTCCTAGGATGATGTAGTAATGTGTGTAATTTGACAAAAAAGTGGAAGGACCTTACTTGTGGATGTTGTTGGCGTACAGTTTGATGATTGCTTAGAGGGATATCACTACTTCACGATTTTGTGTATAGTAATTAATAAGTACAACAAATAGGAGTATTAAACAGCAGAGTGGGAAAGGAGGGGAAATCTTGCGCACAACTGCTTGAGAAAATGTGTGCATGGGTTTGGGAGTTCGTAGGTGTAAAAAATGGGTGTAGATTATAATTAGTATGTGGTAAGTAGATAGTACAACGTGTTGAGTGTATCATACACTGCTACATTCGTTGTTATGCATAAACACAATGTTGGAGAACTAATGCATGTTGTGGATTAAGAGGAACAGGACAGAAACAGAATAGAAATGTTAGTTTGAAATTGGGATGTCGTATTTGGGTCTTCATTGGTGTATGTTTATTGTATTAGTTCGTGTGCATGAACACAGTGTTGGATAAGTGTTACATGTTGTGGTTTAACAGGTACAGAGAAATAACAGAGTTCAAATGTTTGTACTCAGTTGTGCGTCTCATATTTTCTACTACATTGGTGTATGATTATTGGTTTAGTTGCATAAAGAGAGACAAGTTTCTGGGTTGGAAGTGAATAAGTATGAGAGTAGGTTATAAGTTGACAATGTGAGGCAGAAGGAATAACAAATCGTGAAGTTTGGCATAGTCAGTGTGAAAAAACGGTTACGAATCTTGCTAGTTATTGTAGGTGCACATCATGTTGGATAATTGTTACAACGCAGTCATTCAGTAGTGACAGTAGTAGAAGTTGTTCTGTAAAATTGCTGAACATACTTTGAAATTGTTCCACGGGTTTGTTACTTCATTCGTATTGTTGAATAGGGTGATAAATAAAGGAGAAGGATTGCATCGAACTTGATAGGTAGGAGAATAGATTATGAAATGACTAAATGAGGCATAATTAACCAGAAACTGTGGTATTGAGGCAAACAAATTGCGAAAAGGAAGATTACTAGTACAGTAATTGTTGTGGTTGGACATCATCTTTGATAGTTGTTACACACAGTAGGTCAGAAGTTACAGTAATAGGACTGGTCTGTAAAATTCCATGAAGATACTATAAATTTGGTTGCCCCCTATTTCTACTGTATTGATATTGTACAATAGCATGATAAATAGAAGAAGTTGATCCCAAGTACAACCTGATAGGTAGAACAACAGATTATGTAGATTAGTGGTAGTTGGAATAAATAACAAACTGTGAAGAATGACTTACTCAGTGTGGAAAAAAGTTACAAGTTGTACTATACTAGTGTGACTAATATTTGATGCTCATATATTATGTTTACAGTACTTCATGAGATGTTATGGCTGTGGCTGGAAATAAAATTTTGGAACTGAAGTGCAATTTATTTGTTAAAAACATTAGTTTACATGGCAAGAACGCGAGCAGGAAGCAACCATTCAGGAAGACAAGAGAAGAACTCGCCGAAACAAGTGGTGATACAGAACACGGGGCACCACCCAATTCATTGAATAGGTAAGTGGCCAGTGCTTGTGTATGGTTGTGGCAGGTTAGATTTGTCATGATTATAATGCATTACAATGTTGATTATTCAGGGGCCGGATGGGAAGGAAAAGAAGCAATAAAAGGAATGATCGTTTAGGTGGAGAGGAAGAAATGGTTACAGCGGGAACAAGCGAGATCACAGAACCAGTCCCACCATTGAATCCATGGATGAAGTTCAGGTAAGATTATTGAATTTGAGGAAAAAATAATGCTACTAAATAGCACAAATAACTTTGGAGTTATTTTGTGGACAGGAAAGAGTATCAACGCACGGTTTCGGCGAAGGGTGTTAAGTTGACAGAGGTATGCTGTCCTAGAAAAACAAACACTGCAATCATTGAACTGATGGGCTGCTAAGGAAAAAATAGTGAAACGAGCAATTATTTTGTGTTTAGTTTAACGTGTCTTTTGACTTTGTTTATTGAATGCAGTACAATGACATTGCCCGGGCAGCATATAATAAGTTGAGCGAGGAAGAAATGAGGAAGCGAAAGGAGGAGTATTTGAAAGAGAAAGAAGAGTACGAGAAATGGAACGTCTAGGAAAGCCGATAGTGCGAAAAGCACGGGTTCAGATAAAGGTAAATACACGTCATGATTCGTCAAACACTTAATGAAACTGTATATTTTTCTAATGCATATATCTAAAAAATGGTGTAGAATCAGAAGTACACTATCCGTTGCTCGCCAAAGCAGATGTCAAGCTTAGTTTCACGAATCGATGAAACTAAGAAGCAGCAGATTAGAGACATAGGGTTTGGAGGGCTGCTAGACATACAGTGTCACTGGATTCCTAGTGGCATAGCTACTTGGCTCGTCGATAATTTAATCCGACATTGAGCAGTTTGAATGTACATGGAGATGGTGTGCTGCCTTTAACATCAAAGGATATTAGTTTAATCCTGGGGATCCCAAACGAAGGTCCGTTCCAGTTGAAGACACCGATACAACCAAGGTTGGGGGAACCGGACCAAGTCGCAGGACATACAAATGGAATGAGCTGCCGAATGAGTTGGTGGCCATGAATGCAGGGGAAGAATTCATACGACTATTTGTGGCATTTTCTTGTGGATGTCTACTGGCTCCAAGCACTAGAGCCGAGCACAAAATAAAACTTTGGACCTGTACGCAATTGGTTGATAGGGTGGCTACATTGAACTGGGTGAGTATGTCAGAATCGTACTATAAATAAGGTGCTAGAGGTGCAAAAGAAAAGTGAAAAACAGCACCAATACGTTGGCGGTTGCATCTTCGTTCTGCTGGTAAGATTAGGTAGTTGTAGTCATGATTGAAGTATGCTTTAATGGTTAGATAATGCACCAGAGAGTAATCAGTTTTGCGTGTATGTAAACTACTGTCTGCATTTCCATGTTCTGTCGAATTCAGTGTGACGGATTGATTAGATTATGCTCAAATGAATGTGTCTACAACGATGTTCATGTGGGGTCAAGTTTATCTGTAGTTGAATTAATTGCTCTATTGTATTGCAGATTCATTATCTTGACCGGGTGCAAATACTGAAACATAAAGTGCCAAGGACATACTCCACGAGCAAAAGCATGGACAGATGCTCTGATCTCTGAAAGGGATGTATTGGAGATTAAGAATCTTGGAGCTTATGGAAAAGGAAAACTGGTAACATGTTATTTATTGTTTACCTCATTTCATATAAAAAGTATTGGTGTATGTATTACGTGACTTTGCTATTGAAATGGTTGGTTTAATTTGATGTTAAAGGTTGGACGACATGATCCGAAGAGAATGAATATGGTGCCCAGAGTACTGAACTACCCCCTGATTTGGTAGGGATGCTGATGAACAGCGGGCATGCCGATATCGGTGTAAGTGGGTCTGTTCCATGGTTAACGAAATTTATTGTTTGGTTTGACGTAATTACTGCATATTATTGTCAACATTATGGGTCATTGATAGGCCTATCAGCTTCATTCTACATACAGTTACATGTTAATATATGAAACCAATCCCAATATTACATTGAACAAATAAGTTATCTTGATTAAGTCACATGCTGTAAATACATAAATGTAGTGATCTTTTGGATAATCATGTTATAAATAAATGAAAATTCAATGTTCGCGGTGACGATTTTATTTATTACCATAGAACTTACAGTTATAGAACCTATGCCAGTACAAATGTTAAATTAAGAACTTTCACTTAAATGTACTATTGTATATGCCTGTATTGTATTCCATTCTTGAGAGCATGTGGCTCATTTATGGATTGGTAATGTCGTCATGTAACTGCAGGCTGAGCTAAATGAGCTGTATAACATTGCTGTTAGTAGCCAACGAAGGATATTCAAGATTGCAGAAATGCTCTCTTCTCAGCCGAGAGCAAAAGCTTCCACTTCTGGGCCTGAAGCATTGGACAAAGGAAAAAAACCTATACAGGAGGACTATACAATGCACAAGAGTCCTGATACCGAAGAAGAGCAGGAATTTCAATCTGCCGAAGAAGGGGCAACGATGACGATGATGATGCTGATGAAACTGATGCGGAAGGGTCTGAAGAAGACGAGCATAATGCAGCGCAGAATGAAGAAGACGATGCTAATACGAGGACAAATATTGAAGGCATCCCAAACCCGAGCTGAATGAAGATGCAATGGACATGGAGAATCCAATTCCTACCTCATCAGTCGTGCCCGATAACATCAGTCAGGGATTGCAACAAGGGGCCACCATGACAACAACTGAACAAGGAAGCATTATACACCTTCAAGAGCAAGAGCAGGAGCAATATAGGTCAAATGTCATAGAACCTACCGAAGAAGGTCAATCTACGGTGCAACCACCTTGAACCAGTGCATCGACGTCACATCTGCATGAGCCAGAAACACCACGTAGGTTGCGGTCATACGGTCGAAAGCGGAAAGGTTGGTACAGTTGTATTATTCATAAGGTTCTAATTGAAGTAACATGACTGTAACAGCTATATACACATACGGTAACTGTGTTTATACCATCATGATGCTACCTATATGGGTCTGAATTCTCGCTAGTCATCATCGAAAACTTGTAGGCATACTGTCATAACACACCAATGTCAGCTGCATATGAAGCGACCTGACAAACTGAATTGAGTATAATAATTAAGTGTGACTTTATTCAAGTTACATCCAGATAAGTCTAATGTCATGTTAAGCTAATTGGGAAGTTACAGTGTGTTTGAAAAAACTGTTAGTTACATTGTGTTTGAAGACTGTTACAAAATAGTTATTGGGAAATTGCAGTGTGTTTGAAGATTGTTACCAAAAAAATTATTTGGGAAGTTACAGATTAAAAAGTAATACAAAACTCCATATTTGAAGACTGTTTACAGTATGTTTGTAGTTGGTTACAAAATAGTTATTGGGAAGTTACAGTTTGAAAATTAATACAAAATTTCATATTTGAAGACTGTTTGTTACAAAATGTTTGTAGGTTGTTACAAAATAGTTATTGGGAAGTTACAGTGTGTTCGAAAATGTTACAAAATAGTTATTTGGGAATTACAGTGAAAATTAATACAAAACTCCATATTTGAAGACTGTTAGTTACGAAGTGTTTGTAGGTTGTTACAAATTAGTTATTGGAAAGTTACAGTGTGTTCGTAGACTGTTACAAAATAGCAATTTGGGAAGTTACAGTGAAAATTAATACAAAACTCCATATTTGAAGACTGTTGGTTACGAGGTGTTTGTAGGTTGTTACAAAATAGTTATTGGGAAGTTGAATGTTATTGAAGACTGTTAAAAATACTTAATTGGGAAATTAGAGTTTGAAAATTAATACAAAATGAATGTTATTGATGATTGCATGTTACAGTGTGTTTAGATTGTTACAAAACAGTTATTGGGAAGTCACAGTGTGTTTGAAGACTGTTACAAAATAGTTATTGTAGCAGTTACAGTGTGGTTGAAGACTGTTACAAACTAGTTATTCGCAAGTTATAGTGTGTTTGAACATTAATACAAAACTGTTTGAAGAGTGTTAGTTACACTGTGTTTCAAGAGTGTTACAAAATAGTTATTGGGACAGTTACAGTGTGTTTGAAAATTAATCGATTGGTGTTTGAAGACTGTTAGTTACACTGTGTTTGAAGACTGTTACAAAATGGTTTACAATTTGTTACACAACAACAAAAAATTGCATATGAAATGCATGTTCTTTGCTTTTTAGGAGGCCTTGACATTGAGATAAAGCACAAGTCTACACGTGCAACAAAAAAGAGCACCGTTCTGCGGTCAGCGGAGTACATTCTACCAGCACGTGTGACAGTAAGCTTGTACGATAAAATGTGGTGCATATGCATGGGACCCCCGACAAAAATCCCAAGTAAGATTTTTGACAAAACTGTTAAGACCTTGTGATCCATTCACTTGAATAACTACGCATGCGGTTGATTGTAAGATGGCACAGGAAAACAGTGTGAAAATGGATGACAATTGACTTCATATGCATTACATGTCCGTTTTGATTTTCGAGCATTAATTATTAGTAAATCGTTAAATTGTGTCCCGGATCTGATAGGGACATACTTATTCAAATGTTTCAATTCTCGCTAACACGGCTTGACTTGAAGACACTTGAAAATGGCATGCATGTGTCGAATCGGGTCAGTAGTTTATTACGTTTATTCAAAAAGTTTGATTATCAATTTATTGATTGGATTAGTGATACGTAAACGTAATTGTAACACTCAATTACATGTTTTTGGACACCATTGGATATTGATTAGGTGATTGACATGTTTGCCCGTCTCATGAATTGGGGTGGAAGAACTGCCAAAAGTAGGAAGTTGAACGCTACATCGTTGAACCTCTCGCAGTTGTGAGTTTGAAATTTGGACTGCATCCTATTATGTGTTAAATTTTTTCAGCATCATATCTAAATTGGTATTACGAGCCTTGGGACTATTACTGATGTCTTCTACACTGCTCCCACTCGCCCACGTTATTGTTTGCAGGAAGGAATTTTAAAAATGGAAAATTCGACAAGCTGTCTGATGCCAGTTATCTGCTAAGCTGAAAAAGCTATTCAAAGTTCGCAATAACAATACGGGGTTGATCCCGCGAATTGTAATTGGGTATGCAATTACCACCTTTAACCCAAGGTTTTTTTTATTAGATGTTGAATATTAAAAATGTAGAATCAGGTTACATACCTTTTGTGTGTTACCTTTGTTATACCTCATTCGTTTCAGATACTTGTGCCAGTATGCACAGAGGGGTATTGGTTTGTCTACAGCTTTGATGTCTCACAGAGAGAAGTGCATCTGTTAGACCCTAACAGCGATCAAGCAAAGAGCCAAGACATAAGTGTACTGAATCGACTGGTATGTTTGACTGTCACCTAAATGCATTACAAGAGAAGAGGATTGGACATTAGTGCTTCTAATCTGTTTAATTCAATCTTTGGTGCTATAGAAACGTGCTCTGGGTTGGTGGTGGCGACAAAGTTTGGCAAGGAAATTGATTCTCTCAGTTTCTCGTACGCACTTGCCGATGTCCCTCATCACTCACCAAATAAAGTGTAAATAGTCTGACTTCTCACATCATTATTGTTAGAGCTGCAAATATTTTATTACAACACATATATTCCGACTGACTAATGAGAAGACAACATGAACAGATGTGACAGTGGTGTCTTCATTATGACATTTCTAGAGCATTGGAGCGGAAGGTTGGCTGTTCGGCTTACAGAGGTATTACAATTGCCCTCCCTTTTTTTTCCTAGTTTACATCTGGAATTGTGGTTTATAGTTGTTACCTTTGCTTTCGAAAATACTTATTACGTTTAAATTGGATAGGAAAATGTTGGCAAGTATCGAGTGCTGTACACAGCTCGATTGTGTACCTCAGCTGAGAACTCTAAGTTTCCGGACAGCTTTGTAAACCTGCAAGTACCAAAACGGGCACAGTTGAATATTGGTAATGCCTGAACTTCAATTAGTCAGATGTGACTGTAGTTTGACAAGGTCGTGACTTTTCCCATTTGTACATTGTTATGTGTCTAATGTAGCTTTTGGATTGGTGTAGACGTTTTGGGTATATTGAGAAGGACTATATTAACGTTATTGTACATTATTGCAACTTTTAAATTGACAGTCATCATATGTACATAAGTGTACCTATTGTTAAATTTGGATGACGAACACATTGCAGTTTGCGAATTAATACATGTCTCCCCATAAATTGGGGATCGAAGAATAGCTTTCATAGTTTGGACCCAAGAATAGCTTTCGTAGTTTAATATTTGTTACAAAGAGCACATATAAAGTTACAACAGAGCACATAAAAAATTATGGGGTCCATACAACAGAGCACATATCAATTTGGACCCAGTATGGGGTCCATGCATGCCACGTTTGGACCCAAGAATAGGTTTCGTAGTTCAGAATTTGTTACACAGAGCCCATATAAAGTTAGTGCACGTGCATTGTTATAAAACATTGACCCGAACATGTCGACAGTTCAATCATGTTTTATAAAATTTGTTTGCGTTATTATCATAGTAGAGATCAAAGCATGTGCGCCCTTAGTTACACTGCCTTTTCTGTATTTTAACAAGAAAATCGAGTGGGATTTCATACGTACTCATTTCCGCAGCCAATATTAGTTGTTAGTTTACATCTTCTAACGCCGCATATATCCACTCGGGAAGATAGAATGGCCATGAATGAATGCCAAGATTTGTTATAAAAAGCTCCATGACTACTCTTTCAATGCAAACTAAGTAATTATACTTGTTATTTTTTCTAAATTGACCTTTTACCATGACCACTTTACCCCAAACGTGTTGCCAGTTAAGTTGAATGTTTGGTGAATGTTACAATTATATGGTAACTCCGTCCAAAATTCTGTGTTTAGATTTTAGGAGACCTACCCTTTTAATACATAGGAGTCCGTACATAATATTTGGCTCAAAGCATTAGTTTTATCCCGAACGCTAACCCTTTTTTGTTAAGCAAGCAGCCCAAACCTTATCCTCTAATCGACTATAACTTCAAGAGTAGTTGCTTACACGAACAACTTGAACCTGGGCACGATTATATGCTGCGTAACTAGTTGACGATCGATGCATCAAGCCACTTACAATGAGCTGTTTTGGCAGGTCAAGTACTTGACCAACAAATAGTAAATACTAAAGCACATCCGTTACACTACAGTAACTCCACGTAACACTGTTCGAATGTCTTGTAATGCCGCTTTCACAGTTTGTACGTAAAGAGTTGGAGCAAGTTTGACTCCATGGTTGCTAGTTTGTAATCTCTGGAGCCACATATTAACTGCCACCCGTGTGATACTCACACGCTCAACACACGACCATTACTTTATCCTCTCATCCCATATTCTCTTAACATATGCAACAAAGGAGTTTTACATCGTGCAGATGTCTTCATCTAGCAATCTTGGTGGCGGATCTAGTGAGTTAAGGTACCAATATCGCTACTGTCATTGTGGAAAAAGGGCTGGGCTGAAGATCGTGGAGTCACAGAAGCCAACGAAGGGGTTGCTGTACTTCGTCTGTGAGGAAAAGCTTGTACTTTTTTCGCTTGGTGTCATCCAATAGGCAGGAATAATGAGCAAGTTCAGACTAACTATTGCCCTCCCTCACCTAATCGGAACCAATAAGCAGAGAAAGCTCCTTGGACAGTCCCGCAACAGTGCGCCATGAATCAAACTCTTTCCCGTATCCTGTGCACCGAATCGAACAAGATATTCGACAAATGAAAACCTTCATGACGATATCAGTAGCGGTCGCCCTTCTGTTGCTACTAATAGCAATTTTCCGCTGACACCACTTTTCTGTACTTCGCCCATATGATGCGAATTTCGCCTGTAGTTTTGTCGTAGATGTATCCTGTATACGCAAAGCAGCTTTGACATCCTTGTACTGTTACTTACCATTTTGGTAGTGGATCAGGAAGATAGAGTAAAATTAAATGCAATATTTTAGTTGAATGAGGCTGGTGGAGTCACATTGCAAGTTTTTTGTGAACTTATATGATTGTTCTTACATCTGAAATCACTTGTGTTGTTGAAGTGTTCTGTGTTAATGACTCCAAAAGTTTTGAAGATATTAATTGTATAATGATACCCGAATTGTTACCTTAATTGTATATTGTTATAATTCGTACGTTATTACTTACAGTTTTGTTCGTTCTTAGATACAACATTAATAAAATGAAAGGTCGAGTTAGAAATCTCTACATTTGAACAAGGACAGAAGGAGGTACGAATCGCTCACACAGGGAGTAAACTTGGATCATAAAATGACCAAGGGCATTTTTGTTACACAATGCCAAATTTGGCCCAACAAACTGTTGCACATTGTGAGGTTTTGTTCATTCACTTGTTGAGTGTCACTGTGTATGCACATTGTGAAAAGTAAGGTCACAGATGTGTAACTCTGTATTCACCTGACCGTTAATGTTGCTGTATCATTGTTTCTAAATTGACCTTTTTATCATCACCACTTTACCCCAAACGTTGACGACAATTACATAATGTTGACGGACTGTTACATATTGATGGTAACTCCGCTCAAGATTTGCCTTTAGTTGCATCACATACTCTTTTAATAGGAAAAATATCAGTCTTGTTATAAAATTTGCATCTAAATATTACTTTTAGTTCCAATTCATACCCTCTTTTTAGTGACATCGGACCAAACTCAAACTCTAATGGACATAAACAATTAACAGTTTAAATACTAAAGCAATCAACCATTTCAATTTTTTGTAAAAAGCTACAGTAACCCTGAATACAGCACATGACCGTAACTGTTGTTAAGTTCCTTTGACAATAACAGCAGCATTCTTTCCGTAACTGGTTAGTAACTTCACGTAACAATGCTCGAATATGTGGTACTGCGCTTTAACGCTTTGTACGTAAACACTGCTGCAACTTTCACTCAATGGTTGGGCCACCCAACAAATAGAAGAACGTAAAGTGCAAACAGTATATTTAGAGCGTTACTATGTAAGAAATCAGTGAAACTTATCGTCAATAATGTGTAACTGTGTATGCACGTGAATGCCAATGTTGGTGTACAGGTCCTTAGATGATAAAAGCTACGAAAAATTGTGCTAAAGCCTGTAACTGATTAGCAACAGCACGTACCACGTAGCAAGACTGTCGGTACTACAAATTTGACGCTTTGTACATAAGGAAGCTTATCCGACAGGGTTCAGGCGCTGCATGTGAGGCTACAGTCTCTTCTCCCGTGATGTACTAGTTGGCCTCATATGCGTTGGGGTATATTTTACCATAGAAACGGTATTGCGGACTATAAAAGGTCGAGGTTGCATTTGTATATCCCTTACACAGACTCCAGTTTGTTCGCCCCCTTTCATTTCGCCCGCATTATTACTTCCAATTTCTCTTCATATTAAAGTGGCAATGGACCCGTCCTCGATTCCTTTTTTGTTATCTTCAACCTCCCTACAACAGGGATTGCAGTCTCATCAATACAGTGTTCAGTTTTAAACAAAGTTCTTGGGAGCCAAATAATTTCCTCAGGTTTGCTTGATGTTCGGGAAGATCTCGCTATTTTAATGAGATGTTCGCGAAGGCCTCGCTACATCAAATGTTTTGGGTTTCGAAACGATCATCTCTATATTCTCAATAGACACTTAATAAAGTGTCTAAAAATTTAATGTGTCGGGGGGAGGAATTATTGTTTGTGCCAAGCGCAATTGCACAAACAAGAGAAGAGGAAAGATTCATCGGATATTAGCTAGTTGTAGTATCACTAGTTGTAACATCGGGGAATATCACTAGTTGTAAATCACTAGTTTAATATTACTAATTTTAATAGACAAAATGAAAAGGTGCCGATTGCACATTCATTAGTTGATATGAATTGTAACAAACACAAGCTAACTGGTTGTAACTCAATCTGTACATCTAGTTTGACTATTTGTTGCATTTTAAATATTAGTTAACCCATTTCACATCATGTTGTCCCAACGAAGTTGCATGTTCTTCTGCGAAACTGTTACTTGGCATGTCTTGATCTTGGTATGTTGGGGGGCGATCTACTGTTCATATCCAGTTACACCTATATGATTTTTAGTTACAAATTTGTACGTTCTTAGTTATAACGTTCAAAGTTTGAGATCCAATACAACGCTAACCCTCAGTGCTATCTCGTGGTACACTGCATGAAATGACACAGTAAGCAGTTCATAAAGTTGTCTACAGAAATCATTTGACCCGCATGGTGATATGCATGACTATTGTGTTAAAATTTCTACCCACCATGTGTCAATAAATCTATACCTCTTTCGAATCTCCTCCCCAATGCTTTAGCAGCAGATCCTTCCTTTCATCCAAGAAAAGGAAAAGCAGTAGGTGTTAGCATAGTCATGCAACCCACGAAGGATGTCATACAAACTCACCATCAAAGTTTCGAAAAAAAAGACGGAAAGTAGCGTCGGGTCGATCAAATTTTGTGAGAAGGTACGAATCACCAGATGGGAGGATTTTATATGGTACCAAACACGATTTCACGAACGCTCCACTTAACACCAACAACTCTTTGGGACTAGCTGGCCACATTTTCAAAGATAGCGTGCACGATCATCTACCCACTGGTTATTACGTTATGGAGAATGAACCCATGTGGGAGCCTGTTCGCGAGCGAAGAATGGAATTAGAGGTTTTTGTCGCTGGCATAGCCTCCGCATCCCGAGAACAAGCTCAGCGGACCTTGTTATAGGACCAGAAGTGAATGATGCAAGCGTATTACATAGATTACAGCGAGAAGTTATGCAGATGGAGCGTAGGCTTCACAGGTTTCACGAGCTTCAGGCCACAAAAAGACATGCGATTGGAAAAGAATTTGATGTTGCACACATTTTAGCAGATCCCATGCTTATATCCGACCCGGACCTATCTGATTTACTGAATCAAGCGACGATGACTTTCAAAGGTACATACCCGATTGTCTATTGCATGACGGCGTTCCCAGGTGTTGTATGGGATACAGTTGATGAATCACAAGGGATGTAGTAAAATTGGTCATCAAGATAGCAATACAAGTTTATGCATTATAATCTTTGTTGAAACAAATTGCTTACCTTTTGCATATTAATCATGGCTGTTAAATTATTGTAACGTATTGTAACACATAACTAACTTATTGTAACCCATTGTCTACTGTTAGTTCTTCATGGTTTATTGCATTATAAAAGTTAGTTCTAACATTACAAATTAGTCAGGACATTAATTCAAATTTCAATTCCTAACAATTTTATACAATTCAATATAAACTATTGATGACTACTAACACTGCACGTGAGTACAATTGTACCCTTGTCTAACTTTCAAAATATTGAAACATCAATGGTGCATGAACCACCTACTGAATAACTTGTACTGCTCTTACATCTGGAATCACTTGTGTTGTTCAATTGTTCTGTGTTAATGATTCAAAAGCCTGCAACTATTAATTACGTAATGATGCACGAATGGTTACCTTAATACACGAACTTATACAAATAATATTCGATTTTATCTCATACTATTATCAACTCAGGGTAAATACACTTGTGTGGCAAGAATCAAACACCAAATCCTCTTTTTTTTGTTGTTTATTTTGCACTTGTCGACTACTATCGCTAATAGGGAAGCATGTAGTCTTGCAATTTTTCGCTATGATTCACAAACTGTGCGTAGATTGTTACAATTTAAATGTTATTACTTACGATTTTGTTCGTTCTTAGTTACGCTCATCATAAAACATGTATGGTATGAACGCAACCCTCACAAATATTACTAGAGCATTGAACCACAAGGAGGTACGAATGGCTCACAGAGATAGTAAATATGGGTCATAAACTGACCAAGCAAATGCTAGTATTACTCGGAATACCTATTGAAGTGCCCCTAAGATATCATGTCAATGGAGCGAACCGTTTGTTCTGAAAATGTAACCCATATGTAGTGAATTATGAAAATTTTTTGGTGACTAAATGACACATAATAATTCACCAAGGTATCGTAACAAAATAATAACAATTTGTTAAGGTTGATTGTTATATGATACATGTAACCATTCTAAGTGCCATCCATGTCAATAAAGATGTTATTTACGATTGGAGTTGAATGTTGGACAATACTATATATATCACAGCAGCCATTTGTTATGGTAATCTATAAAAAATACTAATCATAAAGAAGAACGTTCAATCGTATTGCAAAAATTGTTACTCTAATTTTCGGTCAACTTTATAATTTTTTAACAACTTTATACGACCCATTACAGAACAATTGATGACTACTAACTGAAAATTAGTACAATTGTAACCACTTATCTAAGTTTGAACAGAGTGAAACATTGAAGGTGCCTGTACAGGCACATGAATAATTGTAACAGCTTATTAAGTGCTTGTAACGTAGATATGCAGCATTCCCAACATTGCCGACATGGAGGTCCAATAAACAAATTTTCGTCGAAAAAACACCGCAAATCTCGTTCAGGACAACTAATGTATGAAAATAAAAAAAAATATCTAGTCAGTTACAGTTAACATGCACTAAATTCATTTCAAGATTGTAGATTAAAAGAAACTCACAATATGGAAGCGATTGAAACTGAACAATATCTTCAACAGAGAAGTACTAACATCAATAAATGAGGTCAACTTGGTGAATGAATAATCGAAACTAATAGTTTGGTCATCCACTCAATGTGTCGTTAAAAAATTAGACGTACACATCAGTCATCAACCTGCCTCTGCGGGGGGACGACGTCAATAACTAATTGCAAACTTTGGGTGTTATTTATTCCTGAAATGCGTAATGATGGTAAATCAGCTAATACACCTAATGAAACATACGATTAATAATATACGATGTCCAAGTATCCAATTAAGAATACTATATAAATATGTGATATAACAATAAAAGTTTGTCACCTTCGGTGATGGTGAAATACATGATATGCATCAATGTCACAGTGTGTTGAAATTGCCGCACGCTCCCTCCTACATTATATAATATCACTATTCAACTGTTAACAAATCATTACCAATGCCCATATTGCTCCACTTCAAAAGCTAAATTGGACAAGACAATATAAACAAAAATGATATATCAGACCATTAAGATATCTCTGACGGAGTTATGTTTGGAAAAATAGAAAATTGGGATGCATCCATTCTGTAGGGACTGTTGCAGGAGGCCCCTGATTAGGCAAACGGTGGACCTTCGGATAATACAAATAATTTGTTATAGAAGCGATAATACGTTAACTACATAATAGACATGTTTTGAAGCGTTCAAGTGCCTACCATTACAATAAGCAGAATGGTAGTTGTACGATACGAATAACAAATCTTTATTTTTCCTACTAATGTATGCATACCATTTCATTTTCCTCGATTTCGGGAGCAACAGCGTTTGGAGGGCCATTCACTGACTGACTCCTTGAATGCATCCTACGAGTTTAGAATGGTCAAATAATTGTATAAGACAAACAAAATAGGTATATCAGAAGGGCTGACGGGCGTAACAAATTAATCACATAATGTAACATCAATGTAACTAATTATGCTATTACAAACATCTAAATAAAAGCTAAAGCCATGACCATTTTATACTAACCGAAACAGAGTTAGTAGATGAACGGCATCCTTGAAACATGTGTTCATCAATTCAAGCGACGTCGGGTCCGATTCTGAGACCTGTATTATTGATACGACAATAATATTGCTTCATAGTGAATGGTACTTAAATTTGAGTTAACGGTAATATAATAAGTTATTTTAGCATAAATATTTACCATAAAAATAAATAGATCCATACCGTGGTCTGTGTAGTTCTTGACAATCTAGATTTTTTTTCACTCTGTCAAATTTATCGACCCAACTTCGCATCACTCTATTTCTCTTCCCACCCGGCTCGTTTTTAATGCCTCTTGCAACTACTACCTCTCCCATTTCATTTACAATTTCAATTTTATCATGTTCCTCCACATTCAGATTTTTTGATTTGCAAAGGTTGCTTTTCGTTTTCTGAGAGTAGGAGCTCAACTCTCTTTGTCAAATCGGATATGACGGTGATTACTACTTTGCTGGTGTCCTCCGACATTGCTGCTCGAGTTGCGACCTTAATCATGGCTGGAAGCGAGATCCCGATAACGAGTTGAAATGATTGCTTTGGATCAGCCATAAATTTCCCGTCCTCGCCAATCAAAACAGTCTCCAGCCGGATCTCTTTTGTCCATCGCCTCTTAACGTATTCAGGAGAAATTGTCTTATGCCCACGGTATCAAACACCTTCAACGCGTGCCCACACAAAATTTCTTCATTCTCGTATTTTTTGCAACTACAGTGTACACTTAGATCCATTCCGATTGAATACCACTATTCTTTCAGGTCCCTCCATCATATCTCATGACAGCAAACTTCACAAAACATCTCTGCATCTTGTTGTCTCAATATCACCATAGCTGTTGACTCGCCATATTCATTTTGGAATGCAACAAATACGGTTGGTGAATACGTCTCTGCAGCATGCACAAGCATAGGTGTTTGCCTCAACCCAACCATGGGGAGCTTTTGCCTCATTTCATATTCTGCGATGAGTTCATTATGTCTCTTATCATCAACCAGTCGATTGAAATGTCTAAAGAACTGCACAAGGTCGTGATCCAGTTTCAAATGATTTTAATTGCTGCATTTAGGCTTTCACTAAGTTGGGTGCTTCGCATTCCGCGGTCCATCTTTCTTTCATCATACACCTTGCCCACTTATCACGAATTCGATATAGCCCGGAAAGCCATTCATTATTTTCAAGATTGTGTTTCTTCACCATCGCCTCCCACACCCTGTTGAATTGTTCCACTTCTTCAATCTCATACATGCAGACACCAAACATGTATGGAAGGTCACTACTTTCCTTGTAGTGATTGCCAAGATGTTTCATAAAATTACGTCTTATGTGAAACGTACATAGACCGTGAAACGTTTGGGCCATGACAAGTGAAAGAGCGGCTGCCATGGCATGATCTTGGTCGGTTAGTATGGTATTTGGACCCTTTCCGCACATTGCTTCTAGAAATGTACCAAATACCCATTTGAAAGAATCTATCGTCTCATCATACATAAGGGCAGCACTGAATATCACAATTTGCCTATGTTGGTTAAAACCCACAAATACTCCAAGTGGTCGGTATTCTTTATTTGTTTTGTAGATTGTGTCGAATGTGACTACATCTCCAAAAAAGTTGTAATCAATTAACATTCCTGCATCAGCCCAGAAGATATTCGTTATCTGTTCTTCACAGTCCAGCTGTACGGCATGAAAAAAAGGATGGATTCTCGAGTGTTGCTCTTGAAAATAATTCAGCATGCTACCTGCTTCTCCATATTTCAAACTCCTTTCCCGTCTCGTTCGAAGATATCGTTTAAGATCATCCCGAGTATATCCCACATTACCCATCCCACCTGCCTCCTTTCCCATAAGCTCATGGCTCTGTTTCAATGAAAGCCCAGCATCCTCGCTTATTTCGGTTTCAAATTCTCGAGCCACACTCACTTTTCTTTGTGATGGCATCATGTGCGCACATTCAGCAATGTGCAACTCATGGTTATACTCTAAGACAAGGTCATGCACACGGTACTTCATTGTTCCTCTAAACAACACGATAACCATTTTAGCTCTACACCCTGTTTTCGTCGGCGCTCGTATCCTCTTTGGCATCACATCATCTTCGTACTTGCGCTTCACACCTTCCTTGCAGCAAACTATATCTCCTAGACGTGGTCACGCCGTCTTTGTCTTTATTCAGATAGTCTTTACGTACACTAAAACCCATTTTAAAGGCATACTTGTTGTAAAACTTGTACGCATCCTCTTCACTGTTGAACTCCATTCCTAACTCAAGGGTCCCATCTTCTGCCAATTTGCTGCAATCCATTACTTCTGCTCCTGCCAATTATGCATCAAACACCCTAATTGCATCACTTCATGAATAGTATGTATATAAACGACAACATAAATGTATATTACCATTCATAATGTCTTATGAATCACACATTACTCGTGTACAAATCCTATTATTACGCTTATCAATATGATTAATGATTCACATCACCTTACTTTTACTCTAATACAACGCCATTATCTATGTACAAATACAATTCCATGTACACTAACTTATACGGACTGTAATGTATTGGTCACACGATGTAAGTCTATTTTAACTGTATGTACATTCATGCTGGTGATTATATTTTGATTCTAGATTCTTTAGCTCACTGGACCTTATGTCATTCGTTAATGACAACCGCATAAGCCAACTCCACATTTTCTACTATTTCTACATTTTGAGGGCCAAGCAAGCACTTTCTACTCATTGTAATATATTTTTTATATCATGTAATTTATTTACAACACAAGGTTCACCCATTTATTATTCACATATATGTCTTTTCCTCTGCTTCACCTCATTCAACTCTACGCCTCCATTTTATACACACTGCATGGTCAGGAGAGGGGCAAACTAATATTGCCCCAAGAACATGGACCAACTACTAGATGCACAATGATTCATATCAATTGTAATACGGTGGCTATAACATGTAACTAATTTACAACAGGATGTACATTCGTTCACTTGTTAAATGTGACTTTGTTTCTCTCATCTTTCCCTAATTCCGTTCGACGGTTTACTTGAATACATACCCCTAGGTCTTCTAATAACTACTATCCCATTATAGTCCATCACTGAAAAATTGAATGGCTCACACACACACAGATACGGTATACACATACAAATACAGTACAACTTCACTATTCTTCTATCATCTTCATATTATGTCTTCGGTGACTCTAATTTCATGCTTCATTTAACAGATATGCATTTGGGTGACAAATTATTGGCCACAGTTACTGACATGGTTCAGTCATGTTATCTTGGTTTGCTAATACGCTTTATGTTTCACCGAAGTCAGGAGAGCATAGCTGCTTCTGCTATTAAGTTGAAGAACAAAATCTGGCTTCGTGAGATGCTGAATTTCCTCTATTTGCTTCTACCTTACCGCCTGCCTTGCACGCATTCAAAATGGATACAACACTCTCATACCCAGTTGAAGGCCATAGCTGCTTCTGCTATTCAGTTTTACGAACAAACTCTGGTTTCGTCTCTGTTTGCTTCTACCTTGCTTCGTCTCTGGTTTCGTCTCTGTCAATTGCTACTTTCATCAAATTAGACTACACCCACTTCACCTAGAAACACCCAGTAGGTCGAATCCCACCCGAACTTCAGCTTTCTACCTTCAGTGAGCTCACGAAACCAGAGTAGACTACATTCAGAAGCACGCCAAGACTCTTCCCTCGGTTTTGTTTTCTACGGCTAATTCAAAATTTCAACTTCAATTTCAAAATCTACTTCTCTTCCGTTTGCTCCGTCTGCTCCCGTTTGGAAGTCAACATTTTTATTTGGAACGGCGTCGTTTTTGTGCCCTGCTTGAGCCTTGCTGACTTGGCTCATTTGTCTCCTCACATTTTTGATTGTGAGGAGACCGTTCAGGAGCGGTTGTTTGACGACCGCTCCTGCCCCGTATCCAATAGTAGGATAGATGATGAATCGTTTTTATTTTTAATACTTGGGGACATTTGATAACTACAGGAAGCCTTTTGGAGCTGCCAGTTTGTTTTTGTTTGGAAGATCTCTAATAGTGTTAGGACCAGCTTGGCAAGCTTTGCCATCAAACTGATTAGGGAGGTAAAGTGGGAAAATGATTCCCCCTTTGGCTTGCAAAAGAGGCACAGAACATTGCTGGGGTAATTACCCCTCTTTTGTAAATGATATGTAAAGCTGATTATGATGTTAATACAAATACAACTGACATTTTGACAAAAAAGAAAAAGAAGCACAGCCAATTTTGTCACTTTCTTCGTTTCTTCAATCATTTTCCTCCAATTTCACGAATTATTGGATAAATAAACCTTAACCACAAAAAGATTCTCCGTGATGCCACGCAAAATCCGAATTGCATTTCATGTGTTGTAAAAAACTTTATCGAACTTCAAATCTCCGAGAAATAGAGGTCCAAGGTTCAAATGCCTTTGTCTTAAATTGCATTCCTCCTCTTTTAAAAAAATTAAAAAATATTTAAACTTTAACCCGTTTGGTAGCAAATTTGAGTCTTCTATCATTTTTCTTCATTTCTTGATTTTGCTTTCTTTTACTACTTCAATGCCTTTGCTTCGTCTACCGTACATTTAGGTGGCATTACAAGATGAAAATATGAAACCGTTCTGCATCCAATTTTTTTTGTTTCCCGAAGCAAACCTTGTACTATCAACTATATTGACATGTTCCAATATTTTTTGAGGATAAAGGAAAATACATGAAAGTTCAAATTGTCAAGTTGTCTATTTTATTCATCTTCTTGGACTGAGTAAGTCACATTGAAGTTTGGGAAAAAAGTAAGCACTTTTCTTTTTTTGTATAAAGATTGTTTTTATTATTATCAATGTTATAATTATTTTGTGTCAGACAGAGTTGATTCTGAGGTCAAAGTATCTTAGTGTTTTTTGATGAAAATTATTTCTACAAAAACTAATGAGTTCTAGCCCGATCTACCTATTTCTATTAAAACTAATTTGTTGGCTGATGAGCTTTTCTGCCTTCTCTTTTTATTGTTATCAATTGCTGTAACTCTGAAATCTTGAGTTCCATTAACAATATATTGGCATGTTCTCCAAATCTTGGGATTTTTTGTGAGATTTACAGAGTGCATCTTTTCAAGAAAATTTTTTTATAATCTATTCAATTAATTTAGGCTTTTTCCTCTTTTTTATTTTGGGCCAGATTCTACATATCTTTTTATTTTCCTTGCTATTTTTGCTAAAGACTAGTGACTAGTTCTTGCCTAACAAGCACAGAGAGGAGGGCTTCAACATCCAAGAAATTTATGTCCCGCTTACTTGATAGTTGGAAATGTCAACAATGGTTATGCCAACAATGGTTAGGTGATGTAAATTGGACTTGCATTTGAAAATGAGATCTTGCAATTTTTGTTAGGAATGATATTATGGTGGGCATCAGGACCATATCATAAGACATTCTAAATAATTGCTTGATTCTCACATCAATTATATGGCAAGTTATTAGGTAGGACAAATCACCATACGTAATACACATAGATACATACAGAGTTTGATGAAGTTTAACAATTGAAAGGTTGTAATCAAATCGTACTTTTAGCCTTCTACAATAATGCTTCCACTTGGGCGATGTTCTTGAATTGTATATTGAACGCTGAGTTTTCTCCTTCTCTTTCACTGTCTTTTATTTCCTTTATCTGCTCTAACAAATAAATTTTAATTTTGACTTCAGTCAATCAAATGCAGCCTAGATTTCTGATTATATAAAAAATATAGAATTAATTGTACAATGCCACGTATCGAAAGCAATTAAGGGTTATGCCCTCTGACATTATTGGGTCAATTTCATATTTTACAGGCCTAGCCCATGAAAGCTTGTTAAGGCCTATTTGGTAAAAATTTTGTTGGCTCTCCGCCATAAATTGTTAAAGTATAGGATTAATCTTTATATACACTGTCAGTGTATATACTATCACCATTAGATATCTGACACTTATGCAAAATTTAAATTTGAAATCCAAAATTTGCTCATGTGTTATCTATCCAAGTGTGATAGTGTATACACTGACATTGTATATAAAATTTACTCTAAAATATAAAGTTAATCATTTTATTCTAAGCTCCCTCATACATTTTAGAGTAAAATCTAGAACTCCATTCAATGATATAACCAAAAGTCAAGAAGCCTCCTTATCATTTAAAAATATGCACAAAATCCTTTGGTAGTTGAAACTAATGTGGAAATTGACCTACTACTTGTTAAGCTTCCTGCAAGTATCGTACACACGATTAAAAAATCACTATTTTGTTCTTATATTTTATTTTTTTCTTTCATTACTTTTTTAATTTTTTATTTCCTTTTGAGCACTCTTAAAATTTTTAAAAATGATTTCTTTATCCCCATCCTTTCCTCCCCCATCCTCCACCACTCTTATCGCCTGCCACTAGCTATCGTTGCTATCCCTCATCTTCTTCCTTCTCTTCTCTTGTTGGAACTAGATTTGCTCACTTGGGGAAGGGCCAGCAAGAAGGGTGGGAATGGAAGGGGTGGTAGGAAAGGGGAAGAGTGGGGAAGAGGGGAGATAGGGCAAGAGAAGGAAGAGGAGGAGAGAACTGGTGCTGTGAAAGGAAAGAGGTGGCTGTTGGGAGAGAACGGAGGAGGAGTGAGTGGGAAGGGAGGGTAGTGGGGATGGTGGTGTAGGATAGGGTTGTGGTGGTGAAGGAAGAGGGTGGTGGAGAAAAGTAAAAGGAAAACAAGGAATAAAGAAAAGGGAACACAATTGTGGAAATAGATTTTTTTTTTCCTGAAAAAAGGAAAGAAAACATTAAGACTAAAATAAAATATAATTTGGTAAATAAATGAGGGTATGACCTGTCACTTGTGACATAGCAAGTCATAAATCACCATTCCACATCAATTTGAATCACAAGGGAATCTTCTAGGTATTTTTGAATGGTAAGGGGCATTCCTGACTTTCAGCGATAACACAAGAGGGTTTTCTAGATTTTAGCTTATGAATTATTACTCTATGTTCAAATTATTTTTTTCCAGAATCTAAGTACTGGCTTAAGTATTGGAAGCTCCCTTAGGATTGTTTATTTGGATTTATACTAGGTTTTGGACTCCTGTTTCAAGGTGTATTCTTTGAAGTTAATATATTATCAAGAAACTGAATATTAACGCTCTATCTAGACAAAGAGCTCTAACTATTATATATTGACTACTCTAACGAGAATATATCTATCATTTCAAAAATGCTCAAGTTTTAGCATCAACATTTGGCGCCGTCTCTTGGAAATGATTTATTAGGAACTCGAATTGGCACCTAGTCCTTATCATACCAATCGTAATAATCCCCTCAAAGATAACTTTGGTGCATCTCAATGTTCTCTCAACCGCTTAGAACGACGTGCTGTCCGGCTAGGGGCAAGCGAGAGTGGATTCAGGTCCTCAAGGCCAATACATGGACGCTAAGATACATAGGTTTAGGTAGAAAATTGAGGTGCTCATGACATGATTGTTAATCAACGGATTCAGAATCAAAGAGAACAGTTTCGGAACAGCAGAAGGGAAAGCTCCTATGGGACTAAGCAGTAAAGGCAGAATACAAATGGGAGAGTGAAATCTTCAAATGGGAAGCCTTCCTTGCCAAGTCAACAATGTGAGGAACAAGATGTATTTCACACGGGTCTGCCCAGCATGAATCAAGTAGGACTGCTGCCTCTTGTCCTCATCAGAGATCTCTAGAGGTTGTTGATTCTGCAGCTCGAGAATATCTGAGGAATTCTCTCATAATGCCGCTCAAGAGGAGGATCTCAATATAGAACTGGATAAACTACACAGTTCGAGTGGACAAGATAGATGATAATGGAAGGGGACAAAGTACGTTACTAAGTACTCCATGCATTTCATAGATGAAAATCATTTGAAGCCTCTCCCAAGGCACTAGCAGACTCTTTACTTTCATGCCTGTGGTGGTACCACAAATCCATTGGAACATTTAGATACATGAAGCAGATGTGCCTCTAAAGGGTAACAAATGCCATCCTTTGTCCAGACCTCAGGCCCATTGCAAGGTACAGCTTCCAATTGACTTCGTGAGTATAAAAAGGGCAGGATTAAAAGTTTTAATTAGTAAGCTGATTTTTTCTCACCAAGTTGGTAACAGAAAACATATTCAGAGGACATATTCTCACTTGAAAGAGTTGAAGTAGAAAAAGGAATAGACCCTTCAAGACTATATTGATAAATTCAAGCGTGAAACCATAAGACTGCTGGAACCACTGAGCATATGCAGATTGTTAGGATCCAAACGTGGAATACACAACTATTGAGATATTAAGTACACAATAATTTAATGACAAACAAGCCACAGACATGAAAGAAAAACGATACACAATATTTAACGTGATTCGATTCCACCATTGAGCCTACGTCCACGGAAAGAAACCCGTTTTTTATTATGAGAGGAAAACCTTATACAAGAATACAACTTGAACCCAAACTCAACCCTTGTATACCATCTCTCATCTCCCAAGAACTCTCTCTCACCACTCATGTATAAGGTTACATGTCGTCTCTTGTGTGTCATTGTGTGTCTCTTGTATAGTATGCCAATCCACCTATTTGTAGGAAACATTATTTGACCAAAACTCAAATAACAATAGAAAATCAATTCTAATTCATAGACTTGTACAGAATAGGAAATAACTTCTAATTTTAAAACAAATAGAAAATTTCTTGACTACTATTTCACGTAACTAAAACCAATTAGGAAACTAGTTACTTCCATACAGAACAAGAAATTTGCCTAAAAGAAATTATGTCAATTCCCTAACATAGATTATGAACTTTGATTATGGAATCAAGGTAGAAAAGTTCTCTAAAAGATAAATCAGAAGTGTCCTAAAGATCTCAAGGAACTCTTCTGGAGAGCTGAAGAACACACTGAAGCAAATGATCAAGAGAGAAAGAAAAGTGAAATGATAGGGAGCGGTGACAAGAAGAGAAAGAATGGTGGACCCTCTGAAGTCGAGAGTTCTCAAAAAAGGATTAAGGCAAAATATAGGCTCTCTATCGTAGCGTCTCACCTTTCAAGCTTTGATCCTCCTAAGGTTTATACTCTCTTAATGCTACTCCATCTCGAATTCTTGCTGTCACTGAGAAGAACATTATTATTTAAGATGGTGGTGACCATTGAAATTCAATAATACTGCAACTGAAACGTTTAGACTTAGTACCCTTCTCCTGATCATATTCCAAACCTTGCCTTTTCCTGGTAACCAGATCATTGGTTTTTCTTAAGGAAATAATATCACATCTGAAATTGTCAAACCTGTTTGGCTCCTCCTCCTGATCATGTTCCAAGCAGGTCTTACGGTTTCTTTGAATCGACGATTTCTACATGTACACAAAGTCAATAGTAAAAGTAAATCGCCTCAAGAGTTTCAGGGTGAAACTCACAAGAACGAGTTAATTTTACTTACTTTAATTATTATAACAAATTCAAAAGACAGATTATTCACTATCTAAGAAACAAATTAAACAATCAAGTCACGAAAATAAATTGGAGAAAACATTTGGCAAGAAACTAGGGTTTGCCAAATTTTGTTCCAAAGCTTGAATTAATTATTTAGATACTTTTTAACATGCCAAGAATGTATCAGACAAAGGTATTTTAAATTATTTCTCGATGCATCTAAATTGTGCGCAATTAAATCTCATGCCTCTTTCAAGATTACAAGTATTCAATTGAACCCTTTAGAATCTTAGGTGATTTTGATTACGTCGTATGAATTCTAAATCACTCTCGTAGGTTAAGTATCTTTATCGATCATATGAATCCTAAATTACTCTCGTACTTAGGTTAAATATCTTTATCTACTTAGTGCCTGGTTGTATATCTCTTCTCAAATCATAGAAACCCTAAAACATGTCTACGATGATCAAGCATAAATATGGAATAAATTCAAGATAGATAAATCAAGGTAAAAGTCAAGAATTCAACTAAAATAATTAATCAATACACCTTTACAAAACTCTAACCCTAGAAATAAATTAGTTCAACATAGCCATAAATAACAACAAAAATTCAAGAAATAATAAAAGTTTGAAAAGAGCAATTTATCTCGATAGTCAATAAACTTTTCGAATAGTCGAATTTTGACCATTCAACTATTAATAGTATGTTTTTAGTCACTAAACTATTAAAAGTGTAAATTTTGGACCATTCAATCTCATTTTGCCATTAACTCTACCAAATTTAACTATTAATAGTATGTCTCGTAAATTGTGCATACTCTTAGATCTAACAAAGTTAACGGTGAAATTAGACGGAATGACCCAAAATTTACACTTTTGATAATTTAATGGGTAAAACAATACTACTAATAATTGAGTGGCCACATCTTGACTGTTGAAAATGTTTAGGGACTACCAGGATTACTTGCTCGTTTGAAAATAAAGAGTAAGAAAACTTCTCAATTTTGCCGCTTTAATCTCCATCTTGATCCCTTCTTGATTCTTGCCCGTCTTGATTTTGATATCTCAAGAAGAAGTTGTAACGGTATGAACTAAAGTTTGCCAAATGTTTTCTCCGTCTAAAAACATCTTAAGAAACCTCCATTTATAGCTTCCTAAACCTATAGTTGAAATATGGTAGGATGAAGTCTTGAAAAGTTCCCAAAAATCGAGTCCGAGTACATTTCCATCCATGTCCAGCCCTTATCATTGTCTGATATAAATAGTGAAAAACTCCAGAAGATGTCTAGCCCGAAGCCCGACACAAACTTCGAGCCCAGACATTGTTTGACAACGATGCAATTCTTTGCTTTTTCTGTCCATTTCCTAATTCAATCACTTAATTTTACCTATAAAAACCAATAAATACTAAAATTAGGCAATTTATATTAAAATTAAGTGCAAAGATCATAATTAATTGACAATTTACACCTGTAAAACTACTTAAATTCACACCCTATCAAACTCCCCCTATACTTAGCTCGTGTTTGTCCCAAACACAAGAACCGAAAACAACTTTAAGATAAACAGTGGACATATTTCAGGACTATTATTGTTAAAGCAAAATCTTTGCTGAAATCTTTCCCTGATCAAGTGAGGAGATTGGTATTTGTTAGGGTGGTATACCATATCTAGAAGGCTAGAAACTAAGCTTTATTCAAACACATGCCTGTGAAAGAAAAAAACATTGTACATGAAGTGCTAACTACTGTAAGAGATATAGTGGTGAGTTGGGGAAAATTTCTAGTAAATAAGGCAAGCTAGGATTTGGCTATAGAGTTGGGACTACTTCTTACTTGTTTTAATTGATTAATATTGTATAGCATAGAGAACTATTGATGCAATAGAAATTCTACATTCCTTGTACAAGCTTACTTTCCTTATCAATAAAATGATCTGTTTTGCTAAAAAAAAATGCGACATTACAAAGCAAGTGGGCAAGTATTAACTGTACATAATGTAAACCAAAGAGATGTTACTCTAGGTAGCTTCTAGTACTATCAACTCATTCAAGTCCAGCTAACCAAACTAGGTATATAAAATATTTAACACCCAATTCCCACAAAGGAGCCAATCATTAATCAAAGTCTCAAATGTATTTATATAAGCACAAGGATTCACAGGTAACACTTCCCACTTTTTTCCTTTCCATTCCTTGCTTTTTCTCTTTTTCTTTCAAATTCTCCCACACTTAAGTGTTTTTGAATTTTAACAAGAATGTATACTTAATCTTTAGCCGTTCAAGTCTTTTGACGTGAACTCCTACATCTCCCAAATGAAGGAGTCAGTGTATTCAACTACACCACTTAGAAATCACATACTCATAGCCACCGTTGTTGTTCAGCACAAAAGTCAACATCTTCTCAACAAAGAACCCCAATTACTAGGTGACGAGTGCAGGGTATACATACACAATTAACTCATTCATAGTCAAGTTTTACATTTATAACATCCTAAATACCCCACACGCGATTTTTATGCAAGTATACAGGTTGTGAGCGAGTATATGGTATTAAGCGTTGATCCCACAGAAAAGATTTTCAATTACCGGTGATTTTCGAACTCCTTCATTATTTAGACTATAAACATGAAGTAAAAGTAATAAAATTAACATTAGAAAACTCCTAGAGGTATGGAATTCCTTACTACTCTTGCTAATGAGATTACCGGTTAAGTGAATGTTATTATCTTGATTAATTATGGCGTAATTTCCTAATGTATATGAAACCTACTCTCGTAGTGAATCAACTATACTTATAGTTAAAGCATACCTACTCTCATGGTTATGAATTAACTACAAATAGGGATGACAATGGGGGCGGGCGCCCGCAGGCAACTACCCCGCGGGGGTAGAAATGGGGCGGGGTGAGGGCAAAATATTTACCCCCACCTTAAAACAGGGCGGGGGATGGGGCAACATACACCTGCCCCATCCCCCGCCCCGTCCCCCGCATAAAAAAAATACAAACACACACACACACACATATATATACAAAAGTAACAAAATCCCTTATTATCCCCCTCAGTTCCTCCTTCGTTCCCTCCTTCACAGCCACTGCCGTCGCCTCCCATTCCCCTAAGTTCTAATCACTACTCAATTAATCGCAGGCGCAAAGAAGAGAGGTGAACTAGAAAGACGTGTGACTACATTACTTAAGGATATAAAAAAGTCAGGTGTGCCCATTTCTTTTTGGTACATTTGAAGTTAGTCGTCTACTGTGGCTTAACTTGTTGTGACAGCATTGCAGGCAATGTCATTGTTTTTATTGATGAGGTCCACGCACTTATTGGTTCTGGGATAGTAGGACGAGGCAATAAGGGATCTGGTCTTGATATTGCCAATTTATTAAAGCTATCACTTGGACGGGGTGAGTTACAGGTAATATTTCTTCCTTGTTACATGCTTTAGTGTGCATTATGTTACTGGATACTCATTGATACTTGAACAAGAAATCATGTTACACTGGTATGATCATGGATATTGTAAGCTCATGTTTCTAATCTTAGCTTGGAATTGGTAGTCGAAAGTTTCTAATCTTTCATCACGGGGGAAACGGGGTGGGGGCGGGGGATGGTGGGAGTTATTTGACAACGGGGCGGGGGACGGGAAAAGGATCCCCCGCCCCATTGCCACCCCTAACTATAAGTTCATTTCTTCTATGAAATTATATAAAACAATTAACTAAAGTCATATAGGTGCACCTCTACTCTCGTGAGTGTACTCCTTAAGTTTATCACTTCGTTGAACTAGTGTTAAATTTCAATTCTCATTGCAAATTTAAAACCTTTAGATAATCACAACTAATGGCTGGTTAATCATGATTAGAAAAGCAAAAGTGATAAAATAACTTACTCAAAATAATATCATCAAATAACCAAGTAAACATCACTCACAAGTTATAGAAAGTTCATCCATACTCTAGGTATAAACTTTAGCAAAACATGAAAATAAGATCCAAACTTGTATTATAGTTAAACATGAACTCAAATACAAAAGAGAAAGTGAAAGGAGAGAAGTCACCCTTGTCACATGAGTTTCAAACTCTCCATCTTTGCTCTTCAAATCTTCATCCAAATCTAACTACAAATACAAAAAAGAAAAACTGTACCAACTACTCTATACTACCCTAACTAATGAACTAAGGAAACTCTAGTGAAAACTATATTTTTGTGGAGTTTCTCTAGCCTTCCAAAGTTTTTTTAATGGTCTCCAAAGACGGTTATTTATAGAGGATTCAAGAGCCAAATCAGTTGTTTCTAATTGTCATTTTTGACTATTGAAACTCTCAAAGATTGCTTCTCAAAGTTTCCATATTCATCTGATCATTTTCAATCGGAATCTTTGCAGAAAAAGTGGTAAAAAAAGTTGCATGAAAAGAGCACAGGTTGCAAAGCAAGTTGCAGCTGAAATCCACTAAAACAAGGGTAGAAAACGGGGGCACACGTTTTACTCTTTGCAGGTTCGCACTTTTCTGGGCAGAATTCATCCTTGCTCTATTTTTGGTTCAACTTCAACTATTATTTTCTCGATGTTAGAGGCTGAACTAGCTCTTGTGTAAAACATGAAAGTCGTAGCTCTTTGAGTTAAAATTTCCAATGCATCATGAATCATTCCATTTGGAGTTCTGTAGACCAAAAAATGACCAAATGACTCTCGACTGGTCAGAACCTTATTTCAGCTTTCGACCATAAACGTGCACTTTTGTATTTTGACTTTTTGAAAATGAAAACGACTGAAATGGATTTCAATGTCTTCATACAAAATGTAGATATATATATATATATATATCTTAGATTCAAAATGGTTTAATAATTACCTCAATCTGATGCTTGTAGCTCAAGATATTGCCAAAATACCACGAGATGTCAAATCTGTGAAACTTGTTTCCTTTTATTCTTGATTGGATTTCCTCTTTTGCACTTCATATTCTCTTTTTATCACTTCAAATCATCATCAAATCATCCAATTATCTTCTCAAGTCTCTTTATTTGATGATTGAATCCTTAAACCTATAAAAACATGAAGTTTTCACCATAAAAATCCGTAGAAATGCAATTTTTATCACTTAAACCACAAAATGCATATTTTCACTAGAAACTCAGTTAATTAACTATAAACATAACTAAACACACCAAAAACTAACTAATAAAATACACTTAAAAAACACGTAAGATATATACTTATCATTAGGCAAAACAATCAGTGAAGTATAATTAAAATATGAAACATATAAGCACCGATATAAAGGACTAAAAAAACCCGCTTCATATCCCAATAGTACTGAGAATTAAGGTTAATAATCGCCCAACCTTGCAAGAAAAACACCAGAAATTTTTACAATACCTAACCAAGCAAGTCGAAATTGACAAAGCCTTAAAATATCAAAATATTGATCAAATAAGCACTCTAAAGTCAACATTACTTGATATCAAACACATTCATATACAAGTCTTAACAATAATAAACCTTGAAATAAAAGTGATTGCCTTTCAGGGAATAGCAAAGAAATAAAAATATTACCCATTTTATCAACCCTTATATTCAAGACAATATTGCCCTGAATGTTGGATAAAAAATAATTAAGAAATATCAATTTAGGAAGTGAAAGTAAAACTCCCTTAATAACAAAGAAGTGTCGATGACCAAGTGGGATGAAAATGACAGTTACTGACAAGGGTATTTTGATCATTTCTCGGTCTTCAGAGCTCCAAATTGAATGATTCTTGAGACATTGGAACGCTAACTCAACAAGCTATAATTTCATATTTTATAAAAGAGCTATTTCAACCTCTATCATCGAGACAATACCAGTTGAAGTTGTGTTTTGCAACCTAAAGTTGCATTTTCGAGATCGCGTATTTGTGTTTTGTGGCTGCAACGTGCTCTGCAACTTGTGCTTTGTTCACAAAACCTTTTTGACCAATTTTTCTACAAAGATTCCTGCTGGAAATGAGTAGATAAGCATGGAAACTTGGAGAAGCAACTTTTGAGAATTTCAAGAAGCAATTTTGCTAACTAGAAACAACTCATTTGGCTCTTGGATTCTCTATAAATAGCAGCCTTTGGAGACCATTTTAACTAAACTTTGGAAGGCTAAAAAAAACTCACCAAAAATATAGTCTTCACTAGAGTTTCCTTAGTTAATTAGTTAGATTAGTATAGTATAGGTAGTGTAGTTTATACTTCTTGTATTTGTAGTTAGATTTGGATGAAGAATTGGGGAGCAAAGATGGAGAGTTAGAACTCATATGACAAGGGTGTCTTCTCTCCTATCACTTTCTCCTTTGTATTAAGTTCATGTTTAACTATAATACAAGTTTGGATCTTGTTTTCATGTTTAGTTAAAGTTTAAGTCTAGAGTTATGGCTGAACTTGCTATATCTTGTTAGTGATGTTTATTTGGTTATTTGATGATATTATTTTGAACAAGTTATTTATCACTTTTGCTTATCTAATCATGATTAATCGGCCATTAATTGTGATAATTTTAAGGTGTTAAGTTTGCCATGAAAATTGAAATTTAACACTAGTTCAAGGAAGTGATAAATCTAGGAAGTACACTCATGAGACTAGAGGTGCATTTATGTGATTTTAATGATTTGTTTCATATAATTTCAGAGAAGAAATGAGTTTGTAACTAATTTCATAACTACAAGAGTAGATATGGCTTAACTACAAGTATATTGATTTACTACGAGAGTAGGTTTTCATATATATTAAGAAAATTATGCCATAAACTAACCAAAATAATAGCATTCACTTAACCGTAATGTCATTTGCAAGAGTAGTATGGAATTCCATACCTCTAGGAGTTTTCTATTATATTTTTGTTACTTTTATAGTATAAATTTAATTTCTTGTACTTGTGATATTCTAAATAATAAAGGAGTTTGAAAACCGCCGGTAATTGACAATCTTTCCGGTGGGATCGACACCTAATACCCCTATGCTCAATAAACAACTCGTATACTTGCAAAAAATCACATGTGAGGTATTTAAAATTTTATAAATGTAAAACTTGACTGTGGAATGAGCTAAATTATGATATGTACAACCCATGCTCGTTAGTTACTATCCCAAAAATTAGAGCACGTTGCAACATCCTACCAAAACATTAAACCAGGTAACATTACAAATAAGGGTTAAATATACCATCAAATAACCTGAACTAGAAAGCAATAAAATCCTAAACTAATTGAACACCACCTCCAATCCCAAAAGCAAGAAAAATAAAGGAAAAATAGGTTGCCTCCCAAAAAGCATTAAGTTTAACGTCCTCAACTAGACTAAGCCAAATTTGTTCATGGTGGATAAATGGGTTTTGTCAATTTCACTTCCTCAATCGTGTGTGCCTGAATTCTTTCATAATTTTTCTCATGGAAATTGCATTCTCGTACTGCTCAAGAAGTATATTGGTGATGATCTGGCTTCGAGTCCTACTTTGAAACATATTTCTTACCATACGATTTGTCACTAGCATTAAGACACGAGCAAGACTCATTATACGAAGGGCATTTTAAGGATTTAAAAATATTAAAATCTTGTTTTTCCTTACCAGCCCCTAAAGTTAATTTCCTTTTCGACAAATCTATTTTAGCCCATCTAGTAGTTAAGAATACTCCACCAAGAACAATAGTATAATAACATTCTATTCCATATTAAGAACAAAAAAAATCTAAAGGAATATAAAAGTTACCAAACTTTTAAAAGGATATCTTTCAAAACACTAATTAGATATCTCACCAAATAATCTACAAGTTGTAGAATCACTATTGTTGGTGTAAGTTCAGCAACCTTTAATTTCCTAAAAAATGATAAAAGCAACAAATTAATACTAGATCCAAGATCACATAAGCACTTATCAACAAAATAGTGCTCAAAAGAGCAAGGCACTATAAAACTCTTAGGGTCTTTCATTTTGACAGGAAGACATTTTGAAGTATTGTATTGCATTTCTCAATTAGTGAGACTCTTCCAAAGTCCTCCAACTTCTTTTTTTATACACAATTTCCTTGAGAAATTTTGTGTAGGAGGGCATATTAGCAAGGGCTTCATTGAATGGGGTGTTTGGTCGAAGTTTTCAAAAATCTTCAAAATTTTTTACAACGTCTCTCATTTGCCTTCTTTTTCAACCTCTGAGGATATGGAATAGGTGGCACATAAGCTTTAGTCTCGGGTACCTTGGCAGGATGATATCCTAAACCTCCTTGCCTAAACTATGCATTGCATCTCCAATCCTTCCATTTTCGTCATTAATCGTTCTCACATCTTTCTTCTTAGGCAACTCATTAAATGTATAGGTAGGATCATCCAACACCTTTCTTGAAAGGCAAGCTGGTCGATACCTTCTTAGGTCACTGATATAGTAGTCTCTTTGGGATTCACCTCCATATTGCTAGGCAATCTCCCTAGCCCTTTTTCTGTTATTGTCTTAGCCAATTGACCAACTTACCTTTCAGCATTCTGGATTGATGTTTGTTCGGATTGGACAAAATGGTCAGTTTGATCCATTCGTTTATCTAGCTTTTGCATATACTATAGCATCATCTCTTCAAGACTTGGCTTCTTCTCTTGAATAGGTTGGGGAGGATACTAACACCTTTTTTTTCATGAAAAATTAGGGTGATTTCTCCACCCATCGTTAGATGTGTTAGAGAAAGGGTCATTCCTTTCTTGAAATTTCTGCCCACCATAAGCTCCCATAAAATTAACATCCTCCACCATGGCGGGTGACTCTCTATTATAATATCCAACAATGCTATGCCTATACATGTGACAGTACGAACACGGCTCCTAAAGTTGAGTTTCACGATTTAAAAGCAGTTGCATCTAATGGTTCAACTCAAACAGCATGAGACTCCAAATCTTTGGAAACACTCACTTCACAGATATCCCATCTTTTGCCTCGGATTGCTTTTCCTTGAAAGTTTCTAGATAGCAACTCATAAAGACCGACCAATTTTTTTGGGGTCTTGTGCCCAATGCATCTTCTACCAGTAATGTCCACCATATTTTAGGTTGTCAGTAACAATCATCATAGAAAAACTGTACTTACAATGTCAAAAAATATTGATGTTGGGGATATTGGGTGAGCAGCAACTTTAAACACTCCCAAGCTTCATGGATAGCTCTCCTTCCATTTGCAAAAATGTACAAATCTTATTCCTTAAATCAATTGTTGACAAGTGACTAATTTACGTAATAATTGTATGATATTTTATATTATTTTTAGTCACTTTGGTTATATTATTGGAAGAAAATGAATCCTTTTGGCTATAATTGGTGAAAAATGCTTTTAAGTGATTAAATGAGGTTTTTATCACTTTTTACTTGGATTTTGTGCATTTTGACAGTTTTGACACATTTTCGTATTTCGGCTATAACTTGAGCTACAGTGATCGGATTGAGATGATTCTTAAACCAATTTGAAGATAAGAGATAGCTCTACAACTTTGGTGAAGACATCTGAATCCGGTTTGAAGGTGTTCCAAGTCAAAAAGCCGAAGTACAGTAGTCAATTTCTAATGGTCGAAGCTAAAACAGGGCAATGAGCAGTAAAGGATATTGCGGTCATTTCTCAGCCCACACAGATCCAAATGAGGTGATTCTTGATGCATTGGAAAGCTAACTCAAAGGGCTACAAGTTTTATGTTTTGGTCAAGAGCTCAATCAGCTGTTATCATCAAGAAAAGTTCAGTTGAAGTTGAGGTAAAAACGGAGCAGAGCTGGAAGTTGAGCAGAAATTGCACCAAAATGTCACTGTAGCAATCCGGCCGGAATTTGGCCGGATTTATGGCCGGATTGTGGTCAGAGAAGGCTGCTTTTTACGCGGAAAACTCAATTTCACCTCCACTAAGTCACATGTAATGCTAGACATGTGAGAAACATCACCAGCTGTAAGGGGAAAGTGTAAAGCCTCATTCCTTGACCACCTTTCATCAAAAAATAGCCAAAAACCATTGCAAAAGGAGGAGAGGATCATACGGAGGAAGAAGGAGAGTGCAGAGATGTAGTTCTTCCATTTTTTCTGTGTGCTAGATTAGGATAGTTTAGCTAGTTAGTTCATCCATTCTTGTATATTGGCTAGATTAGGATGAAGATGGAGATGAAGAAGGAGAAGTTGAAGCTCATGTGACAAGGGTTATCTCTTCTTCAACTCTTTATCTTTTGTATTGGATTCTTAAGCATGGTTAATATACAAGTTCTGGATTTTGTGTTATTTATGTGTTTCTAAAGTTATGCCTTGGGTATGGTTGAACTTTCTATGATTGTTAGTGTTTATTATTTGGCTATTTGATTGCTATGATTTGAGCAAGTTATTTAGCACTTTTGCTCTTGAATTCATGATTAATTTGGTACCATTAATTGTGATTATCTAAGGTGTTGTTTCTGCAATAAAAATTGAGATTTAACACTAGTTCAAGAAGTGCTAAACATAGGGAGTACACTCACGAGAGTAGAGGTGCACATATGTGGTTTTGGTGATTCATTTCATGTAATTTCATTGAAGAAATAAACTTGTAACTAATTTCATATCCATGAGAATAGGTATGGATTAGTTATGAGTATAATTGATTCACTATGAAAGTAGGATTCATATGCATAAGGAAATTACACCATAGCTAGCTTAGATGGTAGTATTCAATGATCCAAAAATAGCATTTGCATGAGTAGTTAGGAATACCATAACCTAAGGAGCTTTCATTTGTTATTTTCTTGCATAAGTTCAGTAGGTTTTACTTGTTATAATTCATTGATAGTCTAAATAATAGAGAAACTTTAGTAGTACCGGTAATTGTTCACTCTTCCTCGTGGGATCGACCCGATATATACTCTAAACTATTAGTTGACATGTATACTTGCAGTGAAACGGGTGTAAATCGGATTTTTTAACTTGTACGTATATTAAAATCCCGTCAAGTTTTTGGCGCCGTTACCGGGGAAGATTTGGCAATATCAATGTGAAGAGCAACTTTATTAGTTTAGACATTTTATTAGTTATAGTGTAAATGTTATTTTCTGTTATTTTAGTGTTTTGTATGTGTATTTGTTTTATCACTTATTTTTCTTACTAATTTTGCTCTTAAGTTGTTTAAAGCAATTTTAGGTAATGAGGAGGATAGGTCAATTTGGAGGACAATGCTTGAGAAGTGGAAGATTGGCAATGGATGGTTACCAAGTGCAAAACTCCTTCAATAGAGGTAACCAAGAATTTACTGAATGTATGTCTTTGGAAGATGGTTTAAGGTGCTTAAAAACTAAATTTGATGTTATGATGTTACAAGTTCAAATGGACAAAATTATGCATGAAATTGAGCAAGGGAGGTATGTTAATGCTTTTAATTCTTATCATGTGATTTGTGACTTGTGTGGAGGTTATCATGCTACTAATACATGTATGCAAGCACCAAATGTGGATTATTATGATGAATTAGAGCATTACAATCCTTGTTTTGATCGATATACTGCTAATTGGAGCAATTCTCCTGCTTATGGTTGGGATAATCAATGTACATATAGTGATTTCCAGATTTTTATGATTACCAACCTGAAAATGTCCAATATGAATCTAAACCATCTTGGGAGTTGGCAATAGAAAGGTTAGCTAATGATTTTAAGCCATCTTGGGAGTTAGCTATAGAAAAGCTAGCAAATGCAACTTCCAACCGTTTTGATAGGATTGAAGAAAGAATAGATGAATTAACTTCTCACTTTGGTAGAATACATGAGCAATTGAATGTATTGTGTGAAGTTGTTTCTTCTAATAATATGCAAAATGATCCTATGATGAATGGTGGGAATGTTGTATGTGAAAATGGATTGCATTTTGATGAAAATGATGAATATCAATTGTGTTTCAATGAGCAAATATCCATTTCACATGATAATATCTTTGGAACTAATTTCGAATCTCAAGAGGTGAGTTTCAATGACTCATTTTTCACCCCTCTTGAGGAGTGCATTGAAGATATAGGTTCTAAGGGTATTACTGCCCAAGATACTCTCATGGCATTTCCTTTGGTGAATTCTCAAGTGGTGCATATTCAAGGTAATATCTATGAAACACTTGGAATAGGTAAGTCACTTTCATTTCTCATATCATTAGATCAAGTGGCTTTTGCTATAAAGTCACCATTTACTGATCCACCACGGCCTAAAATGGTGGATTATTCGTTAACTAAACCTCCTTGAAAAATGAGGTGAAATAGTCAAGCTAATGACTATAAAGAAGCGCTAGTTGGGAGGCAACCCAATGATTTCTTATTTTTAGTAAGTTTAAGTTGTTTAATTAGTGTTTTTGTGTGTTTTGTAGGTGGCAATGGCAAGGGTTCATGCAAATGATTTCAATTGCAAAAGTGTCTATATTGAGGCAAAAAGGGAGTTTTCATGTTCATTTCCTGCATTTCATGCATTTAAAGTGTTTCATGTTAAAGTTATATTCATGCATGATCATGCATTTTCAAGTGCATTTGGGTTAGAGAGACACATTTCCAATGTTAAACTTGGATTTTATTCAAAGAATATGAAAGTAGATGGAATGTGGGCCAAGCAAATTTGGAGGAAAAACTGCAGAAAACAGCTTTTTCTGCAGCAAATCCGGCCATAAATCCGGCCAAATATTGGCCGGATTGAAGGCCGGATAGTCAGGGGAGAAAGAAAAAATTTTTCGGGCTCACTGGCCAGAATCCGGCCTAAAATCCGGCCGCAAATCCGGCCAAAACCTGGCCGGATTGTTAAAAAAAAAAAAAAAAAAAACACTGTAGCAAATCCGGCCAAGAATCCGTCCGTAAATCCGGCCAGAAACTGGCCGGATATGCAGAAGCAAAAAAAAAAAAAAAAAAAAAAAAATTTCTTCCCAGAATCCCTCCACGAATCCCTCCAATTTCTGGCCGGATTGTGAACAGTAACCAGCGTAAGATGAATCCGTTTCACGGATTTCTCACAATTTTTCTCCCTTCTTCTTCAACCCAACTCACATACTAACACCTCAAACACACACCACTCACTAAAACACCACTTTTCACCATTTAATCTTCAAATAACCTTCACCAAATCACTTTCTCCCATCCTCTAGAGTGAATTTTATAGTTCATATTCTTTCAAAAACAACTCTAAAGTGGTTTCAAGCTTATCATTTGTTAGGGTTCTACCTTCTTGAAATCACTCAATTGAGGTCAAATTGGAGTAAGTTTCTTGGGGGTTTTCACATCATATTCATCACTTAACATCACCAAACCAATTTGAGGTAACAATTCTTCACCTAACTTTGTTATTTGAATTTTGCTATGATTGAATATTTTCTATTTTTAGGCAATTTTTATATGTGAAGTTAGGTGTATTTATTTGAGCTTATTGATGCTACTGGTGATTGTTAGTGATAAATAAATTTTGTGATTTGCATTTATTGCATTTATTTGGTGAATTCTTGCTAGTTTTATGCTTGATTTGGCTTGGTGACAAAGTTGCATATTAAGTGGCCAATGTAGCATTTTAATTAGCTTTGTTGGAGTTTTTGATATTCATGCGAGTAATTTAGATTACCTAATGAATGAAAAGGTGCTTGGTTGAATGATTTCTTGAATTCTTAGGTAATTCTAAAAGATTTTGGGTTTGGTGTGTTTGCCTCCATTTTGAGATTACTTTTGTACTTGAGGGAATTTGATCAATGATGACAAAAGGTATAAATGGAAATTACTTTGTTCATGATGGTGGATTTATTGTGTGAAATTAGCTTCCCTTTGCTTTGGATACTAATGCATATATTTGATTAGCAAAGATTAGCTCATTTCATGTTTTTATCCCTTGAACATTGTATGATTCCACATGCTCAATCATTTTTCCTTTTTCCTTGAATTGCATGTTTTCTTTTTGTTGATTGCAACCTTTTATTTTTAAGAAGTTGATTTGTTTTGATTTTGTCTTTTTCCAGGATGCAATAATTAAACTCTCCATTCTTTCCCAAATAAGGTTGGAAATTCATCACTTGGCCATGGATTTGGATTGCGCAAGAACAGTATTTTCTTTACTCTTTATTTATTTTCCTTTTCTCACATTGAGGACAATGTGAAGTTTAAGTGTGGGGGAGGAAATATTTGAACTTACTTCTTAATGCTATGTGATGATATTTTGTGGATCTAAATGTTTAGAATGTTGGAATTATGTTTGAATTATTTGCCATGTGGATAAATTGCTTGAAATTGGGTTTGTTGGCAGGGAGTTTTCATCCATTTATAAGGAGAAACTCTGTAAAAAATTTTCTAAAATCTTTTCCAATATTTCACTATGGCCCAAAAGTTCTTCAAATTTTTACATTTTCATTCAAAAAAGGGCTAATTTGTTCCAACCTTAAGTGTTTAATTCTTCCAATTGTTGAAACTTTATGTGTATTTTAGAAGGTTTAATCCTTATTTAACTTGGAAATGATTAATATGTAATTAGAATTTTTGCATTTTAGAAAGTATATCCGGTAAAGTAGGGAGAATTATGCCTATAATTTTGCATTTTGAATGAGATTTCTTCTCTTTACTTAATTTTGCAAGTAAGTGATTGATATAGTCAATAAAGGTTATACTCCTCCTTTGATTATTCTTATATATTTTCTAAGAGGGAATATCTATTTATTGTCTTTTATTTTTGAAAAAAAAAATAATAATAAGAAAAGAAAAAAAAAGAAAAAAAAAAGAGAATAAGAGTTTTTCTTCTACTCCAATGATTCTTGTACTAAGTAACCGGGGGTTGGCATCTACAAATGTCGATTTTCGCGTAAAAAGGTACTTGAATTAAGAGTATGCATAGCAATTTAAATAAGTGAAATGTTGAGTAACCGGGGATCTTCACCGAAAAGTGTCGATTTTCGCGTCAAAAGACATTTTCACTATTTAAGTAAAATTAGTGTGAATAAATCCCTCTTAGTTGTAAAATAATAAAAAAAGGGGATGATTATAGGAGGAGGAATGCTATAAAACGACTATATGATTTGCTTATTTATGAAATTAGGTTAGGGTGAGAGATTAAGTTTAACTTGTTAAAATTAGGATATAATTATCTTTCCTTTACTTGATATTATGAGTATTTGGTGTAAATTGAACAATTGTATAATGATTATTTTCCAAGTCTTGAGGAATTAAAATTTGAAAAAGTGCATATATTGTTTCACCTCTTGAATCATTGTTGTTGATTATGTGTGAATTGCTGGAGGACAAGCAATGATTTAAGTGTGGGGGAATTTGACAAGTGACTAATTTACGTAATAATTGTATGATATTTTATATTATTTTTAGTCACTTTGGTTATATTATTGGAAGAAAATGAATCCTTTTGGCTATAATTGGTGAAAAATGCTTTTAAGTGATTAAATGAGGTTTTTATCACTTTTTACTTGGATTTTGTGCATTTTGACAGTTTTGACACATTTTCGTATTTCGGCTATAACTTGAATTACAGTGATCGGATTGCGATGATTCTTAAACCAATTTGAAGATAAGAGATAGCTCTACAACTTTGGTGAAGACATCTGAATCCAGTTTGAAGGTGTTCCAAGTCAAAAAGCCGAAGTACAGTAGTCAATTTCTAATGGTCGAAGCTAAAACAGGGCAATGAGCAGTAAAGGATATTTCGGTCATTTCTCAGCCCACACAGATCCAAATGAGGTGATTCTTGATGCATTGGAAAGCTAACCCAAAGGGCTACAAGTTTTATGTTTTGGTCAAGAGCTCAATCAGCTGTTATCATCAAGAAAAGTTCAGTTGAAGTTGAGGTAAAAACGGAGCAGAGCTGGAAGTTGAGCAGAAATTGCACCAAAATGTCACTGTAGCAATCCGGCCGGAATTTGGCCGGATTTATGGCCGGATTGTGGTCAGAGAAGGCTGCTTTTTACGCGGAAAACTCAATTTCACCTCCACTAAGTCACATGTAATGCTAGACATGTGAGAAACATCACCAGCTGTAAGGGGAAAGTGTAAAGCCTCATTCCTTGACCACCTTTCATCAAAAAATAGCCAAAAACCATTGCAAAAGGAGGAGAGGATCATACGGAGGAAGAAGGAGAGTGCAGAGATGTAGTTCTTTCATTTTTTCTGTGTGCTAGATTAGGATAGTTTAGCTAGTTAGTTCATCCATTCTTGTATATTGGCTAGATTAGGATGAAGATGGAGATGAAAAAGGAGAAGTTGAAGCTCATGTGACAAGGGTTATCTCTTCTTCAATTCTTTATCTTTTGTATTGGATTCTTAAGCATAGTTAATATACAAGTTCTGGATTTTGTATTATTTATGTGTTTCTAAAGTTATGCCTTGGGTATGGTTGAACTTTCTATGATTGTTAGTGTTTATTATTTGGCTATTTGATTGCTATGATTTGAGCAAGTTATTTAGCACTTTTGCTCTTGAATTCATGATTAATTTGGTACCATTAATTGTGATTATCTAAGGTGTTGTTTCTGCAATAAAAATTGAGATTTAACACTAGTTCAAAAAGTGCTAAACATAGGGAGTACACTCACGAGAGTAGAGGTGCACATATGTGGTTTTGGTGATTCATTTCATGTAATTTCATTGAAGAAATAAACTTGTAACTAATTTCATAATCATGAGAATAAGTATGGATTAGTTATAAGTATAATTGATTCACTACGAAAGTAGGATTCATATGCATAAGGAAATTACACCATAGCTAGCTTAGATGGTAGTATTCAATGATCCAAAAATAGCATTTGCATGAGTAGTTAGGAATACCATAACCTAAGGAGCTTTCATTTGTTATTTTCTTGCATAAGTTCAGTAGGTTTTACTTGTTATAATTCATTGATAGTCTAAATAATAGAGAAGCTTTAGTAGTACCGGTAATTGTTCACTCTTCCTCGTGGGATCGACCCGATATATACTCTAAACTACTAGTTGACCTGTATACTTGCAGTGAAACGGGTGTAAATCGGATTTTTTAACTTGTACGTATATTAAAATCCCGTCAATTGTCTTTTGAGATGAATAATATTTAGTCATGAAGATGTTGTAAACATCTTTCCACATTTTCAAATATCCTTCAGGTAGATTCAACAACCATGATTTTGCATGATCCTTGAGACAATATGGGAAGCACCTTATCTATCAATCATCCTCTAAAACTCCAATCAAAGGAAAAGTCTAAACCATTGAATAAAATTCACCGATGAAAGAGAGCAGATTTTTATTGGCTAACCTATGAAAAACAAGCAACATGTTGAGGTGAATGGTCTTTAGTTCATAGTTCCTTGCCTTGTCGCTCAAATAATCACAATGTAGAGAAGCTACTATGACAGGATATTTGACGTCCCTTAGACAAAGTCCAGCGAATGGTGCATTGTGGTACGTTTTGATTATTGTTATTAGCAATATTATTTGGATTGTTCACTGCCATCTCATCTTCATCTAAACAACCCGATTTAATCAACTATAGATAATATAATTCTAGGCAATGATTACTGCCAAGATTTTTTTCGCAACTATGCCAATTGCCTTAAAATTTTTTCTATCTCAGGATCAAATTCCAGCTCACCTTTTTGAGATCGGATCATAAACCAAGTACCTAATCAAGAATAGGTTAAAAATGAAAGTGAAGAGATAAAAATAAGATACAAAAAATAACTAAAGTAGAAAAATAAGCATCATACCTAGCAATGGCACCAAAAACTTAATTGACAAATCCTACAAGTGCACAAAGTCAATCATATTGACAAATCACCTAGAGAATTCTAGGCATCGAACCTACAGGGACGAGTTAAACAAATCACCTTGAGAATTCTAGGCATCAAATCTACAGGGACGAGTTAATTTTTTCTATTTTAATTATTATAAAAATTAATCAAAGACCAATTCAAGGGATTTATTATTCACTACCTAAGAAATAAATTAAACAATCAAGTCAAGGAAAATAAATTGGAGAAAACAGTTGGCAAGAAACTATGGTTTGTCGGATTTTGTTTTAGGGTTCGAATTGATTATCTAGATCTTTTCTTAACATACCAAGAACATATCACACAAAGGCATTTTAGATTATCTCTCGATATATCAAAAATTGTACCCAATTAAATTTCATATCTCTCTTGAGATCACAAGTATTCAATTGAACCCTTTAGGATCTTAGGAGATTTTAATTGTATTATACAAACCCTAAATTACTCTCTTATTTAGGTTAAATATCTTTATCTATTTAGTGCCCAATTGCATATCCCTTCTCAGTTCATACAAACCCTAAAACTTGTTTATGGTGATCAAGCATAAGCATGGAATAAATTCAAGATAGAAAAACCAAGGCAAAAGTCAAGAATTGAAATAAAATAATTAATTAATTCTCCTTAACAAAACCCTAACCTTAGAAATAAATTAGTTTGACATAGCCATAAATAACAAGAAAGATTTGAGAAATAATACAAGTTTGAAAATAAAGAATAAGAAAAACTTCTCAGTTTTTGCTACTCTAATCTCCGTCTTGATTGCTTCTTCATTGTTACCTGCCTTGATCTTGATCTCTCAAGAAGCAGTTATGAAAAAATGAGCTAAAGGTTGTCGATGTTTACTCTCTCTTAAAACACCTCAAGAAACCCCTATTTATAGCTTCCTAAACATGTAGTTGAAATATCGCCCAAAAAAACATAGTTGAAATATAGTAGGATTAGGCCTTGAAAAGTTGCCAAAAGTCGAGTCCGAGCGGGTTTCCATCAATGTTCGGTGCAATGTCTGACCCGTACCATTGTCTGACGCAAAATGGTGAAAAACTCTAGAAAGTATCCAGCCCAAAGTCTAATTCAATGATTTAACTCGAACATCATCTGACAACTATGGAATTCTTCATGTTTTTGGTCCATTTCCTAATTGATCATGTAACTTTACCTATGATAGCCAAACAAATATTCAAATTAAGCAATTTCTACGTAAATGAAGTGCAAATATCACAATTAACTGACAATTTACACCTGTAAAACTACTTAAATTCACACCTTATCACCTTCTCCTACACTTTCTTCCACACATATCAAAGGTTTCCATTAGTCTTATCTAATTCTTCAGCTCCACGATATCACTAATCCACTTCTTGTTGAACATTTGCTAAACTTGTCCAAATGGTCTATAGCAAAATCAAAGCAATTCGTACTACTATTGGGGCAGCTAGTACTGCTACAGGGAACATCTCCGTTATGGTACATTGTTCTTTCAATCTGATATCAAATCTCTTATTGGATTTGCTATTGAATGCTAATATCGACTGCTAATACTTCTAGACTCTTTTTTCTTTATTTTAGGCCAAACACTTTAGCTTCCAGAATCCAGATAACTTACACCAAGAGAGAGAAGTTGCTTGTCATGACCCAAAATTGAGACATGACGTCATCTTGTCTAGAATGAAAACCAAAATAACTAAAATTTTGTAGATACTAACTTTTAAATCTTCCTACCATGCACATCTGTACCTATTGGCAAAAACCTCAAATTCATTCTTTCATACAAAAAACAACCATTCACTGCCATCGTTTAATTTTATATACAAAAGTTACCAAACAAAACCACAAAAGCAAGACTAATCTAAACATGCCTATAATCTTCTTTGCAAGCCGCCATACCTAATCATACATCTTCTCATAAAATGCATCATTCACTGAAAGTATTAACAAATGGAATGAGCAAATCACTTACCCAAAAAGTAGCTCAGGTACTCATTTACCGGCTTGCGTAATCTAATATCATATTAAATTTTAAAACACACTTATCATAATAGTACATAATTATACAAATTCAAGATCATAATAGTATACAATAGTACATAATTATACAGTTTTTCTTGGAAATCAAGATCAAGCATACGAGAGCAGAATCAAGAAGTGCAGAGGAGAAGTTTGAGTGAAGCATAGAGAAGTTTTCTTTTCCTCAACTATTTTCCTCTGTATTATTTCTTGGAATCGCGTTTTTAATTCTTTCATCATGTTGAACTAAACTTATTTCTAGGGCTAGGGTTTTCTAAAGAAGACTTGATTATTTCTTTCAATTAAATTCTTGCCTTTTGATATGATTTATTTATTTTGTTCTTAATTACATGTTATGCCTGATCACCATGAGCATGATTTTTAGGTTTATATTGAATTGAGAAAGAAGATACAATCATGCACTAAATAGATAAACGTACTTAGTTTGATCACGAGAGTATGTTAGGGTTTATATGATGCATTGTTATCGCCTAAGTTCTTAATGTGTTGAATTAAACTTTTGTGATCTTGAGAAGATACAAGATTTAATTAAGCACACTTTAGATACATGGAGTGGTGATCTGAAATACAAGTGCGTGATGCATTCATAACTTGGCAAAAAATTAATTAGGAAATTTATTCAAAGACTCTGGACTAAACCCAAACCCTAGGCTTCAATAACTATTGTTTTCTCACTCACTTTAGTTTAGTTAGATTAATTGTTGATTTCTCACAAAAAAATCCAAATGTCCTTTGGTTTCAATTCTTTTGTGCTGGAATCATTAAAGTGGAATATTAACTCATTCCTATGAGTTCAACCCTTGGAATATTCCAAATAATTTTATACTATGATCGATCCTATATATTTGCAGAAATTTGTGGATCAGAAGACTACCAAAATATTTCGTAAATCAGCAAGCTCAAATTAAGTGGACTATTTCCTTCATGCTTTCATAAGCAAAAAGACTGAACGTAATGCTAGAATGCTAGGGTGCTCCTAAAATGTTTTGTAAATGCACAACTATTTGAAAAAGAGCAGAGAGTACATATAAGGACTTCAAAGATGGCATTAATTTGTCTATTATTTGAAGTAGCTTATCTTAATCATCGATCAAGGACTGATCTGCAAATGAGAACTAGATGAACAAATGAGATCCATCATCTCCTTAGCATTGTAACCATACCAACAATAATGACAAGACATCAAAAACTTTTTGACAATACCAGTTCAGCATAGTCCAACTTGCAACGAACGTGTATTTTTCTCACTATTTCAGGCAAAACATTTTAGCTTCTAGAATCCAGATAGCTTACAACGAGAGAGAAAAGACGCTTGTCATGCCCCGAAATCGAGACATGGCATAATCTTGTCTAGAATCAAAACCAAAATAACTAAAACTTTGTAGATACTTACTTCTAAATCTTCCTACCATGTACATCTGTGCCTATTGGCAATAACCCCAAATTCAATCTTTCATACAAAATACAACCATTCACTGCCATCGTCTAATTCTATATACAAAAGTTACCAAACAAAATAACCAAAGCAAGACTAATCTATACAAGCTTTTAATCTTCTCTAGGAGCCCCCATACCTGATCATACATCTTCTCGTATAATGCATTCTTCATTGAAAATATTATCAAATGGAGTGAGCAAATCACTTGCCCAATAAGTAGCTCTGGTACTCATTTACTGGCATGAGGAAGCTAATATTATAATAAATTTTAAAACACACTTATCATAATAGGACATAATTATACAAATTCAATAATTAAAAATTTATCACAATAAACACATGAAGTCTCGGTCTCTATCAAAAATCGGATATCCAATCCTGACTATTTGTCCCATCAGGTAGGCCAGATAGAAGATTCCTAGCTATTTGTCTTGCTAGGTAGGCCAGACAGAGAAAAAGATTCTATCTATTTTTTCCTACTAGGTAGGCCTGACGGCGAAACTAGTTGCAAAGATAGTAACCAATAGACCACAAGCTCATTGTGTAGATCATCTATTAAATTCATATTTCAAAACCAAGTCATATGCATTTTGATGGATTGTTGATATAAGTGCAAGTTTAAATCCAAAATATACCCGCTTGACTACAAGTATACAAGTAAAATAGTAGTTTATGGCATATATTGGATCGATCCCGCAAAGAGCAAATATTTCAAGTACTAACTCCTTACTTTATTATTTAAACTAACTATCAATAAAGCAATAGAAATCACAATACTCACTAATTAACTAACTTAACTATATAACTTGCAAGATAACAATGGAAAAATGTCACTAAATACTTGAGTTTAGGGATATAGAGTCCACTTACTGCACAAAAGATACATGTGACTAGATTTACTACTTGTTACTACTTTTGTTTAACTACAGATTCATTTCCATATTTACCAAAACTCATTCTCATGATGTAGTGGCATAGACTAATCTAGTTTTCCCCATTCTCATGGTGAATAACTAGATCTATTCTTTTGTTCTGCATGAATTGCAAAGATAGTCCACTTAAGTGTACCTCTATTCTCATGAATCCACATCTTAAGCTTCATTTATGTTGTTTTATCATTATTACCAATTTTCATTGAATAACAACAACTAAAAACTTGCTAGTGGTGATCAAGCAACAAGAAGTTATAAGCATGCATAAATGGCCAAGTTAATACAAGAGGTAATAAGTATAAATCATATTCAACTCATATTAAGTATCCATAAGTTTCATCTACTTCCTAGATGTAGGAATTTGGTTACTCATGTGATATAAGACAAGAAAGAACATAACTTCATTGTATGAACACATAATGAATCACAAGTAAAGAGATAGATAAAGAAAGTTTAGCCAAGGTGATGAACAACCTCCCAAGATCTTCTATTTCTTCAACAAAATGAGTTGTATAATGAATTCTCCAAGTGTTTTTTACAAGTTCCTAACTAGGGAGAATAAGAAAAAACTATAACTAAGCTTTTTTTTCTAGAAAAACTAAGAACTCTAACTAATGACTAAGAACTTTCTCTTTTCCAATGATTCTTACATATATAGTGTTAAAAGAGTCAAAAAGTGCTTAATGATATGATATAAAGGTTCCTTTGCACTTTTCTAGAGATTCTTGAGCATGTGCAGCCAAAATTCTGTACTAGAATTGAGCTGAAAAATAGTGTGGAAACAAGGCAAGTTGCAGAGAAACAGAGGCCAATATGCGACCTCTAAATATGCGACTTGAGATCGCGTATTCTGAGGGTGCATTTTGTGTTTAGTCCCGTTTTCTTGGCTCTTTTCTGCTCCAGTTCACCTCTAAGATCACAAGCAACCTATTCACCGATAAAACTTCCTTTGTCTTGAATCATGCCTTTCACCGATAATACTTCCATGTGATGCTCTATTTTCTTTCCAATTTGTTGTTGAATCATGCACTAGTGGCGCTTAAATGAATTTGTCTTGATCCAACGCTTATATTATGACTCAAATCTTGCAACTATAACCAAAATTGCACATTAATCTGCTCAAACGAAACTCGTAAAATTTCAAGTCTAGGAAAGCATGTCACACCTTAAAAGTCCTTATTTATACCAAAAATACACATATAATGCTACTAATAACCATATATAATACACACTTATCACATTTTTATCGTAATTCTTTGTATATCAAAAGCAATAAATGTATTCTTATGCACATCGAATTTCATTTTAACATAAGTATTTGAAACCATTTTCATTCATAAAACTTGAGTTGGAAATATAGTGAGTACCAAAACCATTTACCTTCACTTTAGCTTCGTCACCAAGTTCTTAATCAAGTCTAAATCCCTTTTCTTTCCAAACCTACAAATAACCATAGCAGTTCATAAGCCACTAAATATTAACATCTTTCCTAATATTAACAAATCCTTGACAAAAATTCTAAAATCATCCAATAGTCGGTTACCAACTATTCTACTTGTCTGTTATAACAATATATGTGGTAAGATGTTCGATTGCCTAATTCACTAAATAATAAGAGGTTACCTTACATAAAATCATCATTCAAGATCCAAAATGGTATACTCAAACTTAATAGCTAAATGTACTATCCACAAGTACATTTACTTTATGTATAGTTAAAATAAATAAACTAAATTCGAAATAACATTAAAAACCTAGCTAAGTCTCCATTAATCTCTCCAATTCCATTTCCTTTATAGCCCAACAAACTCAATTGAAACTAATCATGAATACCAATGTTTAATAGCCTTAAGAAGCTAAATAAACCTCCAATAAACTAAATTTAGACTAATATAATCAAAGCCCTGAAATTCCAAGAAATAGAAAAGTTTGACTAATTTTTTAAAAATTCATCTTACATCCAAAAAACATGAAAATGTACTTGATGATAGCCCATAAGAAGACGAACAAAGTGATATTTTTAGTTTTCCAAAATTCTAAATATTTTGGGAGAAAAGTTGAAAATATTAAACTACCGTGAATACTAACTGTCAAATCTTTGACCGAGGATTGCCGACAACTCTCTGACAACCAAATACCATGAATTCGATGAGAAGGTGCTTGAGGTCATGGGCAATCAGATGGTGAGGCACATGCACAGTGCCAGTGCTCTGGTGATGGTGAATTGAACCTCTAAATTTTGGTGTTTTGGAGGGAACAGAAGGAAGAGAGAGACAAGAAGGGGATAAATAAAATGAAGAAGAAAGTGTCTTTATGTGTATCGGCTGACTAATAAGAGAAAGTGGAAGAAATCTTATTTATTTGCCTCACAAGTCCCTCATTTGCTAACTTATCGCATAATATCTCCAACTAATAAATCAACCTATCAAATTGCACTAAAGTATTGGGTTGGGTATTACAATGCTGCATAGACTACTTTCATAGCAATTTCAAGAAGAGAAAGAAATTACAAAAATGATGCACTACTAGCTACATTTGACTTCACCTCTATCCACAAAACATTTGTAAAGTGAAGGACAGATGCAAACGAAGTTAGTGCCGGTGATGGCCATAAGCCCACCTAACCAGGTAGCAAAATTGTGAAGACCTACATCTGTTCCCTCGTTTCTGAACTGATAAATCGCACTCTAACATGTAAGGGGAAACATAGCTTCAATTCTGCTATGTCGAGAATATCAGTAAGTTTGGCTTCCTGCTCTTGCTTGGTCCATTTCCACTGGCAAGCTACTTGGTTGGTTTCTCTTCAGCAGATTGTTGATCTACTCACTAGAAATTAGTATATCCTTCTCTTCACTTTTCTTCTCATATGTTAAAAATACATGTTGGACCTGAATAGATTAAGTCTCATATGAGCCGGTTTCTATAAATGGCAAGATAATCTTTTGCAGGATAATTCGCCTTAGCTTGATGTGGTAATTGGAAAAGCATCAAAGGTACGTAAATGATGTTGATAAATTATTTAAAGCTCTTGATCTGAACTCAGATCACAGGAATAGGCATCAAATTGAATGCCACCAGTGTATCCAACTTTTAGTAGCAAAAACTAATCCCATCTCTTTCTCTTCTCTAACTTGCGGGAACTTCATCAAGAGCTTCCCAAGAAAAAAAAAAAATTTGCTTCACGCTCATGGGGAAATGCCCAAAACTACCCTGCTCCAGCACTTCGGCATTGACTCCAATTCCAGGTAATGAATTGCATATGATCCTTCAGAATATTCTTAACTGATAACATCTTTGCCCAAGGTAAAACTTTCGAAACCTTTACTAGCCTTTTCAAAATCTCCTTATAACTTCGCATCCAACTCTAACTGTAACCTTATCAACAACCACCTGAACTACATTTAGTCCTGCAACAAACACCGGAAGCTGCCGCACTAGACACCAGTCTCCTTCACGTGGGAAAAAATTTATGATTTACCCAAAAGAAAACTGCAGCACAAATACCCCGTTCTCTGACCATCTGACAGAAGTTCCATAGTCAATTGGAGAATAAGTAGTTGCTTACTCAAAAAGATCACATTTTCGATATCTGAAACTTCAAATCAAGAACACACATGCCTTGGTATATCATTTGACACAACTTTAACAATAGCATCCAATTAAAGTTTTGACTTTCCAAAATTAGTAAACTTTCTCGTCCTCCCCACACAATACTAGCATAGGCAATTAGAATAAGAAACCATCTCCTTCAAACCATAATCCATTTGTTTTAAGCTCAACCATAACCTTAACTTCCCTGGATCTGGAATCTGATAATCCTACAAGAAGATCTATTACTACCTTTTGCACTTGAAACGTAATTTTTATGTTCTTTGTTAGTTATAAATACCACAAAAGCTGTTCCACAATGAGATCGACTATAGGACCACAAGTGCCACCAATGTTGGCTAGAAAATCATAAGAATACTGAACCACAGGCAAGATGTGCAACCAAAATCTCTGCCAAATTGTCTGTTTATCAATACATTGTATTACTGCAGTTTTTGCAGGTTAAAGAATTGCATCTTTATATCAGTAATAAAACCAATACTGATATTATTGTGTCTAGAAAGCATTACATATTAAAAGAATAAATACAGAAATCACTGCAATTCGTCTTCTTTGGAAATTACCATTCAGTTATGGTTTTGGAGGGAGGATTATTAGATGTTCTTCATGAATTCTCTGCTGTAAACATTTTTAAGGTTAGAAAATAAAATACTTGAACTAGCATTGTTCAATTCTCCATAGGATTTATCTGAACAAAAGGAGTCCAAGAACAAAAGAAGACAAATAAATAGAAAAGAAATGCTTAAATCATTGAGCCTGTTTCTTCGACAGAAGAGCCTTAGCCTGTGGTACTCTTAACTTGTATTATTAGAAGAAAATAATTAGAGAAGCATACCTTAATGTATGTGCTGGAGCTGCACTGGATAGGAGATTTGCATAAAATCTGCTGAGTGGCATTGAAGAATATTTCAGCATATGGATGTAAAATATCAGACATTCAGTGACAAGAACATTAGGCATATAGCGTGATAGAGAATGTGGAAATAACTAGTTCTTAACTATTAATTCTTGCCACTGCAATTATAAAGTTACAGCACCAAATTCACACCATAGCCGGAAACTCCAACAATTGCTGTTAAGAAACATGAATAGCTTTATCTATGAATTGATTCAACAGATACAAGTTGTACTGTAGTAATATAGCTAACCTAAAG